>CM071932.1:33716130-34149127 GCA_016081115.2 Rehmannia glutinosa | reverse complement strand
ACAATTATATTAAAATCTTTTAAGCATGTCAAAGATTCATTATTTTTACCATAACTAATTTATTAGCTTTTATGCAAAAGCAAACTACGGTTAGGTATTTGAAATTAGCACAAATAAACAATTTTATAGAGATTTTTTTCCCTTTCCAGAAAATATTCGAAGATTGAAATTGCACTCTTTCAACCATTTAAAACTAATACGGGCTTGAAAATTCGTTGTTGTGATGAGGATGTTACACTTTCAAATAGAACAAAAATGTAGTTTCTGAAAGAAGTTTTTTAGAATTTGAAGTGAACGATCAGATTAACTCTTCTAAATTTTGAATTTTTTTAGTATTTTTAATTATTATTTTGGATCTCTTATAACTATCAAAGTTTGCGACACAAATTTTATTTTTTTGACAAATTCGTGTAACACACGGGTGTTGTTCTAGTAATGGATTATATGTTATTACACGTGTTTGTACATCCTCGTGCATGCTACTGTGTTATTAAATATTGAAACACAATCTCATACGAAGACTATAAAATGAAAACAGTGAAATAGTATGGAAATATACGTTTTGCAGAATGGGCAAAGCCCAAACTCTTTGAAATTTGCAGTTTCGTCGAATTTGGGGTTTTCACGGAACTGGCCAACAAACCAACCCACCAAAAGCAATAAACTCGTTCTTGTTTTAATTTGTTTCTATCTATATTTTTAGTAAAAGAAAAGGGGCGAAAATTCATTCAACATTAATAAAGGAAATTTTTTGCTTTTCCAAAACCAAACGCGGTTCTTCAGTTCTGTATATAAACCCTCAGCAATTGTTGTCACCGAGAGGATTTAGAATTCATTAGAGCAACTAACAACAGAAATTTTTAAGTTGTTTTTGTAATCGATCATGGGGAATTGCTTTTCTGATGTGAAGGGCGGTCAGCAGGCGGTCGGAGGTGGGGCCCAGGCTGTTGGTAGCGCCGCCGCCGCTGCTTCCTCTGGTCACAACGACGCCGTGGACTATTTCTTCAGGGCCAAAGGGGAACATGCTCTTTTCACGCCAATCGAGGTATGTTGTGTCTTGTGGTCCATGCACAAACAAGAACTTGTTGGTGGGGGTTAAAACCTTTCTTTATGTCATCAGTGCCGTGTAATAATATATGATATTATTTGTAATCCTCCTTGTCAAGTCCTAATCATGTGTTGACCTTTCTAAATTTCCCTTTAACTGATCCTCTGTCTTCATCCTAATTTGGCCCCAATATATTACTGTTTAACATCAAAATCAGTAAAACATATTTTAACTTATAAATTTAAAGATTAGATAATTACAGAGTAAGTTTTTCAGTTCTGGGCTTGATTGTGTCCGTATAATCAGTGATCTAGTGTTTGCATGAAATTAGTTGGGCTAATAATAATAATAATTAAAAGAAAAAGAATAAAGACGATGATTTCTTGTAAGTGGATGTAATAATCGTATCATGGAGATTGGTGGAGCCAAAAATTTAGTAGGGAGGTGACATTACTTTAAGGGAGACAAAGGACTTGACTATTCATTTATTTGTACATGAAAATTAAAAATAATTTTCCAAGTGCTTAATGTAAATGCACTATATTTTTCCACAATCACTTGTTATGTTGGAAAATTTCTACATTATTTCTTGATGTTGATTCTTATATTTGCCTCCTATGCAAGTTTCGTTTGCTTAGTTTTAAAATCTGATCATAAACACAACAATGTTAAACATAAACGCATTTGCTCTCAAGTTTCCAACTAAGATAATGAGCTTTTAACTGAAATTCTAGTTAAGAGTTCCATCTTTGTTTTGCATTTGCATTGGAAGTCTATTTGACTCCTCTGAGGTGACATTTTCTTTATTTGTGAGTTGCAGTTGTCTCTATCAGCTTCAAAGCTACTCGATCGTGACATCGTATCAAAGGTAAAAAAGAAGATGTTAACTTAGATTTTGGAACATGTTCTGATCTTATTACCTTTTCTTGTTACAAGTTCATGTTATCTTCTGTAATTGCATCGATCTTGTCGTATTAAAGGCCCATTGACTTCTGTTGTTGACTTGGTCTTTTTTTTTTTTTTAATTTTTTTCAGCAGAAGCTAGCTTTTTCGTTATCTGCAACTTTTCTTTTTTCTATAGTTTAAACGTTGGGCTGAATCAACTTCCCTTATCCCAATATTTATTTGTATTGACTATATGGATTATCATTTAAGTTCTGTTCTAGCAAGAGCCATCTCAATAAGCTTAGAAAAACTACTAAGTTAATTCATTCCAATTATTAATTATCTTTCCTCAATATCCTCCCAATAATGATGAACTAGTTAAATGCTTTTTGCATGCCTCAATAGTATACCCACTGAAGTTGGAAATGATGAGAATTCCAATGAAGAAGATGTGGAAAATAAATTAATATCAATAATATTTTTCTTCTCAAAAATTAGAAAACCTAGATATAAAAGCAGCTATATATTGTTTCCTCGTGCTACAGTTAAGCTTTTTTTGGAACACAATATATATGTAAGTGTTGCTTTACGTCAAGCCTGAACCTACAATTTACTGCCATCCCAAAGAGTTGATGTTATTCTTATATTTTCCACTTACTTTTGACATACTAATGTATACCATATATTCACTTGAGCTGATTGTCAGTCTATTCTGTTAAAATATTGTTGGTTGTTTATAATTTCAAGCTGGAACATCAGATTCTTCTTTCTTGCAGAGTGATCCTATGGCAGTGGTTTACATGAAAAGAAGGGATGGGGAGCTTGATGAACTTGGACGCACTGAAGTAATAATGAACAATCTAAACCCGAATTGGATTCAGAAGATAAATGTTACTTACCAGTTTGAGATTGTTCAACCATTAATGTATGGGATCATACTTTCCATTCAAATTTCACTTCATCTTCGTAGATTGCTTTTCTTTGTAATCTTTACCTTTCCTATTTATTTTAACCTAAACTATTGTTTTCCAGCTTTCACGTGTACGACATTGACTCGAAATATCATAATTTACCTGTGAAGGTATGCTGTATTTCTTGCTAGTGATATTTGATGCCTAATTGCGGTTAAGAAGCTGCAGTTTTTTTTTTGTGACTTTCGAATTTCAAGAAATGTTTGGAAATTGAGCATCTTTTTGAACTTCTATCATACACAGTCGTGGTGGTACGTATGTGATGAAGCAATCTTTTATTCCATCATATTGATTTAGCTTTAAATTCACTGTGAACATGAAGAACTATGATGATTTATGTATCATGTTGTTTGCGAATCAGATAAAACCAAGCCACTTAATATCTGAGAGTTGTAGTTTAAGGTATCGTGCATTGATTATACTTTGTAATTTGGTTCGTATAGATGCTAAATTCTGACAAAGAAAAAGATGACAAACCCATTAATAGAATGTTTAACGAACTTAATGCTAGTGTTTAACGGCTTGACTGATTTTATAATATCTCAAGTCATATGAAATATCTCTACTTGCCCTCTTTTGTTGAATATAAGTTGATTTAATTCTCATTTTTTGTCTCAAAACCAACTTTGATTTCTCGATCACTTTAATGCCGATTGGTATTGATACTGAATGTGAAAGGAAAACTCTAACAGATTATATGTCCTATCACCGATGTACTTTAAAATTCCTACTTCCTTTTAGTTGAAATAGCTGTCTTAATCATAATTTTTTTTTTTTTTTTTTTTTTTAGATTTTGACCATTAGTCATTTCCTGATGGTTAAGTCCATATTGATTTGGTAAATTTGCAGATGCTGAAGTTAGAAGATCAAGATTTCCTCGGTGAAGCTAGTTGTGTTGTCTCTGAGGTAAGTTTCTTCTCATGGTGTACCATGTTAAAACATGACAATCCTTATTTGCCTTTTGTACCTACTTTTGTGGTCAACTATGTCAACTTGCTTTTTGTCAACTTAAATGATGTTTTATCTGTTGAACCCATTTTCTTAGAATATTATGGCCACTAACTCTTTCTGCAGATTTGCAACCTTGCTATTCATGATTCCTTTTATTTTTATCCCCCATTTTCTAACTCATGCTGAAAATTGCTACTGTTTCATCATTAGAACTTGTTCTCATGTCAAGGCTCGCTTCAGTTAATTTTATTTTATTTCATTTCTTGATATGCTTGGTTTTTTAACTTCAGGTGTATAATTTCTTCTCATTCTAGGCAAGGTTGAATCTGCTTTTAATCCCGCTTGTTTTGCTTTATATATTTTTATTTTGAATAACCTGTTGCGTAATTATGTCTTTGTCAATTTCCATGACAGATTGTAACTAAACGAAATTGGAGTTTGACAATGAATCTTCATAACAGAGATGGACGGGGTTTAAAAAATTTGGGGACACTTTCTGTTCATGCGGAGGAAACTGTTGCCTCAAGGAATGCTGTCGAGATCACATTTCGGTGTTCTGCTCTAGAAAACAAGGATCTATTTTCCAAAAGTGTACGTGTTTCAGATCCACAGACCTATATTTTTCAACCTTTTTTTGGCTTAATTTTATGGACTTCAATTTTCAGGATCCTTTCTTAAGAATCTCTAGGACTGTTGAGAATGGAGGTTCTGTTCCTATTTGCAAGACAGAAGTCGTGAACAACAACTTGAATCCAGCTTGGAAACCTTTGCGTCTAACCATGCAACAATTCGTGAGCAAGGTGATAAGTTCTCAGCAACTGAATTTCTTTGGAATGACACAAATGACAATATTTATATGTTTCATGCCTACTATTCTATCACATTTTGAGTGTAATGTATCTTTCCTAAATGTACGCGTCTAATACATTTTTTTTCTGTTTTTTAAATGAATTGTTATAACACTAAATGAAGAAATTAATTTTTACAACCTGAATCTTGTGTCAATGTTCTATTACGGCCATGCGTCTTTATTTTACTTCTTGCTAATTCTATTTATCTGTTTTGCAGGAGAACCCATTGGTGATTGAGTGCTTCGATTTCAATAGTAGTGGAAATCATCAGCTAATGGGGTACATATTGGACATTCTTCTATAATGTGCATTGTTTCTTGTTTAAAGTTGTTTGCCTCCAAGGGAAACTTGTTTTGAAAATATGTCATGTTCAATTGTTTGCTTTCTGCGAAATTCAAATTTTTATTTTTCTTATCCTTTTTCCTCGTTTGGTAATATAATAGTGTATAAGCATATAATACTTTTTCAAACAGAAAATTACAAAAATCAATCGCAGAACTCGAAACTCTTTACCAAAGTAAAGCTGGTGCAAATTTCTTCTTGCCATCTTCCGGATTCCGGCGTCATGATAAGGTTTTTATACTCTCCTTAAACCTCTGTATCTGCAAAGTTTTTTGCAATTCTTTTTCTCATTTCTATCATGTAACCATTTAGGTTCTGATGAGTCAAATTTTTGTCGATGGATTCTTTGAGAAACAACTGTACAGCTTTCTTGACTATATCTCCAGTGGATTTGAACTTAGTTTCATGGTTGCTGTTGACTTTACTGGTAAGTAACCAGCTGTCCCAATTTTAAAAATTTCCTTCTTTTCTTATGGTTCGTAGTTCATTTGTGAGCTCTTGGTTAATGCATATGCATTTTAATTTTTCCAGCTTCCAATGGAAATCCCAGAAGTCCTGATTCTCTGCACTACATTGATCCTTCAGGTCGCCTAAACGCCTACCAACGGGTAACCCATCCGAATAATTATGTTAGAAAATCTTAATCTTTTTAGGAAAATGATTCATTTGCCCTTTGTCAAATATTACACAAACCTTCCTCAAGGTTTGTCCATATTATAATGACTGTCACTAAGGTTTGTCCCATTACATTTCATCCCGTTAAAAAAATTTCATTTCACAATTGGACCACTACTAGTCTATCATAATAAAATGTCCTAAACATTAAATATATTTTTAATTATGCTTGAAGCCAAATGTCTGAATTCAAGTTCATGTTCATGGCAGTATACTTAGATCTAAGTATAGATTTGGGCCATTAAACTTTTGCTTCTGGCTCGCGAACATCATACTCACTGTTAAACATAAAACATTTAAGTTAACTTCTATAAGTGAGGTTCTTGGACGTAAGTGGTTGATTGTCTGTTCATATGATTATTGCAAAGTACTACCATGCTCATTAGTTATAAAGATTAGAAGATAAGATGATAGAAAGTATAAAATCTAAGAGATATTTGTAATTAATTTTCTAAATTCTTGAAAAGAGGCTATTAGGGAAGATTTGCGCCTCATAGTCTTGATGGAGTATTATAGTAGTCCATTATTGAAGGGCCATATGATTTTAGCCTTACATCTGCTTATTCTTCATTTCAATTTGCATCTTGACTTGGGTGTTAATACTGCAAAACTTATGTAGGCTATAATGGAGATTGGGGAGGTCATAAAATTCTACGATTCAGATAGACGTTTTCCTGCTTGGGGATTTGGTGGAAGAACACCCAATGGCTCTGTATCTCACTGTTTCAACTTAAATGGAAGTCCATCTGATTTTGAGGTAATATATTTCTACATTAATGGAGAAATTATTGTTTCAATTCATGTTATTTTAACAGAATTTGGAACTTAAGGCCAACAAAACAGAATTTCTTGATTTCCGAATATTATTTAAATGCCAGTTTCATAATTTGGTCTCTTCCTAAGTTACAACATTTGGACTATATTTTTAGGAATAATTACAAAACTACCTCTGAGGTTTGGGTTAATTACAAACAAGTCCACAGTTTTTGAAAATTACAAAAACCCTTTAAGGTTTGATATTGTATTACATTTTTTTACCCCTTCATAAGCAAAAATATTTCGAACACCCCCTCACCTTTGTAAAAATATTGCAATTGGTTCCTTATGTTTAACACAGAACCAAACCTCAGTTTTTTTTTTTTGTTTTTTTGATAATTTTCAATCATTTCTGGGTTTTTTTGTAATTAACCCAAACCGCAGGGGTGGTTTTGCAATTATCTCATATTTTTTATATTGTATGCTTTCATCTGTGAATGCCTTCTGTTGTATGCTTTGAAGTTGAACAGAGAGTATCACGGCGAAATTAAGAATCCATGTTGTTTTGTTTTTCTCTGCTTGGTCTAGGTTGAAGGGGTGGAAGGTATAATGTCTGCTTACTCGAGTGCTTTACACAATGTGGCTCTTGCTGGACCTACACTATTTGGTCAAGTCATAAATAAGGCTGCAGATATTGCTGCTCACTCTCTTTCTTGCCACCACGCCAAGTATTACGTCCTGTTGATCATAACGGTACACAGCTGAGGAAAACGTGATCGTGTCTTTCTTGCCAAGCTTTTTATGTTCTTCTTGGTTATTAACTCTTGATGACTTTGTAGGATGGCGTAGTCTCTGATCTCCAAGAAACCATTGATTCTGTGGTTAGGGCATCTGATTTGCCCCTTTCGATCCTTATTGTTGGAGTTGGTGGTGCTGATTTCAAGGAAATGGAGGTCTATCTTATTATTCCTTATTTTGATGCTTAAATTAAATGGATAGTTATGAATACGACCCCTGAAGTTTAACCTAATTACAAGAAAAAAACAATTATCTTTCAAAATTACAAATACCCCTTTAAGACATTACGACGCACGCCATTGAGATTTGTATTTCTTTTCAAAATTCCCCTGAGGGTGCAATTTTGTAAGATATAAATAGATATCAAGGGGATACATGTAGTTTCAAAAAATAACTGAGTTCGTTAGACTAAACCTTAAGGGTATTTCTGTAATTACGTCACATTTGAATGCATTATTTTTGTCGTACCAGATTCTTGATGCTGACAGCGGACGTCGACTAGAGAGTTCTACCGGAAGGATAGCAACACGAGACATTGTTCAGTTCGTTCCGATCGTGAAGTGCATGGTGAGTATGTCGAATAATTGAAGGGTGGGAGAATGTTGGTTTTATCACTTGGATCTTTGTTTTCTTCGGCTTTGCTTTCGGATGATCTTACGCCTATTGTTTTGTGCAGGCGGACAAATCTCAGTGGTTCAGGCTCTTCTGGAGGAATTGCCATCTCAGTTTCTAACATACGTGCGTTGTAGAGATATCAAGCCTCTTAATGTGTCTCAAACTTAAGATCAAGAGTTTATCAACTGCATTAGTATCTGCAAAAGTTGAATGTACAAAATGAAGGATGAATTGTGACATGATTAGTTTATTGTTAGGTTCGTATGCTACTCCTGGGTTTTTTCTTCAATTTATGCAGTTTTGAACCTAAATTTATGCCAACCAGTCATATTGAGATAAAGATAAAACCTTGAGGGATAATCACCAAAAAGATAAAAATACATTTGGTTAATTAAAAAAAAACCATTGAAATTTCAAAATTACATAAATCTAATCCCATTTAGGTTTGATTCCGTTTCTGATGATTGCCCCAACCACTAGTTTCGATGTTATCAAATATTTTATAATTACATTCTTAATTTTTTAAATATTATAAATAGTCTTAACTTTTAGCCTTACATTTTACTATTACATCTCTCCACTAGTCTAAATAGTACAAATAATCAAATGAGAAGTTAGGACTATTTGTAGTATTTAGAAAAGTTGAGATATGCAATTCTAAAATATTTGATGACGCAAAATTTCGTCAAGGCAAACTAATGGTTGCAAAGAAATGTAAGATGAAATTAAACCTAAGGTGTTTATGTAATTTTTGTTTTTTTTTCTAATTACCCGAAAATTAAGGAGTTCTTTTGTAATTATCCTAAACTTTAATGACAAATTCATGAGGAAAAAAAAAAAGAAAAAAAGTAGAAAAAAAGTAGAAAGAAAGAAATGGCTATCATCAATACACAAGACAAGATTGGTTTCATCAAAATTCACATCAACCAATGGCCGAAAAAAGAAAATTGTGAATGCAAGAGCGCAACTGGAATCAAATACCATTGATGATACAAAGCGCAAGAGCACTTGCTTCAAGATTGGTTCAAAGAAAATAGATTGCTTCAAATTTGAGCACTCTTCAAAAGATATTGAACGGGTTTCTCCTTCGTGAGCCCATATTGATTTCTGCACCTTTGAGACTGTGGAACGTAGGTGTAAGCTTGATTATGCTACTTTAGCATGTATTCATGTCTATGTGTGATTTGGTTTATTAGAGCATGTCTAGAAAGCGATCAAGACTAAGTGGTTAACATGTGGGCCCGAGGAAAAACTAATTAGGTCAAGTACTTATGTTCTATAATTTATAGCCCAAGCGACTATTTCGAAATGTGTTTGACTAGTCAAGAAAATAAAAACATATTTGAGTGAGTCAAACATATTCCACTTATGGGAAAAATGTAAAAATGGTCATGTAACTTTACCTAGTTTGCAATTTTGGTCTGTCCGATTTTGAGTTTTGCAAATCTAGCCCTTTAACTTTAAAATTGTCGATTTTGGTCCTTAATTGATCGGAGCTACAAATTCCGGCCACAAAAGGTCACGTGATTGGCACATGACCCGTTATGAGGCCGATTTGGACCCATTCTTGTCTACATAGACCCCCTTTTCATTTGAGTGAGCATAATTGGTCCTATAACTTAATTTCACTCTTAAAAGAAAAAGAAAAAGCCAAAATCAATCAAACAAATTCGCACATTTGGTCCTCTGTAACTATTTGTAAATCTTGAAAAAAAAAAAAAAGAAAAAAACAAATTTAGGTCAACCAAAATAGGTCAATCTGAAAAACGTAAACAAAACCATAAAAGAACAAATTTTCCCATTTTCCATAAACCCTAACCGCATGACAAATTTTCGATTCTTGGTGCAATCTCGAGAAAGTTGTTCGGTTTTGGTGTAAAGGATGGTGTTTGCTCGGCAAGAAGAAAAGTAGGACTTACCTCCCCAATGTGCCGTAAGAGTGAAGATTCTTACATTTATGGTGTTGTGTGAAGATTCTTACATTTATGGAAGTTTGGGTTATGCAATCCATTGTTTATTAGTTTAAAGAGTTTTAAGTATAATATTTGATAAAAGTTTTGAGAAATGGCCCCCTTGGTCCCTCGTTGTCAAATAAAGTAATAGACTCTATTGAATGTCTTTTTGTTAGCTTTTTGAAACACTGAAGCTGCAAATATACGATTATTTAAGTCTTTTTCCTTGTTTTTTTTTGTTGCACCAAGATCTCAAACATTGACATTGGTATTTCATTTTGGAGGATATTTTCTTACAAAAGTCAAGGTAGATTATCATTCACATGAGGTATTAGGTATGTTCTTGATCGGGTCCAAATATAATGAGTAGAGAAAGTTTATATAGTTTATTAAGGACATGGGTTTAAATGATAATAAGAATTTATATATTATTGCTAATGGGTATTTTCAATCATTAGGAGATGATAATGATGTTAGAAGTTGGTGTTTGAAGTATGTTAAAGTTAGAGAAATGATGTTTGGTTTTGGTTATCAATTCTCAAAGATACTTAGTTTACAAGAATCCAATAAGCTACTAAGGGATGGGGGTATGTCGGTTGATGCGGGGTCGGTTTGGAGATTGGTGAGACTAGTTTGGAAGGAATAAATGAGGGTTTAAATGATCAAGGTGTTGCGAGAGGGTCCGGAGGTTGGTGAGACTAGTTTGGAAGGATTAAATGAGACAACTATTTGTGAGGCTCTTTGTAGAGGGATTAAATGAGTCAATTGTTAGTGAGAGAGGAGTGGAGGCTAATTTGGAGGGATTAGATGAGACAACTATTGGTGAAGGGTTTGGTGAGGCTAATTTGGAGGGATTAAATGAGTGTGAGGGGAGTGGAAGCTAATTTGGAGGGATTAAATAAGGAGATGTTGGTGATGTGGGAGTGGAGATTAATGTGAGATGGAATGGTGGGAAAAATGTCAATTCGGGGACTATAGATGTCCATGTGGAGACTTTAGTTGATTTCGACTAATATTTATAATCATTTCTAAACCGTGACTATAAAATTAGTGAGAGTGATTGGTGATGATGATTAATTGTTTGATAAAAATGTAGAGCATGATAAAAGTGTGGTAGGTGAGAAATATAGTTGCAATGATGATGATGTGTCTAGTGAGGATGATGTGGTTAATGCCAATGACATTGAGGAGCATAGACTTTACGAAAAAGATGATGAAGAAACCCTAAACCCTCCGTTTTTAACTCTTCTATGATATATATAACCCGTATATTTTGTGTTAGGAATGCACTTTGGGACAAAAGAAAAGTTTAAAAAAGTAGCACAATCTCATGCAATAAAAACAAAAAGAAATCTTAAGTTTGTGAAAAATGATAAAATCAGGGTATATGTAAGGTTCCATGAGTCGATTGTGGATGAAGAATAAATACACTTAAGAAAGAGGGTGAAAACACTTGGCAAATCACAGTACAACTCCAACCATTCATGCATTGAATCTTTTAATGTAAAAAATATAAAATCAAAATGGTTGAGTGAGAGGTTTGCTCATCGATTTCGATCGACCCAAAAAGAAATGCGAAAGGGTTTAGACTTGATGTGATCAATGAAATCAAGTGTAATGTTTCTAAGGATCAAGCATCAAAGGGCTATCAAAATTCTTGAAGGCACCCTTGATGCACAAGATTCCAAATGTTGGGATTATACGAAGGACTTAGAAAATCCAACCCTGGTTCAACCATTCTGTTGGGAACTGATGATTCAAGTGGTGAGGTTAGATTTAGTAGGTTGTATATTTGTTTTGATGATCTAAAGGAAGGTTTCATTTTAGGTTTTAGGAGGATCATTGGTGTAGATGGTTGCCACTTAAAGGGACCTCATGGTGGGGTGTTATTGACTCTTTGTGGGTGCGATCCTAATAACAATTTGTACCCACTAGCATTTGCCATTGTCGCAAGGAAATGAGGGAAACTTGGAAGTGGTTCTTAACGCTTTGAAGCTTGATTGAATATTTCAAGGCCACATGAATATAAATTCATGTCTAACAAGGAAAATGCTTAATTCAAACATTTCAAAAAGTGTTTCCATTCGTAACACATATTTTTGTGTAAGACATTTGCACAACAACTTCAAGACATCGGGGTTCGTGGGATTAGCGCCCAAGAATGCTTTGTGGAAGCGGCAAAGGGCTAGTACTCCGGTGAATTTAGTGAGAGGATGAAAGAGATGAGGCGATTAAGTGAGGAAGCGACTAACTTGTTCAAAGTGACAAGCCTCCAAGCCAATGGTCAAGGTCCCATTCTAGTGAGCATAGTAAGTGTGACATGCTCTTTTGAATAATGTGTGTGAGAGCTTCAACAATATCATTTTAGAAGTTAGGGATAAAACTATTATCACAATGTATGAGTGTGTAGGAGTGTTTCTCCGAGAAGGTTACAAGAAAACGAGAGAGATAGAGCTACTTTAAAGTGGAAAGGAAGACTTTTTCCTAAAATCAAGAAAATTGCGGAAAAACACAAGGAGAAACTTAGTGAATTAATGCCAATTAAGTCGGATAATTGGCATTATCGATTAATGGCTATGATGGTAGTCGATTCAGTGTGACCGATATGTGGAATTGCACTTGTAGGGAGTGGGATATTAGTGGTATTTCTTACAAGCATGCACTACGTGCGATCTCAAACCAACAGTTTGATCCGAGAGGACTTTGTACACTCTTGTTGTAGTGTTGACACATACAAGAAAACATATGAACATGCAGTGGGAATATATGAACAACGATTTATGGGGTGAGACAGACATTATGTGCCTTATTTGCCACTTAATTTTGGAAGAAGTGTTGGCGGACCAACAAAGTCTAGAAGAAAGAGAGCGGATGACCCAATCAACAAACAAAGCGAGAAGAGTAAAGAGAAACAACCAATAAGGATGAACACAATAGAGCACCCCCAAGTGCGGGAAATGTGGAGTCCCCGGGCACAATTTCGCTACTCGTGATAAGAATTCCTTTGAACAACCAAGGAAAATCTAAAGCGCAATATACATTATGGCCATATCTTATTAATTTATATATAGCTTTGTATTCTAATGTTAGAATGTCATCTTTCCACTTGTGTAGGTGAGAAAAAATCATTGCAACTACTTCTGCAGATTATAGATGCACATGAAGTTCAACAAGAACGATCGAGAAATGAAAGTGAAGATGTTCAAAATGTAAGAGATTGATTTATTGCCAAAAAAAAAATGCCATTTTGAATCATGTTGATTTATTTGTTTTTTGCAGGTAGGGGCCGAAATATTACCATCAACCCAAGATGATCTTGTAGTTGACATGGAATTTGAACAAATCTTTGGATTACTTGATCGAGACCGCAACCTGATCGCAAGTGGGACTTCATTTCAACCCCCCGGTCAATAAAGTTCCAGGTCTCTCAATGTATGAGCATCTTCAAAAGTCCAAGGGCGAACCATCAACTCAACAGAGTCAAACCAAGACAAACTTTTGGAAGCAAGATAATAGACCAACAATGCCTCAATATTTGGATGTTAGTGATATTTTTGATTGGATGTTTTGGATATTTTGGAAGTCCGTAAATGTGGGTTGGATGTTTGGATGTTTTGGATATTTTGGATGTTGGAAGTATGTAAATGTGGGTTTTGGATATTTTGGATGTTTGGATGTGGGTGTTTTGAATATTTTGGATGAACTATTTTGGAAAGTCGTAAATGCGGTACTATCCACTAATATGTATGTTGAACAAGTTCATTGAATGAATTATTGATTTTAAGTTCAATCAATTTGAGTTGAATATTTGATCTGTTTTTGTATATTAATTACCTTTATGTTACCATATTAGATTACAAACATCAAAAAGTGTCAAACAGAACATGTTCAAAACACTTGGACATTATGGGAGCATCTTACATGTCATTCATAACAAAACCAAATAGAATTGTCAAACAGAACACGTTCAAAACACCTTCATAAACATGACATTGAACATGTTCAAAACACCTTTCATGAAACATCCGTAGACAAATTAAATTTGCACCAATGAAATGGTGACACATGTGAAATTCTATATTAAATATCAATTTTATAATTTCTATTTATATTTGAGAATTTAATTAAAGTTAATTCTAAATTAAATAATTAATTATTTGATATTTTAATATATATTCTATTGTCCAATTAAAAATTGCCAAATGTCAAAATCTTATAAGTCAAGATTTATCTTGATAAGTTATTATCTCTTTTGATAATTATCACAATTTATGATTAAAGAGATAATGTTAAATCTTGAAGGACCAATCAAATCAAAGCCATCACCATATGAGTTATCTAAAAACCTCTCTCCTATAACTACAAATATGGGTCATTCTCAAGGAATTAAATCACAATTCGAAGAGAAGAAATCCAAGCAAGAAGAAGGCGGTGGAGAAATTCTCTCAAGTCAAGACGAATAAATTCAACGAGATCCACGATGTTCAAAGCAAAATTCAAGGCGTTCATTTCGGAGTTCACTCAAATCACGACGTTGATTCGGGAATAAACTTTCAAACCTCGAGTTAACGTTATTGAAGTCAAATCCATCTTGGAGGAAGATCGAAGAGTCAAACCCACCAAGAAGGTCTCAAGTTTAAAAGTCAAATATTAATGAATATTCCAGGTTTGATTCAAGATTAAGCTTTCAAGTCCTCGAACTAACGTTATTGAAATTCCAGTTCAAGTTTGGAGAAGATCAAATCAAGAGTTCAACTCCAAATTCTCAAATTTTGAATATTTTGACTTATATATAAATAAATATATATATATATATATATATATTTTACATTTTTCATTGTTTGTTTATCGTAGACAACACTACAAGAAAATTAATTTATAATGACAAAAATTTCATCATTATATGTCTAAAATCCATCATTAAAGACTTTTAATGACGATAATTTCCGTCATGGGCCCCCTCATAATTGCCCTCCTAGGTAAAAGTAAATAATGACGGAAATTAGTCCCGTCATTATTGTTTCAATATATTTAATGAAGGGATTATACCGTCATTAAAAATAAATTTCAATGATGATGACTTTCATCATTATACGATCATTTGCCCCTTATTAAATGGTAAAGATATCCCCTCATTGCATCTTCATTTCCGTCACTATATGTTATTATATTGTTGAAGTTTATGGTCATTATTATTTATTTGTGTCACTACATTTCTGTTTTGCAATAAAATTACACCTTATATAATCAATAATTATGTTCATTAAAAATTATTTTTTTATTATCAAAATTTACATGAATTGCTCATGACAAAACACATCATTGCAAATAAATATGAACGAGCTAATATTTAGAACAAATATTTTTTTACACAACAAAACTTATATAATAAATATATCGATATTTATTTATTCAAAAAAATCTACACAATGTAATTTGTTACAATATATGAATATTATCTCGATGGATAACTAAAATACTCTCTAAGATCTACTACATACTACATGGAGTGCAAAAACTTGAGCACCATAAAGGTGAACCACTTCGTTGCTCGACTACTTCAAATTACCATGTACCAATACCTCCCGATCCATGGTTGAATTCTTCTTTATGCAACCTACAAGAAATTTAAAAAAGGAAACATTCATATCAACAACAAACAATAACATATAAAGAGTAAAAAAGTCAATAATATATTAACCAGGCAACGGTGATATCTCGTCAAACAAAATGCCTTATTCAAATATGCGAGGAGACAATAGAAGGAATATCTAATCGAATGAAAAAGATATGTAACAATTAAATATACATCAAGTGCTCTTTTTTTTTTGCATCATACCGCTTTCTTGAAACAGGAATTTACGTAAATCAACACAGACACGAAGAAGAAGAACGAAATGTTAAAAGCATTCGATAAGCATGGTAACCGCTATAGATTGATTCAAAATTAAGTATCGCAAAAACACAAGTGGAGTCATGGACCTATAATTAAGATAAGCCTAATGTCCATGTGATTCATAGTTCATATTAGCTCAAAATCCTAATTTTTACTAGTCAACAGTAACAAAAATTAAAATTGTAACCAAAACTAGACATGAAGAGTTTTACAAATTTAACAGATGAACCATGAATATGTCAAACAAATTATGCTAGGCTTACCCAAAGCAAAAGAATTCCAAAGAGTCGGGAGGGGTTTTTTAAATAGCTTCACATTCAAACCTTTTCTACACGCAAATTGGTTTATCCGACCTTAATGGAGGATACTTTTACACCAACTCGCATGAATATAATGAATGAAGCTTTGTCTATTTACTTTATTAAATTCTCAGCATTAATCAATCAATCAACTTTAGAATTAAGTAAAAGAACATGAGAATAAAACAAGGGACAATATAATCTCTTTATTGTCAAGCACAAGTATTGATGCATACCGGATTACAATATAAAAATACTATTAAAATGAATAGTAGAACCATAATATACATTAAAAAGCTCCATCCAAGAAACATCAAAAATATTATTCAAACAATGGCAAAACAACCCTAGTCCCGATCCCAATTTTAATTTGAGAATTAGAAAATGACACTTTCTCGGGTTATTGATCGGCTAAAGCTCCGCGAGAATCGATATCTCATAATCCCGTAATGATTAAACTTATTCATCAATTTTAATAGAACAACAATTAAACTAAAAAAATTAATAGAGAAGAAACCCATAGATACTGGACGACGGCGCGCATAAGGCGCAAGAAACAAGTAGGTACCAACGGTGGTGGTGAAAAGCTCATGAAAATACTCACAATTACTACAATGTTGTATTGTTGTTAGATATGCTACACGTATGTGATCCATATTTGCTCCTCCATAAGTGTTTTGTGGCACATTGAGCGTTGCAATTCATGTTCCTGATTAAACAAGGAGCAGATGACTATGACAGCTAATATCTATATAATTTATGAACTACTTATATTCTATTGCACTTCAACTACCTGTATTTGGCTAGCTACAGGGTATGCTTTATGCTCCCAAAGAATATTTTTTCCAACAACAATTGAAGATTAAAAAAGCAAGCACTTAAGAGGCAAATTAGTGTCTGATCTTTTGCCTACTAAGCATGGTTTAAGGTGTATAAAGAAAACAAGGATTGAGCCCGCCTCACAAATCCATATGTTTGTTTTTCCCAAAATAATCGCATTCTCATTTCAATTTCGCAAATCATATCAAAACATATCACAATTACTTCTCCAAATCACATCAAAACACATCTAGACATTCTACAAGATATCCGGAAAATTTCCCCACCTATAGTTGGTTCACTCTACTACTCTGTTAGTACCAGTTCATAATATCTTGGGCCTTTGAGAGGCATTAAAAACTCGAGTTCAATAATTAAAGGATACATTTTCAACACAATAACTATCTTTAGGCTCGATCAAATGTAGAAAGAAATGCTATTCTGTCTTAAATTCGATCCCGCCCATCTTAGAACAATTGTAATGTCAAATTGGTAGAGAAATGTTGTCAATTTATTTGGTGAAAACTCTTTTCTTGGACATATTTCGTGATTTGTACAAAGTTACAATTACCATTAAAATTTGTTTTTAATTAGCTCGACACATTTTGTTGATCATGATTGATTTCCTTCTTCATTCTTTCATTCTCAAAAAACTAATGCACGAAAAACAAAAGTATGTCCAAGATTATGAGTAGGATCAAGAATTGATCCTTCATGAAATCACCTAAAGACACAACATAAGCAAAGCGGTGTTGGAGGGATAATGAAATATAAACAACATAATCAATGAAAATTCACAACTTTGTAATAGAAAAAACATATCCAGAGGTTTCCTATTCATGGTATAGAGAAAGTTAAAAAAAAGTGCTCTTCCTTGTTACTTCGATAAACAAAATCAAAATCTTCCTACAAAGTATAACAATGTTCCTTAGTGCATATATGATGAGGCGAAAAAATTAAAAGTTACAATTTATAATTACCTATTTGTTGTTGGCTAGGCTTATGGTTTGAAATTGAGGTTTCTTCTCGCAACGCCTCAACAATGGTGATGGTCCGTAGGTCACGAGACGGTGGAGACGTAAATAGATCGACGCCTTTGAGACATCAACAAAATTAAATGCGAGAGTGAGATACAAGGGTAGAGGCGAGGGCCGAGAGTTTTGAGAGACGATAAAGATGAAGGGAAGGGTTACGAGAGTTAAGAAACTAAACCGAGAACTCTCTCAAAGGTTATTAGGATTTTTAATAACAATGAAAAATTGAAATAGTTTTATTAACAAAAGGAAATTTTTATTTTTTATTTGGTGGGAAATATAGTGTCAAATTCCTATACCAAATAATGAGGGGAATTTTCTCTTACACAAATAATGACCGGATAAGTTATTAATAACTAGGAAATTTGGAATTCCTCACTAATAATTGGGTTCTTTAACTATAAGTTTTTTTACCCTCATTAAAAGTTCATAAATTACATTTTTAATGACCATTTTTCTGTACCCTCATTAAATTTTGGTCACTATAAACTAGATTTCTTGTAGTGCAATAAAAAGAATTGTGTTACAAATTTTTGGCACGCCCAGTGGGACAAACTCTACCTCTCATCTCTTTTCCTCGACAAATCTTGAAGTGTCGCGATGGCTACCTGCAAGACCACATCAATGAAAATTGCTTCTTCAAACTCTTCAAGTGACACAAGTAGAAGTATTGGTATCACTACAAGGAGTATATCTAAGAAGCTGAGTGCATCATTTGAGAAGACTCCAGCGAGCTAAAGAAAATTTAACTCATCTCGAAGATGATGAAGACTTAAGAGATGATACTTCATCCCCAACCTCCCGCTTCATATTAAGTTTCTCAAACACGACACTCGTTATGGTGATGAATGCTACATCGCTTGAAGAGCAAATCGCAAGTTTGATGAGGGCCATTGATGGACTCTCCAATCATGTCAAAGAACAAGACTCACAAATCGCAAAGTTCATGAACAAAATAGATATTGCCGATACAAGCCGTGCGATGGGCAAACAAGTTGAAACACATGACGAAGTCGAGACATCCACGAAGCAATGACCAAATGAAAAGAGAAGTCTCGTAAAATGAGTTGCAATTCTCGTCGATGGCTGATTCCAATCGACCAACTTAAGGAGTTCATAATGGGGACTATTAAAGACAAGTTTGATGGAAATTCCAAGTCATCTATGACTTACGCCAAACCATACACGCAAAAATTGACAACTTGAAGATACCTTTTGGTTACCAACCTCTGAAGTTCCAACAATTCGATGGCAAGGGCAACCCAAAGCAACATGTGGCTCATTTCGTTGAAACGTTAAATGATCTTTGGACTTATGGAGATCGCCTTGTAAAGCGGTTTGTCTCGATCATTGAAAAGCAACGTGTTCGATTGGTATATTGACTTGAAGCAAACTCAACCGATTTGGGAACAATTAGAACATGAGTTTCTCAATCGAGTTTACAAAGACCCTTTTGACGGTTAACATGATCGCTTATAAATACACGTTAGTGGAAGGAAGAATGTCATCGACTACATCAACTAATGGAGGGACTTGAGCCTCAATCAGAAAGATCGATTGTCAAAAGCTTCAACTATTGAGATGTACATCCAAGGAATGCATTGGGGCCTTCGATACATCCTTCTTCAAGTGATCCAATCAAGACATTTGAAGAACTAGCTACTCGTGCCTATGATATGGAGTTAAGCGTGGGTCGCAAGTGCGGTCAAAGGACCACCCATCCAAGAGCCTCAAAACCAAGAAATGGGGCAAGTTCTCTTCTAAAGCTCCAAAGAAGGAATCCGTGGTAGTTAACACAACACCTATCAAGTTCAAGGGCGGTGCAAATGCGAAGACTAATGAGAAGAAAAACATTCCGAGAGAGAGAGAGAGAGAGAGAGAGAGAGAGAGAGAGAGAGAGAGAGAGAGAGAGAGAGAGAGAGCAAAGGAAGTTGACTCTAAGAGGAATGCAAGCAAAGCAATATTCATTCCTCGACTACGATGTCTCTAGGATATTTGACGATCTACTCAAGGCAAACCTCATTGAACTACCCGAAATGAAATGTCCCGAAGAAGCCGGGTGAGTTGATGACCCAATCTTACCAAGTACCATTGTTTGTAGGCCATCTAATTCACGATTGCTTTGTATTCAAAGACAAAATCATGCGCTTAGCTCGCCAAGGAAAGATATCACTCGAGGAAGATAGCGCAACTAGTAATCATATCAATATTACATTTGGATTCATTGATGTTATGGAGAATACACCTAAGTGGAATGATGGTAATATCACATGCAATGTGACAAGCGAGCAACATACTTTATCTAACAAAGCATATTTGTTTGATAAAGAAGTTGACAATATTATTGAAGATTGCATCTCAACTATGACTTTCACTAATGAGGATTTGTTGCTTGGTTCCAAACCCCACAATATGCCATTGTTCATGACCACTATACTCACGAGCAATAAGTAAATAGAATTTTGATTAATGGAGGCTCAAAGAAATGTCTTATCTTTGCGTATAATCGAAAGAGTTGGAAATACCTATGGATGAACTTGCAAATAGTCGCTTGAAATCATAAGATTGAAATTGTTGATGGGGAAATGGCCTCAATCGCATTGTTTCATGCATAGATGCTAAGACTTCTTACAATATGCTTTTGGGACGCCCTTGGCTACATGAAAATGGGGTGGTTCCTTCTACTTGGCATCAATGATTCAAGTATTGTAGAGATGGTGTGGTAAGAAAAGTTCTTACAAATGATAAACCTTTCACCGAGGCAGAGTTACATTTTGTCGATGCCAAGTACGACATCGAAGATATTAAATCAATTAAGGCTAAAGAAAATCCACCAAACAATAATATGATGAAGTCAAATAGGTAAAGTCAAGAGTGTTTCGAAAGTTGCGATAACAAGGGACCTCTGGATGAATTGGTATTACCTTTAACAAAACTTGAAGACAAGAAACCATCTCCATGACCATTTGAGAAGTTTGTCCGCCCAACTAAGGGTCCTAAGATGAACACATAGAAGGGCTTAGCGAAATGCTTTGATCCAAAAGCTTACAATCTTCTCGTTAAAGTTGGATATAATCCGCAAGAGAATTCCACCTTGGGTAGGCTTCCTTGTGAAGCTACAAATACTCAAAAGATGTTGAAAGAAAGTGGACATGTGGTTCAAAACACTCAGGACATGTCTTGGGTTTGTGGCACCAACTCCCATTCGTATCGTCATTAGAAGAACCAATATCAATTATGTCCGACGGAGAACTTTCATCGACAGAGGATGCCTTTGACGAAAATGGAAAAAAGGTGCCACGAATATCGTCTTTGATAGACTAGGCTGCGTTCAAAAGTTGATGTAGGTCCCGAGGGTGTGAGTGTAAGGTTTAGAAGGGGGTTGAATAAACCTTACCAACTTTTCAAATTAGTCCTTTTAAATATTCGAGTTAATACTTCACGCTGTTGTGTCCTTGATGGGACTAAGTTAGTTAATTAGCGAGTTAGTCACTCAAGGACACTGACCGATTTTGTTGATAGAATAACTCATTGTTTTGACTAAAGACTTAACTCTCTTGTGATTTGTTTTCAATGGAAGACTTAACACCCTTGAATTTGGTTAAGTTTGTTTTAATACTTGGTTTTAACACTCAGTTGATTATCAATTGGATAGCAAATTTATCGTGAGATAAAGTAAGATGCGAGAAATTAAAGTCTTTGAAATGTAAATGACACAATAAGTTTTTATAGAGGTTCGAAGATGGGGTAATTCTTCTACTCCTCTCTTCTCCAACTCTGGAGGAATTCACTAAGTATTGATCAATATACGAGTGGTTAACGGTCAGACATACAAGTCTTGATCACACAAACTGACTTGATCCTTTGGGACTCGACCGGAGATGCCTTGGTCACGCGGTGGCTTCTCGTGACGACTCGAGCCTTCTTGGGCAAATGCCTTGCTACTACAGCCCACTTGCTCAAGCTTCTTGGATTTGATCACGAAGCCCTCCAACAACTTGAGACCGGGTTCGACCTTAAACCTTCCTACAATCCTCAGTGGAATGTAGACCCTTGATTCTTCAAAAATTTCCTCTTCAACCGATTGAAGTTATCTTTCCTTCACGGTGAGTGTTGGATTGATTTCCTTCGTAATGTAGGCTTGAGGATTGATCTTGAATGATTTGAGAATATCTTAGGTTCTGATTCAAATGGTTGCTTGAATGTTAGTGGTTCATGTAACCTTCTCTCGAGTTATTCCTCGGCCTTTTATAGTGATCTTTCAAAAATCGCCGTTGAAGAGATAGGCTTATTTTTGAAAGTCACTTGTGGTCGTTGGCTTGTCTTGTTGCGATCCTTGGAATTTCCATTTCCTCGTATGAATGATTCTTGACTTTTGAGTTCGACATGGTGCGTGCTTCCCATTGGTTTATTCCTCTTGCACGCTTCGAACTGAAAGCACTTCAAGAAAGGAAGTATGGAGGTATTACTTGTTTAAGTAATTCTCTTGATTTACGTGCAACGGATCTCTTTCATTGTCTTGACTTGACCGCATTTTCTTAACATCCCCAGGTGACTTGAGTCGACTTCCAATCATTAGATGACTCTTATGTCACTTCGACCTTGAGACTTAGCATTGTCTTGAGTTGACTTGATCGATACTTCACTCACCGCATCTCATTTGCACCTTGATCGAGTTCTCGTCTTCTCTTCTTTGCCATACTCATTTTGCCTTGCAGAGAGTCTTCCTTCTAGTCTCTCGGTTGTCTTCTTGCATGTTTAGGCATAGCCGACTTAACTCACTTGACCAGCCCTATCTATTACAATGCGGTTTACAACAAAAATGGGGTGCCAACTTCCTATTCTAAGTTTTACATGGCATTCATCAAAATCTTACAAAATAATTTCCCAACAATTTTCCCCTTTTTGATGATGCCAAAACTTAAAACATTCATACAATTATTTAATAGCAAAGATACATACAGACAATTGTAGAACCACGAGAATGTATGTTTAGAATCGATCTTTTATTGATCATAACATTCTTGTTCTTTACATAGTTTGCATTTTGAGTGTATCGAGTTTAAGCTAAAAAAAAAATTGTATCGGGGATTAAACGGGCTTAGACTAACCATGTTGTTCTATATCTATTCACGTATAGAAATTGGATAATTTTATTCAATGTACGGAGAAGACTTACCTAAAGTGTATTTACATAGTAAAATACATGAAGGGGTGGATAAAGAACACTTCATCTCCTTCACGCCTCCTTCTTTCATCTTCTTGACTCATCATCTTCGACCTTTTTCTCTTTTTCTCATCTTGACGCCTTCTTCTTTTCATATGCCCTTCCTCGGCGGCTTCATCTCTTCTTAGTTTTTCTTGTCTTTCCTCCCATAGCTGAGTTTGTCTTTTATTTTCCTCTTCAATTCTCTTCACATACTCGGCATTGTTCTTAGCCACTTGCATTGGCTACTTCGTCAAATCCAACCCAATAGATCCCTCATTTCTTGCTTGGATCTATGTACTCAATGTTTTTGGCGGAGCCTGGGGTCCGAAACCTCTTCCTCCACCACCGCTTCTTCCTCCGCCTCGGGCGTGTATTTATCTTGGGGCCTTCTTTTTCCCCCGGTGAGTGAAGAGAGAGTGACCAGCAGAGGATCGCCGAGTGGTTTGTTGCTGTCGCCTTCTTCACATAGTGTGAGACCTTTTTCCCAAGACAAATCCTGAGCTTGAGCCATGGATATGTTTGCGAAAAATAACCTTCGGATGCGAGCGTCTTGAATTCATCAACAGATCTTGCTCAGTTCCAAAGATCCGAAATGGCATAGGTGTCTCTGTCTATTGGAATGCCTCCATGTTGTTTGAGAATATCCATAACTCGGGCATTCATCCTTCCTTCCACTTCTTTCATCCCCGCTTCAATTGTCTTTCTCTTTTTTCGGCCATTGGTATGCAGAGTGTTGGAGTGGCGAGTCACCGGGAGTTTTTGATAATATCACCGTGACAAGACCTTGTTGGGGGTTTTAGCATTCATCAAGGTCACATCTTTCGAACCTTCCCCCTCACAGACTTCCCTTTCTTCTCTCTTATTACTTCCTCAAATTTGTCTTTTCCTTCACACAGTGCTTCCTCCTTCGGCCCGGATCCCTTCGGTGCTTTAGGTATTCCTCTTCCCCTTTTTGGCATCATCAAAGGAGAGAGGAACCCCTGGAAACAAGCTAGCAAGCAAGAAGTCGAGTCTTGATAGTTGAGTTCGTCAATTTCTTTGCGGAGTAAGCGCACGAAACTCGTAGCGGGTGGTGTTGTATTCGATTGCTACCAACTTCATCTCGGCCATGAGGAGACTGAATT
The DNA here is from genome assembly GCA_016081115.2 of Rehmannia glutinosa. Lineage (NCBI taxonomy): Eukaryota > Viridiplantae > Streptophyta > Magnoliopsida > Lamiales > Orobanchaceae > Rehmannia > Rehmannia glutinosa. The sequence continues at coordinate 34,124,902 of CM071932.1, read as the reverse complement.
TTCGATCCATGTTTTCTTCCACATGCAGGAGCTCGTTCTTATTTTGCTCACGCAATGTGACTTTATCTCAAAGTAGTGTGAGATTCATGCATTTGTTCAATGTGCTCTTGCAATTTTGTCTTTGCATCGGCATTCTCGGCTCGCCGGACCAACAACTTGTTGAACAATGTTCAAATATCGAGCTTGTTCCACACGCATTGTTTCTTCTTTGTTGCCACCACTCCGGATCCTAACTATGATGCCTCAAATCGGCGGTGAGGTTGGCGCCCCTGTTATCGACCTCATGTCCGTCCGAGGCTGGTGCCTCTCCATCCGTTCAATCTCGGCAAATAGTGCTTTGAACACCTCCCGAATCTCAATTGCTTCCTCTGTTTTTGGTGACGGCCAAGCAACGTCAAAGTCATAGTTAGTTGGAACAATGGTGTGTACGATGGAATGACGAGGATCGGGTATGTGGAAGCGCTCGCGATCTTTGTCTCGATTTTTTGGGGAGGTCGGTACCTCCAGAGAGAAGGGAAATGATTCTATGAAAGAATCATCACGTGCAACGGAATTTGTTCAATGATAAGTGGTGCTCGTGAAGTCCCTTGTGGAGTTGATCTGCTGCGGCTTGGGGAGCTTGCGCGGTGGACTGTTTGTTTGTTGTGGTGCATTGTGAAGTCGACCCGCCTTTGCCGAGCCTCGGTGTCTTAACACCTTCGTCGGTCTCAATTTGGTTTTTCCAAATAAGTTGTCCGGTCCTCGGCCTTATCGAGCGTCATCGGACGATGATGAGATTTCCATGGGTGGCTCAACATCAAAGTTGAATGTTTGGCGAGTAGTCTTGAGGTCGACTTACTCGTGGTTGGAACATCCTCGGTGAGTCTTTGGGATCGATCACATGGGATGACTCGGCTTCATCATCTCCTTCCGATCCCGAAAGGTTACATCGGGATTATCCTGGGAATCGTGAAGAGCACTTATCTCATTTTTCGATGGATCAATGATAGCAGGAGGGATGTTTTGTGCTTTAGTTTCTCTACCCCGAGAAGTCTCAACCTCCCGTTGGCCTTCATTATCTCCTCGCAGATCTCAAGCTGACGAGGCCTTGGACATCCCTTTCGGCGAGTGTCATACATTTGTCTTGGGGTCTTTCGAGGTGGCATCCATTGGAGTCTCAACTCCATGGATTGCACTTTCATCGCCCAGTGTTAACTCCCGGGCGATTCCTTCTTGTGCCTCGATCGCATCGCCAGCGTCATTACCCTCGGAGAGCGATTGGCACTTCAGTGAGGCAGTCACAATTATCCGAGCCTCGTCAATGACAACTTGTTGTGTATCTCGTGATTGTTCCTTCTCCACTTCGCCTCCTAAATTCATTGTGAAGTCAGTGCAGCATCCTCCGACCTTGCTGCGGTGGAGGAGTTTCCCCCTCATTTGGCACACCATCCGAGTGACTTGAAATGGGGTCACTCGTCTCAGGACTTTTGTTCCCACCGAGTATTCGATCGTTGGGGCGGTGGTAAGACACCTTCATTAGGGGTTGGCTCGATTTGGGGTCCCCACTATCCAGTTTCATCGCCAATTCCTTAACACCTTCCTCACGAATGAGTGGGAAGTGGTGGCAGCAACACTTGAGTGGCAATATCTTGCACCACTCCCATAGGATCTATTTCGGTGTGATTTGGAGGACTCTCCGGTCCCTCCATCATTCTTTGCTCATGTAGGATTCGGACTCTTGCATTGCTTGCTTTGCATTTGCAATTCTTCCGTGGCAAAGAACAGGTCCGAGATCCTCATCACTCACTACGATAGGACGTCAAGGTGAGGGTGTGTATGATCGGTGGTGCGGTGAGAGGGCGGAGATCTTGGCCTTCTCACGTGCCTCTGCGTCTCATTTGCTTTAGCCCGTTCGTTTTCTTTTCGAATCTGCAGTATATTGATGCAATTATCCTCATCAAGGGCTTGCGATCTGTGTCCACCTCAAGAAACACGAAGAGTTCTTCTTCCTCAAGCCAATGAACTCGGATTTTCAAACTGCACTCTGGATAGGCTCGCTTCCATTTTCTCCACTCTCGCATGACGATTTTGGATGTCCGGATACAATGGAGAGTACATGATTACATTGTCTTCATCATTCTCTTCTGGCCCTCGTTTCCGGGGATTAAGGGTAGCAGAGACTTTTGCTCAACACCCTCGTAGCCTCTGTTACAGGTGGAGAAACAACCTCACAAGGTGATTGATTGTCTCTGCCATTCCTTGTTCCTCGGTTGCATTCGTCTACGGTTGGGTCTTGAGTTGCCTCTGATCGGCCTCGGAGACTTGGCGTTTCATCGATCACGTCCGGAGACTCTACTTCTCCGGAGTCTCGGGTATCTTCTCCGGTGAGTGGTGACTCGGCCCGGTTTCTCAAGCTCTAACGCTTGAAAATTCTTCTTCTTTTTGTTTGTACCGGAGGGACTTGGTTCGGATAAGGTTTCTTCGAGTCTTGGGCGGTGGGGCGTGCTATTGTTTTCTTACGAGGAGCTAGCCGTCTTGGCTTATCGTTCTCCTTTATTGACGATGGAGAAGGTATTTGAGATTCCTTCTTCGTTGCGGGCGCAGGGGTAGGGAGACACGGCTGCAAGGGCGGGTGACTCACTGCAGGGGCGAGGAGCAAATTTCTTTTTTTTCTTTGCAAGCGGCGTGATCTTCTTAGTAGCTGCAGGGGTAGCCTTCTTCTTTGGAGGAGAGGAGACAGTTGTATCTTGAGGATGGTGATTCCCCCCTCACTCGTATCAGCCCTCTTGGCGTATGCTCTCTTCTATGCACCAGATAGGTTTGATCTCGAACATCCTCTTGTTTACATGGAACGCCTTTCCATGTCGAAGAGGGACTCCTTTTACCTCCATCGGTAGGCCAATCACCAGGTCGTATCTAGGGAACCTCCAAACGTTCCATCCTCCTTGAAGGATTTGTTCCCAACGTTCGCGCGAGTCCATCTTAGACAAAATCAGCCCGATTCACTTTACGTTTCTTCAATGATCGCAACCATTACGATCAACTTTGCTTTAGACGGTGGTCAAAGCCGCCAAATTTGATATCTATGCATTTGGCAATGATGTCCAGCAATTTGTGGTAGTCCTCCTTCTGACCTCTTATTAGTGTGTAGACTACTTTCTCAAAGATAGTCGGACTTGGCTCTTCCTTCCAAGCGGCTGATCGTCGGTCAACATCGACTTCATTAATTTTCGACACTCCTTCCCAGGTAACAAGCCAAATCCTTGGCGGTAATGATGAATTCCTTTCCATGAACAGAGGACTTGATGCCTCATCGTGAACCTCAGCGTTCACATAGAAGCTGTGCGACCTCTTCCACATAGGTCATCGGAAACTCCAACGTCGAAACGGTTTCACCCAGGCGTTTCCAATTTCTCGGCCAATCTTCTTCACTAGGGTGTCGTCGGACCCCTGTTTCACCATACCATCGAAATCCACAAGAGACCCGGTGTGGATTTGCTTTCCTAGCTTGACAAAATCATGAGTGGATGCCATTTCTTAGTATTTTCTTGAACGAAACTTTAGAAAATGATCCGAGGATTGAAAGGGTTTTGAAAGAGAAAATTTTGCTTTTGCTTTCGAGAGAGAGATGAATAGTTTTTGGTAAAGTGTGAGAGAAACGGACGAAAATGTTTAAGTATGGTTCATGAAAGGACGTGCGGGTGGTTTTGAAATGTGATCAAAATCAACGGCTTAGATCTTGCACGCCGATTTGCATTTAATGTCTCATATTTAATGCAAAGCATTTATATCCAATCATAAGCTTGGTGTGCGCTTTTGCCTTGTACACGTCATAATTATCTTGACATCATTCTTAAAAACATTCCCACTTAGTAAAAACATTGCGTTTTTGTCACTTTGTTCATAAATGACTCATCTTGTCCCTTACCGATTTAACTCTTCTCTCCTCGCATGTAAATACTCATTTGTCGCCTAACTCGGTACATCTGTCTTTCCGTCACGGGTGATTCACTTATTGATTTAAGAGTTCAACTCTTTTTCCCTTTTTCGTGTTTCATTTCTTTTCTTTGAGTCTTCCGAGTTTCAACTCGGCTCAATTAATCTAACTCATGCTTGAGTTCTTCAAATCTTGACTCACATAATGGTTTTGTGAATATGTCATACCGCTTATCGGTTGAAATATATTCCAAGGTGATGTCCTTCTTTTCAACATGATCTCTTATGAAGTGATATCGACATCGATATGCTTTGTTCTTGAGTGCAACACAAGATTTTGAGTGATTGCAATTGCACTTGTGTTATCACACATGATTGGAATTTCCTTTTCTTCAACTTCATAGTCTCTCATTCTTTGTCTCATCCATAGTACTTGGGCACTTGTTTGCCCCAGACTATGTATTAGCCTTGGTGTAGAGGTGGCTATTGAATTTTACTTTTTGCTAAACCAGGAAATTAGCCTATTTCAAGCATTTGACATGTGCCTCGAGGTGCTCTTCTGTCAACTCTACATCCAAAGATAGTCAGTCCGAATAGCCAATAAGCTTGAATCCACCTTCCTTTGGATACCATAACCCAACTTCTTGGTTTCCTTTCAAATATCTCAAGATCCTCTTGCATTTAGGCTGATCATATGGATTTCTTTTGGAGTAGATTGAAATCTTGCACATACACCTACGGCAAAGGTGATGTCCGGCCTTCTTTGTAAGATAGAGCAATGATCCAATAAGTGCTCTGTATCTTGTTTGATCTACAGGCTTGTCATCCGCATCCATGTCCATTTTGGTGATGTATTCATTGGTATTTTTTTGAAGACTTCTCTTCCATACCAAATTTCTTCATTAAATCTCTGGTGTATTTTGTTTGACTTATGAAGGTTCCATCCTTCAATTTGTTTCACTTGGAGTCCAAGGAAGAATGTCGACTCTCCCATCATGCTCATTTCGAATTTGCTTTGCATGAGGTTTGAAAATTTATCACACGACTCTTTGTTTGTGGATCCAAAAATGATGTCATCCACATATATTTGAACAAGCAAGTATGCTCTTCTGTCTTGAATTACGAAGAGTGTTCTATCCACTTTTCCTTTTGTGAATCCATTCTTAGTCGGAATTGTGATAATGTATCATACCATGCTCGGGTGCCTGTTTCAATCCATAAAGAGCTTTCTTGAGTTTGTATACCTTACCTCCAAGAGTCTTCGCTCAAATCCTGGAGGTTGTTCAACATATACTTCTTCTTCCAATAAACCATTAAGGAATGCACTCTTTACATCCATTTGATATACAATAAAATTCTTTGGGCTGCATAGGCAAGAAACATCCTTATAGCTTCCAATCTTGCTACAGGAGCAAATGTTTCATCAAAATCTATTCCTTCTTCTTGGCAATATCCTTTGGCTACCAATCTTGCTTTGTTTCTTACCCCAGAACCTTTCTCATTCATCTTGTTTACGAATACCCATTTAGTGCCAATAACATTTTGATGGGTGGGTCTTTGAACCAATTCCCATACTTTATTTCTTTCAAACCGATTGACTCTTCTTGCATGGCTTGAATCCAATGTGTGTCATCCAATGCTTGTGACACATCTTTAGGCTCTATTTGTGAGATGAAGCGAGGTAAACATTGCTTCTTGTTGAGTTCGGATCTTGTTTTAACACCTTCTCTCACATCTCCAATGACTAGTTCGGTGGATGGTCTCTCGGCCATCTTACATCGAGGTTGGAGTAAGTTAGTGGATTGATCGTCTTGCAAATTTGTGTTGCTTTGATCAACTCTCTCATCATCACTTAAGCGCAGATTTTCCAAATTTTGTTTTTGAGACTCGACTATCTCATCTTCATCCGGGTTTATAATTCCCTTCGGCTTGACAAAGATAGGGACTCTTCGCATGGTTGATTGATTGACTTATCGGTGACTCTTCAATGTCTTCTCCATTTACATTTGGCTCATCAACAAACACCACATGAATGGATTCTCTGTAACCATAGTCCTCTTGTTGAGTACTCAGGCTTTGCTTTCATTTGAGTATCCCAAGAAGATACCTTCATCGCCTTTAGCATCAAAAGCCTTTAAATTATCTTTGCCATTGTTATGGATGAAGCATTTGCATCAAAATATTCTAAAGTATGCAACATTTGGCTTTCTCCTGTCCAAATCTCATAGGGAGTCTTTGTCACCGTTCTTTTATCACGCATCTATTTTGAGTATAGCATCTTTGTGTTTATTGCTTGACCCAAAATCTTTTAGGTAGCCCTGCTTGACTAACATGGTCCTTTGCCGCTTCTTTGAGAGTTCTATTCCTTCTTTCTCGCAACTCCATTCTTCTATGGAGTCCTTTGCCGAGATAATTCATGACCAATACCATTTTCAATACAATATCGAGTTATTATACCATTGACAAACTCGGTTCCTCTCGTCGGATCTTATTTTGATAATGGTTTGACTTTTCTCATTTTGAATGCTCTTCATCACCGTGGTAGTTTCTGCAGAGTTTCTTTCTTCTTACACATGAATATTGTCCATGTATACCTTGAGTAGTCATCTACTACCACCAAGGTGTATTTCTTCCCACTTATGCTAGTGGTTCAATTTGGACCAAATAGATCCATATGTAGCGGTGCAATATTCTTGTTGAAGATGGACATGTCTTTTCTTTGAATGATGATTTGATTTGCTTTCCCATCGACATGCATCACATACACTTTCCATCTTGTATCTTTGAAATGCGAAGTCCTTCCACAAGATTGCTTCCGGCAAGCTTGTTAATTGTTTTGAAATTCGGGTGACTCGGCTTCTTGTGCCACTGACCAACTTGATTAATTTGTGCTCTTTTTGCTAGTAGACAAGTGCTTGGTGTTGCGATTGACCAATCTACCACATACATGTTCTTTTGTCCGCATCCTTGCAACACAACCTCATTGGATTCAATGTCCTTGATTTGGCATATACCCATGTTGAATCCAACATTATAGCCTTTGTCACGAGTTGGCTAATACTTAGCAGATTGAATTTGAGTCCTTCAACATATGCAACATCCGTGATTTCTAATCCATTTTTCTTGATGGATCCAATGCCTCTTATTTCTCCTGGAGCTTCATTTCCTCCAAATATGACTTTTGCACCTCGACTTCCTTGAATTTTGACAGATTTTTCTTGTTTCTGTCATATGTGCGGAACAACCACTATCCATGTACCAGGTTCCTTGGCACTCAGTAGTTCCTCGAACCCGCAATCAAGGAAATTAAGTTTTAGGTACCCATACTTGTGCGGGTCTGAGGGGTTAGTATTGTAAGATGATCCAACCAACCTATAGCCCAATGATTTGACTCTAAGGGGTTGCCATCTATCGAGTGCCATAATCATAATTAATTTTGGCAAATTGCTTGGGGGTATTAGGTTCATACAAATTTGTATCTTTTGTCCGTATGCTTGTGTATGTGTTTTAGCAATTGCCTTCTTTGGGTAGTTGTGATATCTCCGAGTGTAGTGCCTAGGTGCATATGTGTCTTTGATGAAAGCTCTTATACCTTTGGAATGGCCTTTCTTGAATTCTAGGCCTTTGCCATTTGGGCTTATATTCCATAGGTCTTTCTTTGATAGTTCACATTATTCCAATCGGCTTGGCTTGGGTACTTTCTACCATTCCCTTCATATGTGTTTCTTTTATAGAACTTAGGGTTTTTGGTAGCTCTGTTTCTTCTTTACAGAGTATTTCTGTTTGGAGTTTTCTTTGAGGAACTCGGCCGATTTCTTCTCATTTGTCCTCTCAAAGACACTCAACTCGGGCCGCTGTTTTCCTTTTCCTTTATAACCAAGGCCAGTTTGCTTGTGATTGTGCTTTGGAATAAATGTGTGTGCACCATTTGGAGTTTTGGATTTTTGAGATACTTCATTACTTGAAGATCCTTTTTCCAAAATCACTTTTGGAACTTGACATAGCAGAGAGGAATTGAATCCTAAGCTTTGTCTTGTCTCCACATTCTCTTTGACTCATAATAAGATCATCCAATGATTTAGATGCCTTAGTGAATGAGGCAATCACATTTTTGAGGTCATTTTCCCTCTTTTCTATAGCAGCTATCTCTGCTATTAGCTTAGTATTTTCAGCCTTTAGACTTTCATTCTCATCAGCTATTTGACTTAGAGTACTCAGCTCCTTAGTCACCGTGAGTTTTGGTTCTTGAGTATGTTGTTTTCCTCATTTAGTAATGTGTGTGAGGATTTAATGTGTTCAAAGTCTTTCATCATTTTGCCTAATGAATCATAAAGATCAGTGGGTGATGAAGTGTGTGTGTCACAATCACTATCACTAGAACCGAGTGTGACGAATTAGAGTGTACCTCATCTTCTTGGTCGAGTTGGTCTTGTTCCTTGGCCATCAAACAGATCAAGGCTTCTTCTTCGTAGTCACTTGAGTAGTCAGCTTCACTACTCTTTGAATCGATTGTGTCTCTTGAAACATTTTGTCTCGTGATCTCTGCAGCCAACATTGCCTTTTTCTTTTTCTTGTCTTCTTTCTCTCAAGACTTTTCTTTCTTCTTCATTCTGTATTTGTTGACTACAGGATATGGGAAATCAATGGCATAGTGACCTGGTTTGCTCGGTTCAAAGATAGATTTTAACTTTTTGATCGCCTCTTTCCATTCTTGGATTGTCACCCTTTGATATTCAACTTTTTGATGTTCTCGCTCTCTTGGTTGGCCTATCTTTCCTTGACTTGGAGGAGTGAGTGTCTTCTAGAGGATTCGCCCTTGCCTCTCTTGTAGTTCTTATTAAAGAACTTGTTAAACCTTTTAACCATCAGGGCTATTTCCTCTTGGTCAATGACTTCTTTGTGTGACTCTCTTGCCATCCTTAACAATTAGAGCATTTGTTTTGGGCACTATTTGTCTCCTCCTCGGTCTTTTCTTCTCACTCAAATTCGTAGGCTTTGAGATCCGAGAATAGCTCATGGTTGGATGTCTTGGATAGGTCCATGGAATGTCTTAGTGCCATGACCTTCATTTCCCATTCAGTTGGGAGACTTCTTAGAATCTTCATACACATTTCTTCGTGTATATTCTTTTCCAAGTGCGAGATAGCTCGTTGGTAATTTACGTGAACCGAGCATCCGGTGATCCAAGGTCTCTCCCAAGCATTTTAAAATTTTCAAATTTTTGTACAAAGAATGAGATAGTTTATTTTCCTTGATTTGCTCTGTGCCTTCCCAAATCAATGTTAGCTTGTCCGCATTTCTTTAGCCGTTTTGCATGATTTGACTTTGTTGAACATAGCTTTGTCAAGGTTTTGTAAAGAATGTCCTTGGCCACATTGTCCAAGTTATATCTTTCTGTCATCATTTGTCCATTGACTCTTGGTTTTTCAACCATAGCTGGTCCGGGAGCAACATCCTCTTCACCTTCACCGCAGCTCTCCTTACAATTTGTGTTCACTTTTAAAATTTGCGGTGGCCCATCCTCTATCACTATCACATCTCATCATGTAATCTTTGATAGATGAGCACGCATACGAATTTTCCAATCATCAAATTCTTCAATTGTGAGCATAGGGATGTGTGTCAAATTTGCTTCCATGATAATAACTTTTTTTGGTAAAAAGAGTTTTGAGAGATCAAGTACTAAAACAGGACTTTGAAAAATTTGGAGATCTAGTTCAAGAATGGTCGGTGCGGAAGGCTCAATGAACCAACCGCTCGATACCACTTGTAGGTCCCAAGGGGTGTGAGTGTAAGGTTTAGAAGGGGAGTTGAATAAACCTTACCAACTTTTCAAATTAGTCCTTTTAAATATTGAGTTAATACTTCACAATTTGTGTCCTTGATGGACAACTAAGTTAGTTAATCGCCAGAGTTAGTCACTCAACAGACTCGATCGAGAAATTTGTTGATAGAATAACTCATTTGTTTTGACTAAAGACTTAACTCTCTTGTGATTTGTTTTATTGGAAGACTTAACACCCTTGAATTTGGTTAAGTTTGTTTTAATACTTGGTTTTAGCACTCGATTGATTATCAATTGGATAGCAAATTTATCAGATAAAGTAAGATGCGAGAAATTAAAGTGTTGAAATGTAAATGACACAATAAGTTTTTATAGAGGTTCGAAGATGGGGTAATTCTTCTACTCCTCTCTTCTCCAACTCTGGAGGAATCCACTAAGTATTGATCAATATACAGAGTGGTTAATGACCCGAGATACAAGTCTTGATCACACGGTGACTTGATCCTTTGGGACTCGACCGGAGATACCTTGGTCACGTTTGGCTTCTCACGACTCAACTTCTTCACAGGCGTGCGCTTTGCTACTACTGACCCACTTGCTCAAGCTTCTTGGATTTGATCACGAAGCCCTCCAACAACTTGAGACTGGTTCGACCTTGAACCTTCTTACAATCCTCCGTGGAATGTAGACCCCTTGATTCTTCAAAAATTTCCTCTTCAATCGATTGAAGTTATCTTTCCTTCACAGGTGAGTGTTGGATTGATTTCCTTCGTAATGTAGGCTTGAGGATTGATCTTGAATGATTTGAGAATATCTTAGGTTCTGATTCAAATGTTTGCTTGAATGTTAGTGGTTCTGTAACCTTCTCTCGAGTTATTCCTCGGCCTTTTATAGTGATCTTTCAAAAATACGCCGTTGAAGAGATAGGCTTATTTTTGAAAGTCACTTGTGGTCGTTGGCTTGTCTTGTTGCGAAGACTTGGAATTTCCATTTCCTCGTATGAATGATTCTTGACTTTCGAGTTCGACATGGTGCGTGCTTCCCATTGGTTTATTCCTCTTGCACGCTCGAACCGAGCACTTCAAGAAAAGCGTATGGAGGTATTACTTGTTTAAGTAATTCTCTTGATTTACGCGGCAACGGATCTCTTTCGATTGTCTTGACTTGACCGCATTTTCTTAACATCCCCAGGTGACTTGAGTCGACTTCCAATCATTAGATGACTCTTGTCACTTCGACCTTGAGACTTGGCATTGTCTTGAGTTGACTTTGACGATCTGATACTTCACTCATTTGCATCTCATTTTTGCACCTTGATCGAGTTCTCGTCTTCTCTTCTTTGCCATACTCATTTTGCCTTGCAAAAGAGAGTCTTCCTTCTAGTCTCCGGTTGTCTTCTTGCATGTTTAGGCATAGCCGACTTAACTCGGCTTGACCGATCCTATCTATTACAATGCGATTTACAACAAAAATGGGGTGCCAACTTCCTATTCTAAGTTTTACATGGCATTCATCAAAATCTTACAAAATAATTTCCCAACGAGTTGAAGAGCAAATGAATCATCCATCAAAGAAGGGCATCTCTCAGAATCAAAATATTGGGAAAGATCTAGAAATTCACGGGCTACTCAAAAGCTTCAAGTCTTGTTCCATTTTGTATGAAGCGACAACTACTTTGTTCATATCATGTGAAAGAGTTGAAAACAAAGTTTCAAACTGTTGTTTTCATGCAACCTCAAGACGATGAAGATGATAAAGAAAGTGTGGCGTCGATATATCATATCACATTGAGCGAAGAAGGGGAAGAAGAAGATGCAAAGATGCTCCTCCCGAGCTTGAAGAAGAGATCAAAGCCAAGGTCGACGAGCTAAAAGAAATTAATTTGGGCAACATTTATAATCCATGACCAATCTACATCAGTGCATTGTTAACAATTGATGAAGAAAATTCATACGTTGAACTTCTTCAGGAGTACAAAGATGTATTAGTTTGGTCCTACAAAGAGATGCCTAGATTAGATCCAAAAACAAGTAGTACATCATTTGTCCGTTAACAAACGAACCCGCCCAATTAAGCAAGCCCAATGACAATTTTGACCCAACTTGGTTCCATTAATCGAGGTTGAAGTAAACAAACTCATCAAAGTTGGGTTCATTCAAGAAGTCAAGTATCCTACATGGATCTCGAGCATTGTCCCCTGTCTGAGAAGAATAATGGCCAAATCCAAGTTTGTGTTGACTTTAGAGATTTAAATGGTGCGTGTCCCAAAGATGATTTTTCATTGCCCATCATCGAACTCGTGATTGATGCCACTACGGGTCACGAGCATTATCTTTTATGGATGGATCATCCGGATACAATCAAATACATATGGCCTAGAGGATGAAAAGCGACGGCCTTTCTTACCCCAAAAGGTATATATTGCTACAAAGTGATGCCATTCGGTTTGAAGAACGCTGGAGCTACATATCAAAGAGCCATGCAAAAATCTTCGATGATATGCTTCACAAAAATATTAAGTGTTATGTCAATGATGTGGTTTGTGAAGTCTAAGAAGCGAGAAGATCACCTTCTTGATCCGAGAATTTTTTTGAATGGTTAAGAAGATATCAACTCAAGATCAACCCAATGAAGTGTGAATTTGGTGTCCGATCTAGAAAGTTTCTTGGGTTTGTAGTTCATCATCGAGGTATCGAGATTGAGCAAGCAAAGATCGATGTGATAGTAAGGATGCCTAAATCTCGTGATATTCACGAACTCATAAGTTTGCAAAGAAAATTATCTTGAAGGTTCATTTCAAACCTAGCCGATTGATGCCAGCCATTCAACTATCTTATGAAAAAATGTGTTCCATTTGAATGGTATAGATCTTCCTGGAATGCATTCAAAAGTATCAAGGCATATCTCGCTAAGTCTCGTGTGTTTGTTGCACGCACGGGTGCCCGTTGATCCTTTATATCGCCATTGCTCAAGAACATTTTGTTGGAGCTCTACTAGCATAAGAAAATGATGGTGGAAAAGAGAGCTCTCTATACTACTTGAGTCGGATGATGACACCAAATGAATTGAATTACCCACCGATTGAAAATATATACTTTGCATTAATCTTCGCAATCCAAAAGTTGAAGCACTACTTTCAAGCTCACATCATCATTTTGTCTCGAAAGCAAATCCATTAAAGTATGTTATGACAAAGCCAATTCTTTCTTATAGACTTGCGAGGTTGTACCTTCAATTGCAACAATTTGAAATCACATATGTCCTCAAAAGGCGGTAAAAGGGCAAGTCTTGGCAAACTTCTTGGCGGATCATCCCATCCCCGCCGAGTGGGAGCTATCCAATGAATTACCTAATGAAGATGTTTTCGTAATTGAAATTTCCCCTCCATGGAAAATGTACTTTGATGGAGCTTCTCATAGCGAAGGAGCCGGAGCCGAGTCATCTTTGTTACATTTGATATGGAAGTATTGTCTTACTCTTTTACTCTCACTCAAAATTGTTCAAACAATGTTGTTGAATACCAAGCTCTTATCCTTGGGTTAGAGATGGCGGTTGACATAAAGAAATTATGTCCGGAAGTTTATGGAGACTCCAAATTGGTGGCCAATTAACTACTTGGAATATACGAAGTAAAGAAGCCCGAGCTACTCCTATATGTCAATTATGCGAAGAGGATTATTGGATTGCTTGGAGATGTAACACTTGAGTATATTCCAAGGAAGGATAATAGAGAAGCCGATGCTTTACATAAACTTGCTTCTACACTCGCCATGCCCGAAAGTGAAGCTCATGTGCCAATTTGCGAAGTTGTGTAGTACCTCCAATCTTTGATGATGAAGACTGCAATGAAGAAGAAGAAAATCATGTTGTAGAGGTATTTGAAAATGAGAAAGAAGATTGGCGTCATCTACTTGTGGATTATTTGAAGTATGAGAAATTACCCGGCGTTCCACGACAAATGGTAGATGTTCGACGTCGTGCGACTCACTTCATTTACTACAAAGGCACACTTTATAGACGGTCATTTGATGGAATCTTCTTGCGATGCTTAGGCGATGATGAAGTTGTTCAAGCCATGGAAGAGGATCACTTGGGGTTTGTGGTGCCCATCATTCGGCCCAAAGTTACACTTTTGAATCAAAAGAATGGGCTACTATTGGCCGACAATGATGAAGATGTATAGATTACGTGCAAAGATACCAAGCCTATCGGTTTCATGCAAATTTCATTCACCAACCACGAGCCATTGCACCCTCTTGTTGTTTCATGGCCATTTGACGTTTGGGGGTTGGATGTGGTCGGACCTATGATAAAGTCATCCGAAGGACACTTGTACATCTTGGCGCAACAAACTACTTTTCTAAATAGGTTGAGGCGGTACCCCTCAAAGAAGTGAAGAAAGAAAATGTCACCGACTTTTTCCACATAAACATTATTTATTGCTATAGGATCCATCAATACATAATAATGGATAACGGGAAGCCCTTCTCAAATAGCCTCATGATAAACTTTGTCAAAAGTTCGGATTCAAACAAAGAAAATCATATATGTATAACACTACGCTAATGGACTTGCTAAAGATTTTAACAAAAGCTGTGTAGCTTTGTCAAGAAAGTGGTCTCAAAGTCAAAGCGAGATCGACACAAAAGGATCGGAGAAGCTCTCATGGGCATACCGAACCACATATAGAACTCCCACTCAAGCAACTCAGTATGCGCTTGTATATGGTGTTGAAGTAGTTGTTTCTATTGAGCAACAAATTCCATCACTACGAATAGCTTTGCAAGAAGGACTAATGAAGAAGAAAATGCACGATTATGCTTGAGGAATTAGAGGCTCTTGATGAGAAGAGATTGGGCACAACAAAGACTTGAATATTATCAAGCTCGTCTTTCTAGGGCGTTCAACAAAAGGTGCAATCACCCTCTTTTCAAGTTGGTGATTTGGTGCTTGTTGTAAGAATACCCATCATTACTACTCACCGAACTTGAAACAAATTCAAATTAAAATGGGATGGTCCTTGTAGGTCCCAAGGGGGTGTGAGTAAGGTTTAGAAGGGGGATTGAATAAACCTTACCAACTTTTCGATTTTAGTCCTTTTAAAATATTACGAGTTAATTACACAACTAAGTCCTTGAGGGACAACTAAGTTAGTTAATCGCAGAGTTAGCCACTCAACGGACTCAAAAGAGTGTTGATAGAATAACTCATTTGTTTAGACTAAACCTTAACTTGGTTGTGATGAGATTTTCAACGGAAAACTTAACACCCTTGAATTTAATTTAAGTTTGTTTTAACACTTGATTTTAGCACCTTGTTAATTATCAATTGGATAGCAAATTATCGTGAGATGTAAAGTGATATGTATGCGAGAAATAAAATTTGAAATGTAAATAACACAATAATTTTTATAGAGGTTCGAAGATGGGGTAATTCTTCTACTCTCTCTTCTACAACTCTGGAGGAATCCACTAAGTATTGATCGAGTACAAAGTGGTTATCAGTCCGGATACAAGTCTTGATCACACGGTGACTTGCTCCTTTGGGACTCGATCTGGAGATGCCTTGATCACTCGGTTGGCTTCTCGTCCGACTCGGCTTCTTCACTGTGGCGTATTTGCCTTTGCTCAAGTTTCTTGGATTTGATCACGAAATCCTCCAATAACTTGAGACTGGTTCGACCTTGAACCTTTCTACAATCCTCCTTGGAAAGTAGACCCCTTTTGATTCTTCAAAAGTTTCCTCTTCAACAGTTTGAAGTTGTCTTTCCTTCACGGACTTAGTGTTGGATCGATTTCCTTCGAGATTTAGGCTTGAGGATTTGCTTGAATAACTTGAGAATGTTTTTGGTTACGTATGAATAATTGCTTGATGGTTCGCGGTTGAGTAACCTTCTCTTAATGAGATTCCTCAACCTTTAATAGTGAACTTTCAAAAATCTGCCCGTTGAAGAGATAGGCTGATTTTCAAAAGTCACTTGTGTTCGTTGGCTTGTCTTGTTGCGATCCTTGATGTTGACATTGTTAGATAAATGTTTTTATCAAGATTTTGATGATTATGTTTAAATGAGCTTTTATACCAAAACAATGTTTATGAATATTGTCCAAAATACTCCTAAATGATTTAAAATGTTTTTTCTAATTTTTGGAGTATTTCTTAGAGTTTATTATTCGATAAAAAAATTGGACAACATATTTAATGTTTTTGTGTTAATTAGTTTTTACACCAAAACAATGTTTATAAATGTTGTCCAAATACTCCCAAGTGATTTAAAATGTTTTTATTATATTTTCTTGGAGTATTTCTTGAAGTTTATTTTTGATAAAAATCGGAAAACATTTCAATTTGGAGGTCGGCCAGAGTGCATCCCAAAAGGTCGTCGATACGAAGATCGCACAAATTGAAAAAGAACCTCCCGACTTGATAAAATTGAAGAGGGGATCGGTTTAGGGGAGGGCCGACCGGTCACACCCCTAAGCGATCGGTCGACACCCCCTCCGACCGGTCGACCCCCCCTTGCAACCCGTGCACTGGATCGCACTATTTTCATTCAAACGTCGAAATTTTCTATAGGGCAACCACGCCTGTGTTATTTTTTACAAAAAAATTTCAACCGTTGCAATCCTTATCGCCAAGATTTACTTTTAATTTTTGTACAATATTTCTACATCTTGTGATCCTCTTTTTGTAGACAAAAGTGAAGAAGAAAGAACCTATGTTGGGAGCCTATGTTGGTGAAGACTCTCCTATAAATACGGGATGAATTGAAGACACAACAACAACAACACAAGCAAATACACAACAAGAAATCGCAAATTTCCAAGTTTTCATATTCAACACTCTTGTTGTATTTATAGCCTAAGTATTTCACTTTCACATCTTGAGGTCTAGGCTTTATTTCTTGATTACACTTGCACTAAAATTGTAATATTCATTATTGAGTTATAATATTGATTTTTGGCATCATTCAACACAAGACATCCTTGTGAGTATTCTTGTGGAAAGAATACACTTGGGTGATCTAGGTGATAGGTGTTTCAAGAGTGTGGTGCTCTTGAGGTATTGAAGAATTTGGTATTCTTCAAGGTTGAAGATTGTGGTAATCTTCACGAGGTGCCATTGGAGATTGTGGTAATCTTCAAGAGAGATTGTGATAATCTCAAAGGTGGTGTTGTAGAAGAGTGTGGTGCTCTTCAAGGTGATGTTGTAAGGTGTTGTATTAATTTTGGAAATTAATAAAATCTTTTTTTCTTTTTGAAATCCATCCCGGAGATACTGGGGTGGTAGAGGATTAGGCCCTAGGTGGGTTGAACCTCTATAAATCGACGCGTGTTGTTTACTTCCCGCACCTTTATTATTGTCTTGGCGTATTTGATTAAAAAAAAAGAGGGCATAATCGAAAAGATGGAGATAATCTATTCACCCCTCTAGATTATCGTAGCCACTTGGACTTACAAGCGGTATCGAGCCAAACTCTTTGGCAAGCTCGTTCCACATCGCGAGTAAAGAGGAACGATCACGACTACGAATGAAGTCTACCTTACCGCGCTCCACCACCAAGCCACCACTAATTGATTCCAAAAATTTTACATTTTGGAATCTACAAGGTTGCGGGTTCGATATTTGGAACACGGTCATTAATGAAGAATCCATTTCGATGATGGACACACCACACACCTCCAAAGGCTTCAAAGAGCTCAATGATGAAGAGAAGAAAATCATCTCCTTAAATGGTAAAGCTCTTAATATTTTGTATTGTTCACTTACCATTTTGGAATATGATCATATTGTAGGAATTAAATCGGCACATGAAGTATGGAGAAAGTTAGAAGAAGTATATGCAAATAAAAGGAGCAACTCAAAAGCATCTACTTCTCAAATGGGTACAACATCAAACCCAATAACATGGGATGAGCTTCCTACAACTTCCGACGACGATGAAAACGAACGTTGTCTTATGGGCTTCAAGAAGAAAACGAGGTAAGTTCAAAACCCTCCACTTCTTATGATAATGAATTACAAAATGATTATAGTGATTTGCAAAATGATTTTGATGAACTTCAAAATGAATTCCAAAGCTTACTTGTTAAATACAAAAATTTGAAAAAGGAATTCAATATTTTGAAAATTGATAAGGATAATTTATTTTCCTCTTATGAATCACTTTCATGTGATCACACCACCACACTTGACAAGGTTAGAAACCTTGAAAAAGAAAATAGTACTCTTGTTGAGGATATTAATTGCATGAAAAATGATTTATCAAAATCCAACTTGAGTACCGATAAAATGACCGATATTATTGATGTTTATAATTGTGATAAATTGAAACAAGGACTTGATCATAAGCCTAATTATGTGAAAAGAAATCAAGTCCCTATGCATATTGGTCATTATGCTCCCAAAAATACTACTTGGTTTTATTGTGGTAAAACGGGTCACACGGTTAATACTTGTCGGGCTAGAAATAGCTCTAATTATTATTGGAGACCTAAAAGTCTCAAAGCTAATTCCAAAGGACCCAAACACTTGAGGGTACCACAAAATAATGTCATATTAGGTACCCGACGGAATAATAATCGAGAAAAATACATACCGCCAAGAAGACATCAAATGACTATTTTATTTGATCAAAGGAGAAGATAACATCAAAATAAATTTCCAAGAGAAAGACACTATCAACAATGGGAAGAACACAATCCTTGGAAATGGAGCAATTGGAGAAGCTATCATCAACAAGATGATTTTCAAAGGGGAAGATATCATCAACAATGGGAACGACACAACCCATGGAAATGGCGTAATTGGTAAACCGTATCTCCTCATTTAAATATGCATTTTATTTTGTTATGCATGTTTTTATTTGTGCCTTAATTATAAAATAAGTTTTCAAATATTTCTTAATATTAAGGTCTTCAATATATATTTGTGTTTTTAAATATTTTGAAAAGGAAATCTTGTATATTTTGTTCTCAACTCTTGTGCATTTACATAGACTAAGGTGCTTTTATTATCTCTTATAGTTTTATATAGCATAAGCACATTTATGATATCTCTTATTGCTTAGCCTACACTTGTATTATTATGTTTGTGCAAAACGTGTTTAAGAATTGTGTAAGACATATATATTTTCATCAATGGTTATTTTCTCAAGAGAGGACCATAAACTATCGAGGTACGCTCATCATTGGTATTCATCCTATAGACTCGATATATCTTTGTCATTCGTGCTTGTTTTTCAAAGTATTTTATACAAGTGCTATTAAGAGGATTTTTTTGATTTTTAAAAGGCATTATTTGACATAGCTTGTTTTATCCAAGATTTGTAAAGGATTATATGTTGTTTTTAATAAAACATTTGATTTTTAAGTTATGCATTTTATTGCACATATAAAATTATTCTTAGTTGCTTTGTCAAAACTCTTGTTCATATGCTTCTTGTAAATGAGGTCTCAACTATATGCTCTTGAATTTTTCAAATTTCAAAAGAGACCTTATATAGCTTCCTATAAGCTTATTTGAACTTACATGTTTTATGAAACTCTTCATGATTTGTTTGAAAGCATAGTATGTGTTACTTGTTATTATGTCTCTATTTTCCGATATTACTATGTTCTTGTGCAAGATATCTTCTTAAGATTTTGCAGAAATTTTGGTATTTTGGAACAAGCTTGATGACCAAGGCAAGGTTAGTAGCTCTAAGGTATTATCAAGAAGAAGGTATTGATTTTGATGATACATTTGCTTCCGTGGTTTTTCACATTTTGCTTGCCTATTCTTGTTTTAAGAAAATTTCAAGCTTTACCAAATAGATGTTAAATCCACTTTTCTAAATGGTTTTACTCAAGAAGAAGTCTATGTAAAACCTCCGGGGTCTAAAATTTTTCTAGGCCAAATGATTTTTATAAAAGACCTTGTATGGTTTAAATCAAGTACCCCATGTATGATATGATAGACTTAGCTATTTTTGCTAAATGGTTTTACAAGAGGTAAAGTTTATACTACTCTCTTTGTTTTTGAAAAAGGGCAAGATTGTTTACTTGTACAAATTTATGATATCATTTATGGTGCTACTAATGAATTATTGTGCAAGTTATTTTCTAAGTTGATGCAAGGTGAACTTAAGATGATCATGATGGGGGAGCTAAAATTTCTTCATTGGACTTCAAGTTAAACAATGCCAAGAAAGTGGTTGTAATTCACAATCAAAGTATACAAAAGTATCTTTGAAGAAGTTAGGCATTGAAGAAAGAAGAATCATCTCAACCTCTATGGCTACTAATGTAAAGTTTGACAAAGGTTGAGAAAGACATATTGATTGACAAACATATTCGAGGTATGTTCACTAACTTTTCTTATTCCTTTAGACTCGATATTTTCTATGCCTTATGTCTATATGCTCGAATTTTAAAACTATCCCAACGAATCTCATTAAAGTGCCATTAAAAGAAATTTTCAAATATTTGAAAGGCAATTCTTCTTATGACTTGTATATCCAAAGTTTAAAATGTTCACATTTTTCGGGATAACAAGTCCGGTGATAATAATTTTTCAAAATATGGTTCATTATAATCGACTATATATATTTGATTTGATATATTTTTCTAAGGGATTGTGTTTCTTAAACAAAAAATTGAGATGTGCTTAATTCCGTCTCAAAGATAACTCGCGGACATTTGTTTTTTTTTTAATCACGAGTATTTTACCTCATTAAGAGCTTAATTATGACATAACGTATATTAAATGAGGTCTTTGATTGCATTTTGCACGTTTTTAAAACTTAAGGGCGAAAAATCGAATTTTGGTTCAAACTCGGATTTTGGAAAACAAAATGAACCACTGGCGATCGAGGCAAGGCCGACCGGTTGCCCACGCTGTGGACCGGTCGCCCATGCCCACAACCGCCGTCGCCCATAGCCAAATCTTGGTTAAAATTGTTTACGCTTTCTCACTTTTGTCATTTTGGTCGTTTGTGTTCATTTTTCGTCCCTTCGTATTTTGCACACTAATTTCACTTCAAATTTATTTTATAGCATACATTTTATATTTTAGACTTCATGAGGCTCGATTATCATCATCATTGCTCATCTTTACCAATTAAATGGTAAGAATTTCTCCTTTTAATCTCAATTGGGTTGAACCCTTGAAAATGTACTTGTATCTTGCTATTTTGATGAAATTCTTGTATTAGTATGTTGTATATGATGATTGGTGATGAATGAATATTGTTGTATTGCAATTGGTGATGAATTTTTGGCTTAAACGAATCACAAAGGCGTTATATTTCTCTTGTTTCATTCGACGCACGCCATGTGTTCGACAAAATATTTCAATGAAAAATTCATCACCTACATGATTCTCTTGATATGAAAAGTCTTATAAGTTTATAGAGATCATGTTTTATCAATCAAATGAGCTTTTACAAATCAAATGATCAATTTTTCCCTTTTATTCGAATTTAAGCTTAAATGTTCAATATGCTCGATAAATCGATTAAATTGCGCACTTTGATATAATTGTATGATGTTTTTATCGTCTAACATTATTTTTGATGATTCCAAAGGGGGATAAACAAGAAAACGCTCATACACTCAAAGAAGCGAACATAAGCTCGCAAGAAAAGCTATAAGCTAGAGCTTTTAAAAGCCAAAAGCTATGGATAACACTTAGTCCATGTGATGTTTTATGGACTTCTATGCTTGTCTAATGATGCTTTTGTGAGGGGGAGCTTTTAAGCTTGTAGTTGTTTGCTTAAACTTATCTTTGTTATGCATGTTGATAGGGGAGCTTGTGCAAAAATGATTTTGAAAAATCTTTGCTCCTATCCTTGTGTGTTTGTACTTATGATGAATCTTGCTTATAATGGATTGATGTTTTAGACCGGAAAATTTATTTTGTTTTAAAATCAACTTCCTAAAATTGTTTTGGTTTGTAATCATCAAAAAGGGGAGTTTGTTAGATAAATGTTTTTATCAAGATTTTGATGATTATGTTTAAATGAGCTTTTATACCAAAACAATGTTTATGAATGTTGTCCAAAATACTCCTAAATGATTTAAAATATTTTTACTAATTTTTGGAGTATTTTTTAGAGTTTATTATTCGATAAAAAAATTGAACATATTTAATGTTTTTGTTTTAATTGGTTTTTACACCAAAACAATGTTTATAAATGTTGTCCAAATACTCCCAAGTGATTTAAAATGTTTTTACTAATTTTTTGGAGTATTTCTTGAAGTTTATTTTTGATAAAAATCGGACAACATTTCAATTTGGAGTCGGCCCGGTCGCCCAAAAGGTCGGCCAGGTGCACAAGATCGCACAAATTGAAACAGAACCTCGACTTGATAAAATTGAAAACGGGGACCGGTCAGGGAGGGGCCGGTCGCACCCTGAGGCGGCGATGGTCGACACCCCCGACCGGGTCGATCCCCCTTGCAACCCGCACTGGATCGCACTATTTTCATTCAAATGTTCGAAATTTTCTATAGGGCAACCGGTCGCCCTGTGTTATTTTTACACAAAAATTTCAACCGTTGCAATCCTTATCGAGCAAGATTTACTTTTAATTTTTGTACAATATTTCTACATCTTGTGATCCTCTTTTTGTAGACAAAAGTGAAGAAGAAAGAGTCATGTTGGGAGCCTATGTTGGTGAAGACTCTCCTATAAATACAGGATGAATTGAAGACACAACAACAACAACACAAGCAAATACACAACAAGAAATCTGCAAATTTCCAAGTTTTCATATTCAACACTCTTGTTGTATTTATAGCCTAAGTATTTCACTTTCACATCTTGAGGTCTAGGCTTTATTTCTTGATTACACTTGCACTAAAATTGTAATATTCATTATTGAGTTATAATATTGATTTTTGTCATCATTCAACACAAGACATCCTTGTGAGTATTCTTGTGGAAAGAATACACTTGGGTGATCTAGGTGATAGGTGTTTCAAGAGTGTGGTGCTCTTGAGGTATTAAAGAATTTGGTATTCTTCAAGGTTGAAGATTGTGGTAATCTTCACGAGGTGCCATTGGAGATTGTGGTAATCTTCAAGAGAGATTGTGATAATCTCAAAGGTGGTGTTGTAGAAAAGTGTGGTGCTCTTCAAGGTGATGTTGTAAGGTGTTGTATTAATTTTGGAAATTAATAAAATCTTTTTTTTTTTTGAAATCCATCCCGGAGATAATGGGTTGGTAGAGGATTAGGCCCTAGGTGTTGTCTAGGAATAAATCGACGCGTGTTGTTTACTTCCCGCACCTTTATTATTGTCTTGGCGTATTTGATTAAAAAACAGGGCATAATCGAAAAGATGGAGATAATCTATTCACCCCCTCTAGATTATCGTAGCCACTTGACTTACGGACATTTCCTCGTATTAAATGAACATTGACTTTTCGAGAATCGACCACGAGGTTTAGTGCTTCCCATTGGTTTATTCCTTTTGCACGCTTCGGGATCGAGCACTTTAAAGACATGGCAAACATGGAAGTATTACTTATTTAAGTAACTTCCTTTTACTGCGGCAACGGATTCTTTTGATCGTCTTGACTTGAGTGCGATCCTTTATTCCCGGATGACTTGAGTTAGCTTCCAATCGATGGATGACTCGTGATCACTTCAACTTTGAGACTTGGCTTCTTGAGTTGACTTGATTGACTCTTCATACTGGTGTGTCCCGGTGATACTCCTTCAATCGAGTCTTTGACATCTCTTCTTGCGGACTCAATCGCCCAGTGATGGAGTCTTCATCCTAGTCTTGATTGACTTCTTGTATATCCAGGCATAGTGACTTGACTCACTCATACAAATTTATCTATTACAATATGAATTACAAGGAAAATTGGGTACCAACTTTCTAGTCTAAGTTTTACGAGGCATTCATCAAAATCTAAACAATAAATTTCCCAACAATTTCCCCCTTTTTGATGATGCCAAAACTTAAATACATACAACCAATATGCAAATTGTAAAGATACATACAATCGGTGCGAGAAACATAGAATGTATGCGTAGAAGCAATCATTTTATTGATCATAACATTCTTTTCTTTTACGATTATTTACAATGTGTATCGAGCAATTTGAGCATACTTATATCTACGCAAATCACAGATGTCTATGCAAAAATGTACAAATTTTTCATTAAATGTACAGAAGACTTATATGTATATGTATTTACAAAAGTAAAATACATGAAGGAGTTAGCAGAATACTTTATCTCCTTCGTTGCTTCCTTCTTTCTTCTTCATCTCTCGCCATCCTCGAGATCTTTTTCTTTTCTTTTCCTCTTCGACAGCCTTCTTCTTCTCGTATGCTCCCTTTGCAGCATCATCTCTTCGCTTTCTTTCTTGCCTTTCTTCCCACAACTGATCTTGTCTTTTATTTTCTTCTTCGATCCTTTTCACATATTCAACATTCTTCCTAGCCACTTCTCGATTGGCTACTTCATCATACCCAACCCAAAAGTAGATCCTTCCTTCTTGCCTGGATCTACGTATTCAATGTTTTTGGGTAGAGGTCCGGGTTGAAAGCCTCTACCTCCACCACTTTTTCCTCCTCCTCTGCAGGCGTGTATCGAGTCTTGGAGTCTTTCCCAGAGTGACCAGAGAGTGACTACTAGTAGTCCGATGCTTGTTAGCTTCTTCGCGCACGACTTCGGACCTTTTCCCAAAGACAAGTCCCAGGCTTGGGCTATGGACATGTTTTTGAAGTATCCTTTGATTTCGAGCATTTTAAACTCTTCAACGGATCTTGGCTCGTTTCCATCATCTGGAATGGCATCTGTATCTTTTCTTGTCGGAATGCCTCCAAATTGTTTTAACATCTCTTCAACATGGACATCCGTTCTTTTATCGAAATCCTCCATCTCTGCTTCTACAATCTTTTTCTTATGAGACATGGGCACAACAGAGTGATAGAGCGGCAAAGTTACGAGGAAGTTTGCTGATTATGTTAGTTTTGTGACATGGCCCTGTTGAGGGGTTTCAAATGAGCATTAGAGTCATATTTTTGGAACCTTCCCCCTCAATCGCTTCCTTTTTCCTTCTCATTCTTCTCGTTTCTTCAATTTTGTTTTTTTTTTCTTCTCAACAACTGTCTCTTTCACCTTTTCATCCGACCACTTTCAACATCTTCGGTATTCCTCTTCCCCTTTTGGCATCATCAAAGGAGACAAGAACCCACGAAACATCCCCGAGCATGAAATCTAAGCGCTTATAGCCGAGTTCGCTTGAGTCTCAACTGCGGAGTATGTTGTTCGAGATTACGATCGGGTGGCTTTGGATTACCGCCACGGTTTCATTTCAGCCATAAAGAGGTGAACTTGGCATTCATATTTTCCTCTACACACGCGAAGTTCTTTCTTGTGAAATTCTCGCAGCTATTCCATTTCAAAGTAGTGTGAGAGGCATGCATTCTGTCGATATTTTCTTGCATCCTCTTCTTCATATCGGCATTATCGGCGCTCCGGATCGGCATTTTGTTGTACAATGATTTGAAGTATCGACCTATTCGAATCACATAGTACCCTTTGTTGACACCATTCTCTCGATCCTCAAGACAATCCCTCGTAAGTCGGTGGTGAGAGTGGCATCCCCTGTTGTCCACCCGCATATCCGGCGAGGCCTGGTGCCTTTCAATTTTCTCAATCTCTCCCAGAATAGTCTCAAGACTTCACGCACCTCGAGTTGTTACCTCGGTCTCGGCTAGCGGCCAAGTAGCATCAAAATCGAACTCTGCTGGGACAATGGAGTAAGTGGGAATCACTGGATCATGTTTGTGGTAATTGTTTACGCTCACGAGTTGTTTCTTCTACAAGTTCGGGCGCCTCAATTGAAAAAGGAAAAGTTTCTTTAAAAAACATCATCACGAACGTAAGGAATGGAATGTACAATTGTTCGAGCTTTGTGATGTTCCGGTTGCGTCAACTCTGCCGCAACTTTGGGAGCTGCGCAGATGACTCGGTTTAATTTGGGCCTTGGTGTGAGGGTTGCCACGGTGGTGAGCCTCAAGCTGTTTTTAATGCGACTTCTTTGATATTTTCGCTAAATGAATTGGTGTATCCTCACCGCACCATCAGCGTCATCGGAAGATGATAAAGCTTGAGAATTTGGTTCATCATCAAAATTGAAAGTTTGTCGGCGAACCTTGAATTCGCTTGCTCGTGTTAGTCAAGTGGCTACGATAATCTAGAGGGGGTGAATAGATTATCTCGGTTTTTTGATTTTGCCCTCTTTTTCGAATAATCAAACAAAGACGAGAATGAAAATGCGGAAATAAAACACTCGTCGATTTAAAGAGGTTCAACCCACCTAGGGCCTAATCCTCTACCACCCCAAGATATCCAGGGATGGATTTCAAAAAAAAAAAAAAAAGATTTTATTAATTTACCAAAAATTAATACAACACCTTGAGGATTACCACAACCCTCTTACACCACCTTGAGGATTACCACAATCCTTTTACAACACCTTTGAAGATTACCACAACCTTCAAACACCTATCACCTAGATCACCCAAGTGTATTCTTACCACAAGAATACTCACAAGGATGTCTTGTGTTGAATGATGACCAAAATCAAGATTACAACTCAATAATGATTGATACAATATGAGTACAAGTGTAATCAAGAATTGAAAGCCTAGACCTCAAATTTGTGCAAGTGAAAGTGCTAAGGCTAATACAACAAGATATATGAAAGTGTTTGCTTTGTTTGCTCTTTGCTTGTATGGAGTGTTGTCTCTTGTTGCTTGAATGAAGCCTCTATTTATAGGAGAGGTCTTGGCTTGATTTCCAGGACATTGGCTCCTCCTCGGGGGAGTGATTTGCTGCAAAAGAAACCATTTAAAAACATCAATATAGCTGTTAGAAATTAATCCCACAAAATAGGGAAAAGTCGTCAAAATGCAATCTGCGGATAGTTTTTGCCAAAACAGGGGTTCGACCAGGTTGCACAGAGATAAGATTGAAAAGAATTTCGCGAATTTTTACACGGGGGGACCGGTCGGGGGGGTTCGGCCGGTCGCCCTTGGTCTTGATAGGTTGGGGTTGATAGAAAATCAAAACAGAGAAGTCCGCATTTGAGAGGGTCGCTCCCAGTGCACGTCGCCCGGGGTCGACGGTCGCCCTCACCGGTCGCCCACCTGGTCAGTCGGGCCGGTCGCCTCCCCATTTTCTCTTACGTCCCATTTTTTGTTTCAAAACTCAACTCAGTGCGGGTTGCCTATAGGGCGACCGGTCGAACTGAAACAAAAGTGTTGTCCAATTTTAAATCGAATATTAACTTCAAGAAATACTCGAAAAATAGTAAAAACATTTTAGATCGATCGGAAGTGTTGGGACAACATTTAGGGACATTGTTTTGGTATAAAAACTCATTTGAACAAAATCATCAAAATCATGATAAAAACATTTATCTAACAAACTCCCCTTTTTGATGATTACAAACCAAAACAATTTTCAAGAGGACGATTTCGAAAAACAAAATAATTTTCCGGTTTATGAGTAAACTATCCGTTTAAAAACATTTTACAAAAGCTCCCCTATCAACAAGCACATTAAGAAGAAATATTGCATAAGCTAGAAGCACAAGCTTTTACAAAATAAACAACAACTCCATGAGCTTAGAAGCTCCTCCGTCACAAATACTTATTATTCATGCAAACAAGTTCATAAAACAATCATTGGACTGAGTTTTCTTCACAACTTATGGCCTTAATAAGCCATAGCTTGTAGCTTCTATCATGAGCTTTTATTAGCTTCTTTGAGCTAACGAGCCAATTTCTGTTTCTCCCCTTTGGAATCATCAAAAGAATGTTAGGATGATAAAAACATCATAGAAGTATATCAAAGTGCGCCAAAGAAATGGTTTATCAACCATTGAGCAATTTAGGCTTAAAAACCAAGGAAAATGGGAGAAATGTATCATGAAGAGTTCATATGCTCGTTTTATTTCCCAAAACATGATCTCAATGAGTATAGAAGACTTTTGGAAGCGAGAGAATCATGTAGAAGTTGAAATTTTCATTGAAACATTTCATCGAACACATTGTGGGCGTGAAAAATAAAAAGAGTTGTATATAGCCCTTGTAAATGATCCAAGCCAAAAATTTCATCACCAATTCACATCAAACATCATACAATACAACATAATAACTAATCTCATCAAGATCATAAGCAAAAATTATCAAGAAATATACAAGAAAGCCATAAACTTCAAGGGTTCAACCCAATTGAGCAAAGTAAGGAAAATTCTTACCTTTTGATCGGAAAAGATGAGCAATGATGATGATAAACATGCTATATAAGGTCCAAGATATGAATTGAATGCATGAAAATCAATTTTGAGTGACAATTGTGTGCATTTGGCAAAGGGGACGAAAAATGGCAAAAAGAAGTGAAATCTGTCAAATGTCAAGACAGAGCGAACTTAAACCAAAATTTAGCCTAGGGCGACCGGTCGTGGTTGAGGCGGACCGGTCAACGTTGAGGGCGACGGTTGCCCTCAACCTCTTCGACCATTGTTTCTGTCAAATTTTTCAAAATCCGAATTTTCAACCAAAAATCCGATTTTTCGCCCTAAGTTTTAAAAACATGCAAAATGCAAACGTAGACCTCATTCAATATGCATTATGCCTAACCGAGCTCGTATTGACGCAAAAGTCTCGGAAGTTAGCGGTTTTGTAAAAATGTCCGCTAATTGATCTTGAGATGGCACAAACGATATCTCAATTTTTCGTTTTGAAACACAATCCCTTAGAAAGTGATGTCGAATCTCAATATGTTTAGTACGGTTATGATGAACCGGGTTTTGAGCAATATTTATAGCAGATATATTATCACAAAAGATAGGTACGCGTTTTCAAAAGAGCATTTGTAATCCGCTAAGGTTTGTTTCATCCAAAGAAGTTGAGTACAACAAAATGCGGCGGAAATGTATTCGGCCGGCCGTTGAAAGAGAAACACAGTTTTGCTTCTTTGAAAACCAAGAAACTAGGCAATCGCTAAAAATTGACATGATCCGGAAGTACTTTTCCGATCATCAATATTACCCGCATAGTCCGAATCACTATAACCTTTAAGAAAAAAATTTTCATTCTTTGGATAAAATAAACCATATTGAATAGTGCCTTTCAAATATCGAAAAATCCGTTTAACGGCACTCATATGAGATTCTTTTGGATTGCTTTGAAAACGAGCACATAGGCATACGGCATGAAGAATGTCGGTCTACTAGCGGTTAAATAAAGTAAACTACCAATCATACCTCGATACTTGGATTCATCAACCGTCTTGCCTTTTTCATCTTTGTCAATTTTGACATTGGTTGCCATAGAGTCGAGACGGTTCTTCCTTCTTCTTCAATGCCGAACTTCTTCAAAAGTTCTTTTGTATACTTTGATTGCGAAATATAAATACCTTCTTGGCATTGCTTAATTTGAAGTCCAAGGAAGAAGTTTAGCTCCCCATCATACTCATCTCGAATTCACCTTGCATTAACTTGGAGAATTTCTTGCACAAAGATTCATTAGTAGCACCAAAGATAATATCATCAACATAAATTTGCACAAGTAAACAATCTTGCCCTTTTTCAAAAACAAAGAGTGTAGTATCAACTTTACCTCTTGTAAAACTATTTTGCAAAAGAAAAGAGCTAAGTCTATCATACCATGCACGGGGTGCTTGTTTTAAACCATACAAAGCTTTTTAAGTTTATAAACATCATTAGGCCTAGAAAATTTTCAAACCCGGAGGTTGTTTTACATAGACTTCTTCTTGAATAATACCATTTAAGAAAGCGGATTTAACATCCATTTGGTAAAGTTTGAAATTTTTGAAACAAGAATAGGCAAGTAAAATACGAATAGCTTCTAAACGTCTTACGGGTGCAAAAGTTTCATCATAGTCAATACCTTCTTCTTGACAATACCCTTGAGCTACTAACCTTGCCTTATTTCGAACAATGTTGCCTTGATCATCAAGTTTGTTCAGGAATACCCATTTTGTACCAATAATTGTTTGAGATGGAGGACAAGGTACTAATTCCCATACATCATTTCTTTCAAATTGATTCAACTCCTCTTGCATTTCCAAAAACCAATCTTCATCCTCAATAGCTTCCTTAGCATTTTTAGGCTCTTTTTGAGATATAAGAGCTTTCTCGGCAAAATTCCTTCGAGTCATTACTTTATCAAGGGGATCACCAATAATAAGATCTTTTGGGTGATCTCCTTAAATTTCAATGCTACGGGAAGATTCAAGTATCACCCCTATCTTCTTGAGGAACATTTGAACTTGAAGGTTGATCATATGAAATAGAAGGTTTATCATTATGAGCATCACTTTGAACAATAGGTTCAACAATATCCTCTTCATCACTATCGTCATTGGGTATTCTTTCAACACCCGAGGCTTCATTAAATTTGACATGAATAGATTCTTCAACAACCATGCTAGTCTTGTTGTAAACCCGATATGCTTTGCTCTTGGTTGAATACCCCATAAATATTCCTTCATCGGCCTTAGGATCAAGTTTGTCCAATTGATCCTTAGTATTCAAAATAAAGCACTTACATCCAAATATTTTGAAATAACTAATATTTGGAGTTCTTCCTTTCCAAAGCTCATATGGAGTTTTATTCATTTTAGGACGAATATAAACTCGATTAATGACATAGCAAGCGGTACTTACGGCTTCGGCCCAAAAATATTTTGGAAGAGAAAATTCATTGAGCATGGACCGACTCATTTCTTGTAGCGTCCGATTCTTCCTTTCGGCTACACCATTTTGTTGAGGTGTCCTTGGAGCCGAAAAATTGTGTGTATATCCCTTGGTTTCACAAAAGACTCTAAACTCACCGTCAAATTCTCCGCCTCGATCACTTCGAATAGTTTTAATAGTATCTTCCTTTTCATTCTCAATGCGTCTACACAACTTAACAAACTCATTAACGGCATCGCTTTTATTTGCAAGAAAAAGAGCCCAAGTGTATCTAGAAAAATCATCGACAATAACGAAAGTGTAATGTTTTCCACTTAGACTAGCCGTACCAATATCCCCATACAAATCAAGGTGAAGCAATTGTAGGGGTTTGGTAGTGGAAATTTCATTTTTGGGCTTAAACTACTCTTAACTAATTTGTTCTTTTGACAAGTGTCACATAAGCCAAGATTTTCAAAATTCAATTTGGGTAGTCCTTTTACATGTTGGTTTTTGTAAATATTTTTCAAATTCTTGTATCCAACATGTCCGAGTCGCCTATGCCATAAACTCGTTAAATCATTATTGGCGACAAGACAAGAAACATTTTGACTAACCAAATCACTAGTACAAATTTTGTAAAGATTGCCTTTTCTATTTGCTTCACAAATAATATTACCATTTTTAAGAATAAGGCATTTTTCTTTATTAAAAGAAACATCATAATTTGAATCACAAAGTTGGCTAACACTTATCAAATTAAACTTAAGCCCTTCTACTAAAAGAACATTACAAAAGAGAAAGAAGAGTTACCAATTTCTCCATTTCCAATAATTTTTCCTTTGCCATTGCCGAACATGACCATACCCTCTTCTTGGAGCTTGATGTTGGTAAAAAGCTCTCTCCTCCCGGTCATATGGCGTGAACATCCGCTGTCCACGAGCCATTTCGAATCCTCCATGGTTGTTATAGCCCCTATTACCTACAAAAGCATTTCTTTTAGGTACCCTATAATTTTGGGGTCCATGGGGGTTAGTTTTGAGACCTTTGGGTCTCCAAACATAACTAGAGCTATTTCTCAATTTGCAATTATTAGCATAATGTCCAATTTTGCCACAATAAAAACAAGTAGGAGTATGAGAGCTACTAGCACGTATGAAAGTCGGACCTTGATTATTTTTCTTAAAGACTTTTTGAAATGGTTTGTAACCAAGTCCTTGTTTTGAATGCTCACCTCTTTGTGCATCTAAAATTTTAGTAACCTTATCCGTGCTTAAATTAAAACGATGCACATCCTTTTTCAAATTATCAATATCATTAGTGAGCATTTGTTTCTCGGTTTCAAGAGTTTGAATTTGAGTAAGGGTAATAGCATGAACATGATCAAGAGTCTCATAAGATGTAAATAATTTATCCTTTTCTATTTTAAGCTCTTTATGCTCCTTCTTTAAACTCTTGTATTTAACAATCAATTTTTGAAATTCATTTTGCAACTCATCAAAATCACATTGCAATTCATCAACTAAGGAAGAGGTAGAGGAGTTAGAGCGCACCTCATTATTTTCATCGTCTATAGCCATAAGACCATGTTCGGTTTCACCTTCCTCGTCGGATGTCTCGAGTAGCTCATCCCAAGTTTTGACATCCGCATTTAGAGCCTTCTTTTTCGGAAAAGGCTTCTTTTTCTTTTGTTCCTCCTCATTGAGTTTTGGGCAATCGGCTATGAAGTGCCGGGTTTTCCGCACTTAAAGCAAGCATTATCTCTTGGTTTTCTTGCTTTATTTTTATTCACAAATTTTGCAAATTTTCGAACAAGTGCGGCCGTCTCCTCATCATCATCATCATTATCATAGTATGCATTATTAGAAGAAGAAGCAAGACCTTTAGGAATATTTTGCATACCCGATTGATTGATGGTTGGTTTGGTATTTTTCCTCTCCTTGAGATAGACTTCATAGATGAGGAGGTTCCCGATGAGCTCGTCAAACTTGAGTGTCTCAAGATTTTGTGCTTCCGTGATTGCCGTCACCTTTTCGGACCATGAGCGGGAAGAGCATTCAATACTTTAGTCACTTTGTCTTCTTCGGAGATGACTTTACCGAGGGCCACAAGAGGATTGACAATGTTGTCAAGCCTTTCCACCATCTTGGAGATGCTTTCACCATCATACATGTTAAAGTTTTCAAAGTCTTTAACAAGCATGGTCTTTCTAGCTTGCTTGACCTTCTTTGTCTCTTCATATATAGTCTCCAATTTTTCCCAAACCTCATGTGCCGACCTTATGCCTCGTATGCGATTGTACTCGGTGGCGGTAAGTGAGCAATGCAAAATATTTAAGGCCTTACCGTTTAGAGAGAAAGCCTTCTTATCATTTTCATCGAACTCCTTGAAAGGTTTAGGAGCCGAGGTGCCATACTCCATTTTTTTTGTTGGTTGATCAACTCCTTCAATAACCACATTCCATATGTCAAACCCGCACTTTGTAGAAAGCACTCCATACGGTCTTTCCAAAATGCGTAGTTGTTGGCGTCGAACAATGGTGGCTTGTTGGTGGAGGCGCCGGTGGTGAGATAAGCGTCATTCGTAGCCATGGATCTTTCCTCTTTACTCGAACGAGCTAGCCAAAGAGTTTGGCTTTGATACCACTTGTTAGTCCAAGTGGCTACGATAATCTATAGGGGGTGAATAGATTATCTCGGTTTTTCAGATTTTGCCCTCTTTTTTGAATAATCAAACAAAGACGAGAATGAAAATGCAGAAATAAAACAACACTCGTTGATTTAAAGAGGTTCAACCCACCAGGGCCTAATCCTCTACCACCCCAAAGATATCCAGGGATGGATTTCAAAAAAAAAAAAGATTTTATTAATTTACCAAAAATTAATACAACACCTTGAGGATTACCACAACCCTCTTACACCACCTTGAGGATTACCACAATCCTTTTACAACACCTTGAAGATTACCACAACCTTCAAACACCTATCACCTAGATCACCCAGTGTATTCTTACCACAAGAATACTCACAAGGATGTCTTGTGTTGAATGATGACCAAAATCAAGATTACAACTCAATAATGATTGATACAATATGAGTACAAGTGTAATCAAGAATTGAAAGCCTAGACCTCAAATTTGTGCAAGTGAAAGTGCTAAGGCTAATACAACAAGATATATGAAAGTGTTTGCTTTGTTTGCTCTTTGCTTGTATGGAGTGTTGTCTCTTGTTGCTTGAATGAAGCCTCTATTTATAGGAGAGGTCTTGGCTTGATTTCCAGACATTGGCTCCTCCTTGGGGAGTGATTTGCTGCAAAAGAAACCATTTAAAAACATCAATATAGTGTTAGAAATCAATCCCACAAAATAGGGAAAAGGCATGTCGAAAATGCAACGGATAGTTTCTTTGTCAAAACAGGGGTTCGACAGGTCGCACAGAGATAAGATTGAAAAGAATTCTGCGAATTTTTACACGGGGGACCGGTCGAGGGGGTTCGACGGTCGCCGCCTTGGTCTTGACCGGTTGGGGTTGATAGAAAATCAAAACAGAAGTCTCCGCATTTGAGAGGGTGCTCCCAGTGCACGGCCGCCTGTGGGTCGACGGTCGCCCTCACCGGTCGCCCACCTAGTCGACCAGGTCGCCCTCCCCATTTTCTCTTACGTCCCATTTTTCTGTTTCAAAACTCAACTCAGTACGGGTTGCCCTATAGGCGACCGGTCGAACTGAAACAAAAGTGTTGTCCAATTTTAAATCGAATATTAACTTCAAGAAATACTCGAAAAATAGTAAAAACATTTTAGATCGATCGGAAGTGTTGGGACAACATTTAGGGACATTGTTTTGGTATAAAAACTCATTTGAACAAAATCATCAAAATCATGATAAAAACATTTATCTAACAGCTCGTACTTGGTAGAACATCCTCAGCCGAATCCTCTTTGGTAGGGGTTGATTGACTTCATCTGCGGATCCCGGGAATGTTGTATCGGGATCATCTTGGGAGTCATGAAAAGCGCTAATTTCCTCCTCTCGAATCAGCAATAATGTTCGAGGAATGCTCTTATCTCCTTGGTTTTTACCTAGGGAAGTCTCAACCTCCCTTAGGCCTTCATTACCTCGCAGTCTTAAGCGGCGGGGCTTGATGCAATCCCTTCGACATGCGCACTGTCTTAGGGTCTTCTATAATGGCATCCACAGGAGTCTCAACTCCGTGGATTGAACTTTCATTGCCCAGTGTTAACTCCGGGACAGATCCATCATGTGCCTCGATCGCAGCGGCGTCCTCGCCTGCAAAGCCGTTGGCATTTCAGCCGAGACAGAACGAATCGTCGGAAGCTTCACAAGTCGTGACAACTTACTTGTTGTTCTGTTTCTTTTTCCTTCTCCACTTCGCCTCCTTTTCGCGTCTCGAGTCATCCGCAGCATCCTCCGACCTAGCTGCAGTGGAGTGAGTTTCCCCACCTCGGTGGCACACCACCGAGTGATCGATGGTGGGGTCACTCGCTCTAGACTCCCGGTTGTTTCCTTTGAGTGTTCAGCGGTAGTAGGGACGGGTGGTAAGACACCTTCAACAGGGGTTGTCTCAACTTGGGTGCCCAAATGCCCGGTGTCATCATCGCCACTTTCCTTAGATCCGCCCTTCCGAGTGAATCGGGGAAGTGGTTGCAGAATAATCGTGGCAATCTGGCCGCACCACTCCCAACGGATCAATTTTCGATGTGATTTGGAAGACTCTCCTGGTCCTTCCATCAACTCTTTCTCATGCATCAATATGGATTCCGCATGGCTTGCCGCATGTCCGACTTTTCTTGTGCAGCAATAGGGTCCATGTCCTCATCACTGCCTCGGGAGCATGTCAAGATGAGGATGAGTGTGCTCATTGGTTCTAGTGAGAGTCTGATGATCTTTGGCTTTCTCACGAGCCTCGCTTCCTCAATTTGCTCTAGCCTTTTCTTGTTCCTTGCGAATTTGCAAAGATATTAATACTGATTATCCTCATCCTGGCTTGCAAAGACGGTATCAACTTCAAGAAACCTGAAGAGTTCCTCTTCTTCAATAAATTCGGGATGTTCAAACGTGTGCCTAGAATGACTCAACTTCCATTTCCTCCACTCTCGCAAACGGCTCGGATGTCCGGGTACAAGGGAGAGTACATAATTATGTCATCATCATCATTCTCCTCTTGTTGGCCTTCCTTATCGGGAATAGAAGGTAGCAAATTTCGTTGTTCTTCACCTTCGGTAGCATTGGGGGCGGTGGAGATACAACTCTTTCTTCAGGAGATTTTATTGTCTCTCGCCGCTCTTCTTCCTCAAATTGTTCTATCCACAGTTGGGTCATCTTTTTTGCCTCTTTGCCGAGGCCGATCAACAGACTTGGTCATTTGTTTCATCAACAACTTCGAGAGAGACTTCTTCAAATTGCCTCGAGAGACTTTTTCGGTGAGTGGCGACTCAACTGTTGTCTTCTCAAGTTCCGAGAGCTTGGAAATTCTTCTTCTTCTTTTTGTTTTTACCAGGAGGAATGTCCGGTTCTATTTCCTCCGGTTCCTTGAAGGTAAAGGCCTTCGGAGTTATCTTAGAGATAGTAGCTCTTCTTGCTTCTTAGCAGTCCTCTCTTCTTCTTAATTCTGGAGAAGGTATCAAGGGTTACTTCTCCACCGTGGTGCGTGGGCGGGAGACACGATCGTAGAGGTAGGTGACTCGCCTGCAGGGCAGGTGCGTCTTTTCTTCTTTGTTGCGGGAGCGACTTTCTTCTTTCCATTTGTATGGGCAACTCTCTTTTTAGGAGGGGAGGAAGCGGTGTGTCGACGTGGTCGGTGATTCCCCTCACCTGGTATCACCCTTTTGGCGTAGGCTCTCTTCGGGCTCGAGAGATTGGCCCGGAACATCTTCTTGTTGACATGAAATGGCTTTCCATGTCGGGCGGGAACGCCCTTCACCTCCATCAGATGGCCAATGACTAGGCCATAGCCAAGTGATCCTCCAAAGAATCCATCCTCCTTGAAAGACTTGTTACCAATATTTTGGCAAAGTCGTTGTAAATGAATTCAGCCCAATTGATCTTCTTCTCTTCCATGATCGCGACCATGACGATCGCTTAGTTTTGATGGTGATTGAAGCCGCCAAACTTCATGTCTACACACTTCGCAACGATATCCATAAGTTTATGGTAATCCTCCTTCAACAGCCTTTCTTCCGGTTGTGTAGATGACTTTTGCAAAGACATTCGAGGTTTGGCTACTTCCTTCCATGCGGCAGCCAAGTTGACGCCGGCTTCATATATTTCCGACATGTTCTCCGACGGAAATAAACAGTTCTCCGCAAGGTCCTTTGCAGTGATTAGAATGTCCTTGCGGTGGGACGGAGGATTTAATCCCTTCATCCGAAACTCGGTGTTGACGTGAAAAAGCGTGAGACCTCCTCAATGTATGTCATCGAAATTCCATCGTGAGGAATGGTTTCACCGGATTTCTCGATTTTATCCGCTATCTTCTTCACAAGGGTTTCATTGGAACCCCGCTTAACATCCCTTCAAAATCCACATTGATCGGTGTGGATTTGTTTTGCGAGCTTAGTAAAATCATGTATCTTGGTGCCATTTTTGGAAGATTCTACCAATTAAATCTTGATAAACTTGCTTTGAGAACAGTTAGGGTTTCGAGAGAGAAAAGAGACTTGCTTTCTTAGTTTTGAAGATGAACAGGTTTTCAATGTGAGAGAGAAAAGCGAAAGAATAAGTATATATGGGTTATGAAAGGGCGTGTTTTTGGTTTTGAATTTTGATCGAGATCAACGGCTCAAATTTAGCACGTCTTATTGCATTTAATTGCTCGCATTTAATGCGGCAAAGATTTATATCCAATCATATGATTGTTGTGCGACTTTTGATTGTACTCGTCATTATTACACCGACGTCATCCTTAAAAACATTCCCGCTTATTAAAAATGATGCGTTTTTGTCACTTAGCTCATAAATGACTAAACTTACTCCTTAAATGACTCAACTTTTCTTCTCTCTTTTCGTATAGTGACTCATTTGTCGCCTAACTCGATCTGGTGACTTCCGATACTGGTGATTCACTTGGCCGATTCATGGGAATTGTTCTATTTTCATCCTCTCACATTCCATCTCTTCTCATTGAGTCTTACGAGTATCAACTCATTTCAATTAACCCTAGCTCATGCTTAAGCTCTTCAAATCTTGATTTACATAAGGGTTTGGTGAATATGTCACCAATCGCTTATCGGTTGAGATGTATTCCAAGGTGATGTCTTTCTTTTCAACATGATCTTTTATAAAATGATATCGACATCAATGTGTTTTTTTCTTGAATGCAATACGAGATTTCGAGTGATTGCAATAGCACTTGTGTTATCACACATAATTGGAATTTCATTTTCTTCAATTTCATAATCTCTCATTTGTTGTCTCATCCATAAGACTTGGGCACAACAATTGCCGCATCTATGTACTCTGCTTCTTGTTTGTGGATGTGGCTATTGAGTTTTGCTTCTTGCTAAACCAGGAAACTAGTCTGTTTCCAAGCATTAGACATGTACCTAAAGTACTCTTCCTGTCAACTCTACATCCAAAGATAGTCGAGTCCGAGTAACCAATTAGCTTGAATCCACCTTCCTTTGGATACCATAAGCCAACTTCTTGGCATCCCTTTAAGTATCTTAGGATTTCTTCTTAATCGCAAATCATGTGACTTTCCTTTGGAGCAGATTGGAATCTTGCACATACTCCTACTACAAAGGTGATGTCCGGCTCGCTTTTGTTGTTAGATAGAGCGTTGATCCAATAAGTGCTCAGATCTTGTTTGATCCACAGGCTTGCCATCCGCATCCATGTCCATCTTGGACCGATGTATTCATTAGTATTTTTACAGAAGACTTCTCTTCCATACCAAATTTCTTCATTAAATCTCTGGTATACTTTGTTTACTTATGAAGGTTCCATCCTTCAATTTGTTTGACTTGAAGTCCTAGAAAGAAAGTCGCTCTCACATCATGCTCATTTCAAATTTGCCTTGCATGAGGTTTGAGAACTTATCACACAACTCTTTATTTGTGGATCCAAATATGATATTGTCTATGTATATTTGAACAAGCGATACTTTCTCCATCTTGGATTTTGAATAATGTTCACCCACTTTGCCTTTTTGTGAATCCATTTCGAGTTAGAAATTGAGATAATGTATCATACCATGCTCTTGGTGCCTGCTTGAGTCCATATAGAGCTTTCTTGAGCTTATACACTTTATCTCCAAGAGTTTTCTGCTCGAATCCTCGGAGGTTGCTCAACATAGACTTCCTCTTCTAACGATCCATTTAAAAATGCACTTTTCACATCCATTTGATATACAAGAAAATTCTTGTGTGCGAGCTTAGGCAAGAAACATCCTTATTGCTTCCAATCTTGCAACAGAGCAAATGTTTCATCAAAATCTATTCCTTCTTCTTGGCAATACCCTTTGGCTACCAATCTTTCTTTATTTCTTACCACAGATCCTTCCTCATTCATCTTGTTTCAAAACCCATTTTGTGCCAATAACATTTTGATGAGTTGGTCTTTGCACCAATTCCCAAACTTATTCCTTTCAAACCGATTCAACTCTTCTTGCATAGCTTTGAATCCAATGTGTGTCATCTAATGCTTGTGACACATATTTGCTCTATTTGGGAAATAAAACAAGTGAACATTGCTTCTTGTTGAGCTTTGGATCGGTTCTTACACCATCTCTAACATCTCCAATAACTAGCTCGTGGATGGTCTCCGGCCCATCTCACATCGGTTGGAGTAAATCGGTTAGGTTGATTTTGTCTTGCAAAGAAGTGTTGTCTTGAGCATCTCTTTCATCATCATTTAGTGCAGATTTTTCCACATGTCTTTGAGACTCAGTGATCTCATCTTCATCTTGATTGATTGCTCCACCTTTGACTTCAACATATGGACTTTTCTTCATTTTTTATTGATTCATTTTATCAACTAACTCTTCAATGTCTTCTCCATTTACATTAGGTTCATCAAAAACCACATGGATAGACTCTTCGTGACCATAGTCTTCTTGTTCAACACTCTATAAGCTTTACTTTCAATTTGAGTATCCCAAAAAGACATCTTCATCAGCTTTAGCATCAAAAGCCTTTAGATTATCCTTGCCATTGTTGTGGATGAAGCATTTACATCCAAATATTCTAAAATATGCAACATTTGGCTTTCTCCCCGTCCATATTTCATAGGGAGTCTTTGTCGGTTTGTCTGTTAATCATGCATCTATTTTGAGTATAACATGCGGTGTTTATGGTTTCATTTCAAAATCTCTTTGGCAATCCAAATTTTGACTAACATGGTCCTTGCAGTTTCTTTGAGAGTTCTATTTCTTCTTTCTCGCTACTCCATTATCTTTGTGGAGTCCTTGCTAGATAATTCATGGGCAATACCATTTTCAACGCAATCGAGTAATTATCCCATTGACAAACTCGGTTCCTCTATCGACCTTATCTTTATAATGGTTTCTTTCTTTTTGCACATGAAGATTGTCCATGTATATCTTGAATAATCATCCACCACCACTAAAGTGTATTTCTTTCCACTTATGCTAGGCTCAATGGACCAAATAAATCCATATGCACAGATGCAATATTCTTGTTGAAGATGGACTAGGGTTCTCTTTAAATGATGATTTGATCCGCTTTCCCATCCGACATGCATCACATACACTTTCTTTCTTATATATCGAGTCCTGGCGATCCTTCCACTAGATGACTTCTTGCAAGCTTGTTAATTGTCTTGAAGTTCGGATGACTCACTTCTTGTGCCACAACCAACTTGATTCGGATGTACTCCTTGCTAGCGAGACAAGTTCTTGGTGTGGTAGTCACCAATCTACCACATACATGTTCTTTTGTCCGGATCCTTGCAACACTACTTCATTTGATTGAGTTGTCTTTAATTTGGCACACTCCCATATTAAATCAACATTATAGCTTTGTTGTCACGCAGAGTTGGTTGATGCTTAACAGGTTGAAGTTTAGGCCTTCAACATATGCAACATCTATGATTTCTAATCCATTTTTCTTGATGGATCTAATGCCTCTTATTTCCCCGAGCTTCATTTCCTCCAAATATGACTTTTGCGCCTCTAATCTCCTTGAATTTTTGATTTCTCTTGTTTCTGTCATGTTTTTGGAATGACCACTATCCATGTACCAGGTTCCTTGGCACTCATTGTTCCTTGAACCTCGCAATCAAGGAAATCGTTTTTAGGTACCCATACTTGTGCTGGGTCTGAGGGGTTAGTGTTGTAAGATGATCCAACCAACCTATAGCCAAATGATCGACTCTAAGAGGTTGCCATCTATCTCGAGCCATAATCATAATTCACTTTGGCAAATTGCTTGGGGGGTATTAGGTTCATACTGTTTGTCTCTTTTGTCTGTATGCTTGTGTGTGTGTCTTAGCAATTGCCTTCTTTGGGTAGTTTGTGATATTTCCGAGTGTAGTCCCTAGGTGCATTTGTGTCTTTGATGATAGCTCTTTTGCCTTTGGAATAACTTTCTTTGAGTTCTAGGCCTTTGCCATTTAAGCTTATATTCCATAGGTCTTTTGCCGATATTTCACATTGTTCCAATCAACTTGGCAGGTAGTTTCTACCATCCCATCATATGTGTTTTTTTGATAAAACTTCTGGGATTTTTGGTAGCTCTGTTTATTCTTCACGAGTATTTCCTATTTGGAGTTTTGAGGAACTCTGCTGATTTCTTCTGTTTGTCCTCTCTCAAAGATACTCAATTTGGTTGTTTTCCTTTTCCTTTATATCCAAGGCGGTTTGTTTGTGATTGTGCTTTGGATTGAATGTGGGTGCAACATTTGGTGTCTTGGTTTTTTGAGATGCTTCATTACTTGAAGATCCTTTTTCCAAAATCACTGGGAGTTTGACTGTGTACAAAGGAATCAATCTTATGCCAGTTTTATCTCCACACTCTTTTTGGCTCAAAATAAGGTCATCCAATTATTTAGATGCCTTTGTGAAAGATGCAATCACATTTTTGAGATCATTTTCCCTCTTTTCTATAATAGCTATCTATGCTATTAGTTTTGCATTTTTCGGCCTTGACTCTTTGTTCTCATCACCTAAGTGACTTAGAGTACTCGGCTCCTTAGTCATTTGTGAGTTTTGGCTTTTGAGTTGGCCGTTTTCCTCATTTAGTAGTGTGTGTGAGGATTTAATGTGCTCAAAATCTTTCATAATTTTTCCTAATGAATCATAAAGATCAGTAGGTGAGAAGTGTGTGTGTCACAATCACTATCACTAGAATCGATTGAGATGAGTTTTAGTGTACCTCATCTTCTTGGTCGAGGTTGATCTTGTTCTTTGGCCATTACATAGATCAATGATTCTTCTTCGAATCACTTGAGTAGTCACTTCACTACTCTTTGAGAATCGCCGCTTCTTTTGACTTTTGTCTCGTCTGATCTCTGACCAACATGGCCTTTTCTTTTCCTGTCTTCTTTTCTCTCAAGATTCTTCTTTCTTTTTCATTCCTGTATTTATTGACTACAGGATATGGACAACCAATAGCAAAGTGTCCTGGTTGTCTACAGTTCCAAACACAGTTCTCAACTCTTTGATCGCCTATTTCCGTTCTTGGATTATCGGCTCCGGTATTCAACTTTTGATGCTCGGCTCTCTTAGGTGGCCTATCTTCCTTGACTTGGAGAGAGTGAATGTCTCTCGGAGGATTCACCCTTGCTTCTTTTATAGTTCTTGTTGAAGAACTTGTTGAATCTTTTAACCATCAAGGCAATTTCCTCCTGGTCAAAGGCTTCCTGACTTGACTCTCTTCCCATCCTTAACTATAAGTTTTTTTGTTTTGGGTACATCTGTCTCCTCTTGATCCTTTCTTCTCACTCAAATTCATAAGCTTTGAGGTCCGAGAATAGCTCATGATTGGATGTTTTCGATAGGTCCATCGAGTGCCTAGCCATGGTCTTCATTTCCCATTCGGTGGGAGACTCCTTATAATCTTCATATACATCTCCTTCTCGTGTGTATTCCTTTCCAAGTCTTTGAGAGCTCATTTGTAATTTTAGTGAATCTAGCATCCGGTGATCCATTGTCTCTCCTCGCAAGCATTTTAAAGTTTTCAAATTTTTGAACAACAACAGATAATTTGTTTTCTTTAATTTGCTCCGATCCTTCACAAATTAAAGTTAATTTATCCTGATTTCTTTTGTTGTTTTGCATGACTTGACTTTATTGAACATTGCTTTGTCTAGAGTCTTGTAGAGAGTATCCTTGGCCAAGTTGTCCAAGTTGTATCTCTTTCTGTCATCATTGATCCATTCGATCCTTGGTTTTTCAACTAAGGTGGTCTTGCTTCATTCTGACTTTTTCTCCTTCCTTATTGCAAATGCTTCTCTTTTTGATTGTGTTCACTTTCAATATTTGCAGTGGCCCATCCTCTATTACTAGACACATTTCGTCATGTAGAGTAGATAGATGAGCATGCATACGAATTTTCCATCATCAAACTCCTCAGGTGAACATGGGAATGCGTGTCAAATTTGCTTCCATGATAATAAATTTCTTTGAATAAAAATGGCTTTTGAAAGAACAAGTGTTAAAAGAATTTCTTTGAAAGATTGGAGATCTAGTTCAAGAACGGTGCGGAAGGCTCAATGAACCAACCGCTCGATACCACTTGTAGGTCCCGAGGGGTGTGAGTAAGGTTTAGAAGGGGGTTGAATAAACCTTACCAACTTTTCGATTGTAGTCCTTTTAAAATATTACGAGTTAATTACAGCTAAGTCTGAGAGACAGTTAAGTTAGTTAATCAGAGTTAGCCACTCAACGGACTCAAAAGAGTTGTTGATAGAATAACTCATTTGTTTAGACTAAACCTTAACTTGGTTGTGATGAGATTTTCAGGAAGACTTAACACCCTTGCATTTGATTTAAGTTTGTTTTAACACTTGATTTAGCACCTTGTTAATTATCAATTGGATAGCAAATTATCGCCAGATGTAAAGTATATGTATGCGTAAATAAAATTTGAAATGTAAATGACACAATAATTTTTATAGAGGTTCAAGATGGGGTAATTCTTCTACTCCTCTCTCTTCTCCAACTCCTGGAGGAATCCACTAAGTATTGATCAGTACAAAGTGGTTATCACCCGTCCAGATACAAGTCTTGATCACACGGTGACTTGCTCCTTTGGGACTCGAGTCACGGAGATGCCTTGATCACTCGGTGGCTTCTCGTCCGACTCGCCTTCTTCACGGGGCGGCTGCCTTGTTACTTGACTTACTTGCTCAAGTTTCTTGGATTTGATCACGAAGCCCTCCAATAACTTGAGACTGGTTCGACCTTGAACCTTTCTACAATCCTCCTTGGAAAGTAGACCCTTTTTGATTCTTCAAAAGTTTCCTCTTCAACAGTTTGAAGTTGTCTTTCCTTCACAGTTTAGTGTTGGATCGATTTCCTTCGAGATTTAGGCTTGAAGATTTGCTTGAATAACTAGAGAATGTTTTTCAGGTTACAAAAAGTATGAATAATTGCTTGATGGTTCGCGGTTCAGGTAACCTTCTCTCAATGAGATTCCTCGGCCTTTTATAGTGAACTTTCAAAAATCGCCCCTTGAAGAGATAGGCTGATTTTCAAAAGTCACTTGTGTTCGTTAGCTTGTCTTGTTGCATCCTTGATGTTGACATTTCCTCGTATTAAATGAATGTTCATCTTTTGAGAATCGACCACGAGGTGTTGTGCTTCCCATTAGTTTATTCCTTTTGCACGCTTCGGGGATCGAGCACTTTAAGACATGGCAAAGCATGGAAGTATTACTTATTTAAGTAACTTCCTCGACTTCGTCGGCAACGGATTCTTTTCGATCGTCTTGACTTGACTCGATCCTTTATTCCGCGGTGACTTGAGTTAGCTTCCAATCGATGGATGACTCATCTGTCACTTCAATTTTGAGACTTGGCTTCTTGAGTTGACTTGATTGACTCTTCATACGATTGTGTCGGTGATACTCCTTCATCGAGTCCTCGACATCTCTTCCTTGCCACACTCGGTACCGCTTTGAGCGGACTCTTCATCCTAGTCTTGATTGACTTCTTGTATATCCGACATACCGATTTGACTCAACTCATATAGCATATCTA
Organism: Rehmannia glutinosa; assembly: GCA_016081115.2. Classification (NCBI taxonomy): domain Eukaryota; kingdom Viridiplantae; phylum Streptophyta; class Magnoliopsida; order Lamiales; family Orobanchaceae; genus Rehmannia; species Rehmannia glutinosa. The sequence continues at coordinate 34,080,317 of CM071932.1, read as the reverse complement.
TTACAATATGAATTACAAGGAAATGGGGTGCCAACTTTCTAGTCTAAGTTTTACAAGGCATTCATCAAAATCTAAACAATAAATTTCCCAACAAATCCTTATGTTGTTAAAAAGTATACACCAATGGATCTTACAAATTGGTCACCAAAGATGGCTTGAGAATTGGCCCCATAAATGGCAAATTCTTAAAACGCTATTATCCTTGAAGACGAAAGAATGCTCCATGACACACGAGCCTAAACCGCTTGTTACTCCTAACCCGCAAGAGTATAAAATATGAATGGTAACCACCAAAGGTAATGTACGTGGTTAAACTACTAACTTCCCCACCAAAGGCAAAGACGTGGTTAAAGCGCTATCTTCCTCACCAAGTTGTATACATGTGGTTAAACTGTTTCTCCCACTAAAGGTATTTTATGTGGTTAAAATATTAAATACCCCACCTAGAATAGGGTGGTTAAGCAATAGATACTCTTGGCCCCGCATGAGTATAAACGTGCACTGCACCTCCCCTTAACAAAATTTCATTTGAACTACGTTATGACTTGATCTCTCTTCTTGGGGTACGTAGGCATCTTAGAAGTTTCTAAGTTCAGTCATGAGTTTGTGATGAATTATAGTCATTGCGGGAAAAAAAAGACTTCATGAATAAAAAATAATAATAAACGCATTTAATTGATTGCAAGATAGAAAAAAGATCATGTTTTATTATGTAATCGCAAAAAAAAGGTGCCCATACATGAAGAAAAAAAAAAAGAGCTAGGAAACAACCTCTTTAACAATGTTCTTCGTTTATTGTGATCATCATCACCATTGGCTTCTCGTGACTTCAGAGATTTGAGACTTTTTAAAATCTCCTCCAATGATAGTTCGTTGTTGCTACAACTTTGCCACAAAATAGGAGGCATCTTCTCCTCGCTCACCGGCTCGACTTTCAATAGTGCAAGTGTCGATCATTAGTAAAAAGGCAGCCCGTTGAATTGCCGATTATAAGTTTGTCACAAAATCCATACTTTTGAGGGCGCCTCCTTCCTTGGCGAGTCTATCATCGGCGAGTTGCTTGTTCACTCCACACCCTTGATGATGTGTCTCCACTTGGCGAGTTTCTTACGGAGTCTATATGGCGTTTCTCCACTTAGCGAGTTGCTTTGCGGGGTCCACATGGCGTTTCTCCACTTAACAAGTTGCTTGCGGGATCTCCATGGTGTTTCTCCACTCGGAGAGTTACTTGTGGGATCTACACAGCGTTCTCCACTTAGCGAGTTTCTTTGCGGGATCTACACGGCATTCTCCACTTAGAGAGTTTCTTGCAGGATCTACATGGCGTTTCTCCACTTGGCGAGTTTTTGCGGGATCTACATGGCACTTCTCCACTTGGCGATTGCTTGCGGGATCTACATGGTGTCTCTCCACTTGACAAGTTGCTTGCGAGGTCTACATGTTGTTTCTCCACTCGACGAGTTACTTGTGAGATCTACATGGCGTTTCTCCACTCGGCGAGTTGCTTGCGGGATCTACATGGTGTTTCTCCACTCGGCGAGTTGCTTGCGGGATCTACATGGCGTCTTTCCACTTGGAAATTTGTTTGCCGGCATTTCTCCACTTGGCGAGTTGCTTGCGGGATCTACATGGCACTTCTCCATTTAGCAATTGCTTGCGGGATCTACATGGTGTCTCTCCACTTGGCGAGTTGCTTACGGGGTCTACATATCGTTTCTCCACTTGACGAGTTGCTTGCGGGATCTACATGGCACTTTTCCACTTGGCGAGTTGCTTGTGGGATCTACATGGCGTCTCTCCACTTGGCGAGTTGTTTGCGGGCATTTATCCACTTGGCGAGTTGTTTTGCGGTGTCTACATGGCGTCTCTCCACTTATCTTGATTTACATGATGCTTGCTTGCGAAATCCATATCATTCTCGATGGCTTATCCCCGCTTGGCGAAGTCCGTTGGTGGTGGCAAGTTGTTTGCAAAATCCACGCCTTGATGACATCTCCCTACATGGCCCTTACTTTCGATGATGCGACGCCCCAAACTTGGTAGTAAAATTGGCTCGACCGATTATTGGTGATGGGTTGCTTCTAGAGCCCCAACTTGGATTTGGAGTCTTTGATTGATGGCATCTCACGAGACCACTCCTTTAGGTGAAGTCGATTCATCAACTTTGGCCATGGCTTTGCGTGATCGACCACAAAGTGAATTATAAAGCGCCAAGATGGTACCTCTCTAAATAGATTGATTTTCGTCATCAAGAATAACCAAGTGTTGTACGCCAGAGGAAGAAGAAATATCTTTGAAACACAACATAGTAAAATATGAAAAAGTAAAAATCAAAATATTAAAAAAACTCTCAAAGCCGAAAGTAGCTAAACCGATTTACCAAAATCGAGTTAATTCAATACTTGAAAGTTCATAATAGGTATGGATTATTATAACTACGAGATACATATATATATATATATATATATATATGTGTGTGTGTGTGTGTGTGTATTGAAGCAATTCAAAAGAAAAAAACTAGTTGTGCAAAGAAAGGCGAGCTTATCATCCAACCACAATGTGTGCATGGTTTTGCAAACTTCATACACATGTTGAATAAACATATGTATGCAATGTATGTATGTGTAGATTAGAAAACAGATGCAAAATATCGGAAAATTAAGGAGCAATTTCTCATTGTCAATTCATCGAACACACGAGTGCATAATCATGAAAAACTCATTGCGGCAGGTATAAATATTGAATTCACCGAGTCAAAAAGAGCAACACCACTTGAAAGGAGAGATATGAATTCCAATCTAGACGCAAAAATGACCAACCACCTAAGCAAAAAAAGAAACAGAAGAACACCACGACAAACAAAGAAGAAACCAAAAAGCGAATTGCGAACAAAACAATCATTACTCACTTGATCATGAAAAATAATGTACCCCGATGCCTCTTTTATAGTTGTTGAGGAGAGTCCGTAGTTGGCTAGATTGAGGAGATTTCTCAATATCTCGATTGGTTGAAAAGAAATAGATTCCAACTAGGAGCAAGTTTCACTGGTGTAAATACGTCTTACGCAAATAAGAAGATGTCAAGAGAAGTCTATTTTGCTATGATTTGGAATAAAAAGTTTAACTAGAAAGGAGTGTCCAATTATATTGATCTAGAAGATTAATTTAGATAAATTTGAGTATGTGAATAACTCCTGGATGATTATTTCAATTGAAAGAATAACCAAAGATGTTGAGATTGTGGACTTGGGCCTATCTACATGAACCATAAATTCATGTGGGTCTAGCTTTAAAAACAAAAAAGAAAGAAAAAAATCAAAGCAGAAGCTGAAATGGTTCAATTTACTTGACTCGGATTTTTTTGCGTTTGATGGGCTGAATAAATTTAAGTGGGTTTGAACCTTTAAAAGATAAATTGATGGGGGCTTTCTTGATTCATGGGCCTCAAATTTTGAGATCCAAAATCAAATTCTCATGGATCGTATTTATGATTCAAAAGCGACCAAAGAAGAAGATAATGAATCAATTATCGCGACTTGTAGCTCAAGTAGTATCGTTCTCTTTTTATAAGGGTGTTGACCGGACCGGTATCTTTCGGTTTCTTTAAAATTTATCCTCTCCTCCAACCAGTTCTCCCAAGTTATTAAAATAAAATCAATTATCGTGACTTTTTCACTTCAAGACATATCGTCCGTGAACAAGTCTCGAGGGGGCATTTGTGGACAAATTGAATTTACACCAATGAAATAGTGATACATGTGAAATTCTATATTAAATATCAATTTTATAATTTCTATTTATATTTGGGGATTTATTTAAAGTTAAGTCCTAAAATAAATAGTTAATTATTTGATATTTTGATATATATTTTATTATCCAATTAAATATTGCCAAATGTCAAAATCTTATAAGTCAAGATTTATCTTGATAAGTTATTATATCTTTTGATAATTATCATAACGTGTTATTAAAAAGACAATGTTAAATCTTGAAGAACAATCAAATCAAAACCTTCACCATATGAGTTATCCAAAAACCCTCTCCTACAAGTATAAATAAGGGTCATTCTCAAGGAATTAAATCACGGTTCAAGAGAAGAAATCCAAGCAAGAAGGCGGTGGAGGAAGTTCTCTTAAGTCAAGGAGAACAAATTCAAGGAGATCCATGGTGTTCAAGGCGAAATTCAAGACGTTCATCGTGGAGTCCACTCAAATTATGGCATTTGATTCGGGAATTAACTTTCAAGCCCTCGAGTTAACGTAATTGAAGTCAAATCCATCTTGGAGGAAGATCAAGAGTCAAACCCACCAAGAAGGTCTCAAGTTTAAATTCGAATATTATCGAATATTCCACGTTTGATTCGAGATTAAGCTTTCAAGCCCTCGATTAACGTTATCGAAATTCCAGTTCAAGTTTGGAGAAGATCAAATCAAGAATTCAACTTCAAATTCTCAAATTTTGGATATTTTGTTCTTGAAGAAAAAGAATGAGAGGATTTTCTAGAGATTGTAACTCATTTGATATTTTGGTTTATATATATTTAATTAGTACGCTTTTTCTTGTTTGTTTATCGCAGACAATAAACAAATTTGTGTTACAACATCAACGATTGTCTTACATAAACAAAAACAAATAAAAACATACGTGACATTCTTAATCGCTATTACAATAACTTCATGTAGACATCAAATTAAATCCTACAAGTTACAAACACGGGACATTCTTGGTCCAAATTAAATCCTACAACATTGTGGAGCATCTTCAAGCTTGGACCATTCAACTTGTGGACATTCTCATTATCGAGTGTTTTTCACATCCAGGCTAGTACTACCAAAACATAGGAAGTATAACGAACCAAGTCCCCAACTTCCTATTCAAATTTATTTGATTCTCAATTTCTTTCTCCAAATACACAATCTTCAAATTTTTGCATTCTAGTTTTCCAATTCTTCCTTCATGTCGTTAATCTTTCTCAATAATCGAGGAATAATCATTGTAGCCCTATGACACATTGGCGATCTTCATATTCAAATAAATTACAACCTCTTCTCATTAAAAAAAAAATAATCGAAAATAGCAAATTTGAAAAACATCAACAAAACTTTTATACGTAAAATGTCTTGGAACTAGAACTTTTTTTTATATTACACAATTCAAATAAAATACTCACTTTAAAGTCTCTGCATGATTAGAATCTTCTTCTCGGATTTTCGTTCGTCCATGAAGTTTGGATGATAACCAGGCGACCACAATGGCATACAACGTATCTGTTGTGTGCGGCATCCTTCCTTTGTTCGGAAAGTTGGATGAATTTCTTCTTTTCTCCTCCTTCCCGGCGAAATCGATCGAATTTGTTTCTAGGGTTTGGATTGTCGATTTGGGAGGAGGGGATTTGTGACGAAGAATATGATAATATAACTTTTTTTTTTTTTTTTTTTTTTTTAAGATTTAAAAATAGTTACGAGGACCAAATGTGCAAATTTGGTTGATTGATTTTGGTTTTTTTAGAGCGAAATGAAGTTATAGGACCAACTTTGCTCACTCGGATGAAAAAATGGGTCCATGTAGACAGAACGGTCTAAGTTAGCCTCATAAATGTGTATGTGCCAATCACGTGACCTTTTGTGGCCGGAATTTGTAGCTCTAGTCAAATTAAGGACCAAAATTGCGATAATTTTAAAGTTATAGGACTAGATTTACAAAATCAAATCGGACAGACCAAAATTGTAAACTAGGTAAAAGTTACAGGATCATTTTTGCATTTTTCCTTCTACTTATTATATATGTGTCTAACTAGTCATGAGTTATATTTGTTTGGTGATGAATTGATATAACTTTTCTCACCTTATATTTTCTCGCTTGGTCGCACGACTTATGTCCTGTATGAAAGATGGGCCGTGGGATGAGAATTATTGGGATGCGATTCAAATGAATGGAATCAGATATAATAAGTGAGATACTGGATATTACATCCATATCTTTTATTTTAGGAAAGATTGTGGGGATCCTAATTGATTAATATGAATCTTGGAATTGCATCTAACATGAAAAGATCCAATTATAATATGAATTGAGATATATCTTTTTGATATCCCTCCCTATATTATTGGTAGTTGAGATATTAGTCTCTTAGACTAGAAAATATTCCTAAAAAAAAGACTAGAAATATAAATCTCTCTCGTATAATCTCTTTGTTCTCTTGTAACATCACCAATGTTCTTTATGAGTTTAAATTTTAAAATATGCACAACTATGTAAATAACTACACAATGTGCATGATTTAGACCAATTTTCCAATTTTCGGTGAAAAAACCACAATCCGATATTTCTTTAATAGAACCATTTTGTTAATTTCATTTGAATTGTGTTATTTTATTTAATAACAGAAAACTCGCAACCACTACCTTCGAAAGTCTAAATCATCGGACTTGATATAATCACGTTAATTAACCGCACGAGGCAAGCATTTTGATTTTCCCTTTGCTACCTACAACCAATTTTGCAAGTTTCCTTTTTGCTGTGCAACTCATTAAATATTTGAAATCCCAAAATGAAGGCACAGCTAGTTCTTGGAAACTGCTGATAAAAAAACAACCTGGGATTTCATTGTTTGTCAATAACTTTGCTGTTTCTAAGCCTGCATTCGAGCTGTTTTATATGCGTAGTAGCTGGTTGCTGTCGTAGCATGTGTGAACACGCCAACATTCTCATCGTATTCACCGAAGTTTGATCCTTTAGACATTGCTGTCTCAAGTATAAGCATAGACAATGATCTCATCATCATGCTTTCGCTTCTCAAAGCTCGCTTTCAAGAATTTGGAATCTTCCATCAGACAAAACTCAAGCCACCCTATATTCATTGATCATGTCAAACATGTTTCTACATTTCCAGGCCTTATAAGCCACTGCACTCTGAAAAATTTCGATATTGTAGTCCAGGTGTTCGACGAAAAGACTGATAAGGATGCAGAGTTCTTTGTGGCAAAACAGGAGAAGAAGTGGGTATGAGCCTTCAGACACAGAGACCGATTGGCACGACAGTCCCACGCGCGAGGATAGACAACCTGAGAATATGGGCTTTGGACAGACTAGGAACAAGAGTCCTCTACCATTAGCCATGGATGAAATGGAGGCTCCAGTTTCAGTTCCTGCTAGAAGAAGGTACAGCAAGTCCCCATATAAACCACGTGGAGAAGATGGTAATGTTCTTCCCCAACTGCAAAACATATCTGATATGCACAGAAATGTAAATACTCTGTCTTCTAGAACTTATTCTGATGTTGGTAGAAATAGTAGTCCATTTTCGAGGTCTGAACAGAAGGTTAATCCTGATTATAATAGTGGACATGTTGATCCATTTTCACGATCTGAACGCCGGATTAATCGTGATAACGTTCGACAAAATGTCAGTCCTTTTTCAGTATCCGAACGCAGGAGACATGTTTCTTCATACAAGACTACAGGAGAAAGTCATGGTTTGGAATATAGACATAGGGTGAGTGAAATATCGAATTATAGTCGGAGGGCAGCATCTGCTCCCAGATCAAGATTGAGAGAAAGAGGGCAACATATTAAGTATGAAGGAGAGGAGGAAAATAAAGGAGACATGATTATCTCCCCTCTGCCTATAAAGGAAAGGGATGTTTCTCATAAACACGTCCCTTCGATAGGTGAAATCAATGAAATGGTTGCAAATGCTAAGATTAAAGGGTTGAGTGGTCCTGTTATAAATTTTGAGAGCACCGAGTCCATTTCTCCTGGGGACATTTTCTTTTCGAAGGACTATACTGGTTTTCAAAATGTTACGAATACAGGTCCAACTGGATTTCTCCCAAAGCCACCAGGTTTTGTCGATAGAAACCCTAGTTGTCCTCAGGCCAACAAGGTGAATGGAGGTTTCAATCATCATACTCGGGTGATTTCACGTACAACTACAAACTTGAGCTTTGGTGAAAGCAGGCAGAGTACAATGAGTAACTCCACTGGTAGGACAAGTGCGAGTACAAAAAAGTTTATAGCAAGCAGAAGGAAGAGCCAGGCAGATGCATGGTTTTCGTGTCTTACGAAAGGATCATGCAAGAAATCGCATAAATCTCCAGAAAAGAACATGCCTCTTGATGAAGCTTCGTTTATTGGGAAGGCAATTGTGGTTGAGAGCTTACGACCATTTTGGGCTGACAAACATCAGCCTGCTTCATTGATTGGATTCACTTGCCACAAGCAAGAAGCTCTACTTCTACAACAACTTGTAAGTGGTTCTAGTTAGATTCTCAGTGTCCTGTATCTGATAAAAGAAATGTACTTTGTCAAGCAAATCAGTATATGACTGTAGAAAAAGAAGAAAAGTACTTTTCTAGTGTAACTTAATAATTTATTTCTTGCTTTTGCTTTTTAATAGGCAACCAATGAAATTTTTCCGCACATTTTGCTGAAAGGACCTCCTGGTTCTGGTAAGAAGGCACTGACAATGGCTCTTCTACGTGAAATATATGGGGATCCTGTTTGGAATGTAGGTGTTTCGTTAATAATGCATTAATTCTAGATTTGCTAAGGTAAATGTGGATGGCTAACTGAATATTTACTGTATTTTCCCTTTCTTTTTGCAGATATCTCATGATTTACAATACTTTCATATTCTGGTAAGTTTTTTTAGCTTTTTTTTATGCCTACGAAACAATGCTTGTTAGATGACTGAAATACTTGGTTGGAGACTTACTCAAGTGTTGTTCATTTCTTTCTTCTTTTTCTTAAATTTCCCGATATAGAGTCAGATCACTATGGAAAGTGATGAAAGAAATCTGTAGCATTAAAGTTTTTGACGTGAATTAGAAAACATCATTGTTGAATCTATGGATGAACTTATACAGGTAGCTTTTTCAACAACCCATTAATCATCCCATGTCTTGTGGAATCTACATTGGTCTTACCAGATTTAAAGATCTGATTTTTAGATTTCCGTGATTGTTATTTGGTCTTATACTTACCAATAACATCATCAAGTTGACATACAATGCATGTTCAAATGCAAGGCTGGCTCATTTCAAGAACATCAAATTTTCTTTTTTGTTGTCGCATCGCCAGACAATCGACTGGTTTTTATCTCATTGTTGCTTGGTAAATTTCTTTCTATGTCCTATTCATACCTCATGTTTCAGTTTCTTGTAATTTCAACAGGAATCAAGGCCCATCCAAGTTGTTGTTCCTGTAAGCTCAAGTCCTCACCATATGGAACTCAATGTCTACTTAGAGCCTAAAGCAGCATATGCATTAACAGCTTTAGTGAAGCAAATAAGTAAGGAGTATACAGTCACCCCTGAAATCAGCATAGCCACTACGAAGGCAGATTATAAAGGTCAACTTCCATGACCTCACAAACATTTTTCTTCGTACTTCCATTCTGCATAATTTTTTTAAAAGTTCTAATGTAGTAATAGAATTTGTGTTATACAGTATTGGTCCTCTATGATGTTGATAAAGCCACAGAGAACATACAACATCTTATAAAATGGATCATCGATGGATACTCAGATTCTTGTAAACTCATCCTTTGCTGTGAAGGTGATGAAGATATCCTTGAATCAGTTAAGGGACGCTGCAAAATTATTGAGGTTGAAGCTCCTGCAACTCATGAAGTAAGTATCCGGATAATCTTTGCTAACTCGTTCATGTTAGTTGTTCCGTAATTTCCTCATCCTCACTTTATTTTTTTTTATTTATTTATTTGTCTTTTTGGGCTTATCTGAGCCATAACAGTAATGGAGCACGAGTTATTCCTTATCACCTCTTCCGCACATGCTAACACGGGACAGTTCTTCTTCGTGGCGTCCTGAACATACAAGAATATAGATTTTATATATTGATCAGAGTTAAGAAGAAATATGTAGTTCAAACATTGATAGGAAAAAGAGAAAAGTAATATAACTATAGGACCTTCATCCCCACAAGGCACATCTTATCTCGTTCTTTCTTCTTTCGCTTTCGAATAACTCTGCAATTGTTCGAGTACTGAAACACGTAAAACTTTATTTCTATCGTAAACCAAAAGTTGCCTACTAGTCTTTCCAGGTCTAGGGGCAGAGATTTTCGACTGGATAAGTTTCGGTCCGTATTCACATGATTTATCTAATCTTTTTCCTCACTACTTAGGTAATGGAAGTTCTTATTCAGATAGCCAAAAAGAAGGTTTGGAACTATCCACGAGCTTTGCTGCTAAGATTGCAACAAAATCAAAGCAAAACCTGAGGAGTGCAATTATGGCACTTGAGGCCTGCAAAGCACACACAAGTAAGAACTTTTTGTGAGAAATCTGTTGGCTTATTATGTTGCTGATCGCTTACTTAGCTGTCACCAATTTCCAGCTATCCGTTTGTTGAGGACCAACCTATACCACTAGGATGGGAAGAGGCCCTTGTGGAACTTGCAGCAGATATTCTAGCGGATCCATTGCCAAAGCGGTAATTTAAATCCTTGATTATATCTCCTACTTGGATTTCAACAAATGTTAAGCTAAACCTTTTAGTTAACAACAATCTTAATATCTTGTTCGACACTACTGGTATTACCTGATTATGGAATCTTAGATAATTGTTAGTGTAAAGCATTTAAGACAATCTTCATCTGCTCCAACGCATACCAGATTTTAGGAACTGAAGAGAAGTTAACAATGCAGCAATCAGCTATACGTGGCGTGTTCTCTTTCTGTATCGTTGTTTATTAAATGAATTTAAAGTAGCTTGTGATATAAAACCAAACCAGTCCGTGCCCATGTCTCTGTCGCTCTCTGTAACTCACATGCACACACAAAACAAAGAAAGGAAACTTTATGCACTCCTCTAGTCTAATTAAAGGTGCTGCTGAATCTTTTTACCTTTTCCTTATCGTTGCAGTTATCCTTCGTTTGCACTTTCCATGTTTTTAGACTGTAAATTCTGACAGGAATAGCTTTTCAACACATCTTCATCGAATAAAGATAATAAAGTGAGAGAGTATCAAAATTCTAAGAAAGTTTTTTACTCGAGAGTTCCAGAATATTGCACCATGGAAATTTATCTATGCTCATTGTTTAGGCTAATTCTGGTTCAACAAACGCTTAATAAGCATGAGTGAGAGTCTTACTTTAATATTAACCCACCAACCAATTTTTTTAAACTCCACGAATTCTTAGCATAAACAATTAAAATAAGAAAAGTAAATCCTACTGTCATCAACATGAATTTGTCGCCATGTAGTGCCAAATCTAACAGTGAGTACTCATCATCTGATTTCGTCATGATCAGGTTGTTTATCATCCGCGGAAAGATTCAAAAACTTCTCTCCGACTTTGTTCACCCTAAACTGATACTCCTGGTAACGTACTGAAGACATCATTAAGTATTCCAATCCGTATCATCTGTGTAAGAATATATGTAGCTTAACAATTGTAATTATACAGAAACTTGTTGAGCAATTCCTAAAGGGAATAGAAGCTAGTTCGAAAAGGGAACTATACTATTGGTACGCTTATTATGTAAGTTCGACCCTTTACTGATTCTTCAAACAAGATTATAAGATAGGAAAAGGTAAAACAGATGAGTTAAAAGCAATATTCTTTTGCAGGATAAGAGACTCCCAATTGGAACAAGCGCCTTGCTAAAGTTAGAAGGTAATTTACAAGAAGGGCCACTTTGAAAAGTTACTGTTGTAGCTATTGTATATGATCTTATTATGTGATGAATTTGCTAATATTCGGAGGTTGACTAATAATATCACTTAACGGTGCAGAATTTGTGGCCAAGTTTATAGCATATATAGGAAGAGTTCCTCCCATCGGCAGTTATCATAGTGTATATGATCCAGACGCACATTTTCTTCAGTTTACGCGATTTTCCAATATTCGTCTTCGCTAGCTGGCGAACTCAAACACATGGAAGAGAATTTCTTTTAATCCTTCTTCCTTAATAGGAGAAAGAAAGAGGCATAAATAGAACAAGACATGATCAATGCATGAAAAAGAAAACTAAAAAACATGGGAATCTTACAACTTGGTGATGAATGATGTTTCGCTTTTTATATCCTTTATTCCAGATAATGTGGATAAACTTTGTCTCTGGGAAAGTTGTGAAGGTATATCCCTTGGCCTTATTTTGTCAAGCACAAGAGAGTACAAAAGTTGGCATATTTCATGGGTATTTGTAAAGACATTTGTCGTTGTGGTTTCCATTGATGAGGAGGTATAGCATGAGATAAGGCATTGTTGTGTGGGTGTTTAATTTGTCTAAATGTACATTATGACATTTGTGTCTGCGTGTGTTGTTTATTGTTATATGACAATGAAGATTTTCAAAATGCTTACTACTTATCGCTGTTTTGCATTTCAAACTCTGCCCATTAAACCGCACTTTTCAATTTTCATACTCAATTGACAGTACTAATAACTTTGAATTGCTTCCTTGGGGAAAAAACAAGAAGGACCCCCAGATTTTTATATTTCCTCTATCCGTTGAACCTTATCATAAATTTAAAAGAAACATTCTGAAATAACACAAGGGTAGTGAACATAAAATGTGAATTAAAATTATTTATACTTTGAAAATTTAAACACATGTTGTCAAAAAAAGAAAATAAAATAAATGTAAACACATACAGTGTAACAAACTCTTGGAATTTTTAAAACTTATTCGAATAAAATAAGATATTTATGTGAAATGTTAAAATCTCATATATACATATAATTTCATATAAAATAATGTGTCAAAATCTCAGAGGGTTTTAATTTGTTACTTATTCATGTTTCAAATAATTTCATTATAGTAATTTATTTGTTTAACTTTCCACATATATATATTACAGTATCACAATTTACTCCAAAAAAATAAAAATTAACAAATCTGGAATTCAATGAAATTTACAGTTCATAGAATTCCTAATTCAATTGCTATTCGAATTAATTTAGAAAACCATTAATAAAATCTTGTTTACATAATTTATTTTGAAATTTAATGATTAATTCAAGAATAAAATTGATGTGATATACTAAATTACATTCATACAAATAATACAATAAGATTGTCAATATAATTATATTATGTACAAAATCATATATATATATACATAATACTTTTTTTTTTGACAAACTGTAGTATAATACTCTTCAAATTTGTAAAATAATTAAAAGTTTAATACAGTTCCAGTTTGAACATTCCCGAGAGTCAATTTAGAAGAATAAAATTAAAAGGACAATTCCTCAAAAAAAAAAAAAAAAGAATAAAAGGACAATCCTGCAATTCATTTTCAGGATTGTTCTGCAGTAGAAACTGACGCAAAAGGTCAATGTACGTGGCACGATCTTATTGGTATCTCAGAGTGTCCCGCCTTTCGAAGCGCCTTGAGCTCCTTTTTCCCAGATAACACTTTCCCTTTGGCGTGGCGTCATAAGAGCCGTTGGATGTAGACAGACGCGTAATCCGACGACCAGGTTGACCATTTGCCAGAAAAAGTACCACATCACTCTCAACACCTCCACGTACTACTATTGCTATTACCACTCTCTCTGTCTCTCTTTGACACTCACTCAACTCTTCATAAGAATCGTAACGCCAATTGGGAAAGCTTGTAACTTGCCATTTCTCACTGTACGTAAGTCACATTTCAATAAAATCTTTGCTTTTGTCATCTTTTTTTTTTTTGTTTTTTTTTAAAAAAAAGGAAATTGTAAATTAATGATTCTTTGAGAAATACTTTGTATTTGTTTATGGTTTTGAGCAAGTGTGTGTGGTTGTTTAGTATTGTATTCTTAGCAATTGGATTGAGAGAATCCTTATGTTAATTATGTTTTCTCTTCAAGTTTTTCTTTCCCTTCTTTTCTAGAACTGGACTTTGTTTTTAGCTTTACTATTCTGATGATGGTAATCCGTGTTTGCTTTGATCTTAATTTTTGTTTTCCTTGCCTTCTTTCAATTATTGGTTATTTTCTAATTCTAATGCTTGGTTGTTATTTACTTATCCTCCTGTTAGAGCATTAATTATCTGAATACTATTTGTAAGAGTATGAGTTTGAGTAATTTGACCTTTGAAAATTTAATTGCTTTAAAGGAAAATAAATTACTGAAAAACCGTGAAAGAAAACAAGTTAAGAGAGCAGTGTTTTGTGTTAAATATTACTCATGTCACCACATTTATATAAATAAGTCACTAATGAATTCAGTATTAGTGGCTGAGTTTCCTGAATTGATAACAACTTTTAAAGGTGACAAATGCTTTAGTAGCTTGGTTGCTGATCGGATAGGCTATGTGATTTTTCTTAGCGACTAATTACACTTGTCATTCATCACTGAGTCATAGCATTTAGAATTATATATCCTGTAATTGGTTCTATCTTGTTTGAAAGCAAAACTTTGCTAATCTTTGTCTTTTGCCTTTTTCTCTGTCTTTCTCTATTTTAATGGATTTAGTTGAATATGGGTGACAAGAGTGGACAAGGTTTCGGAAAAAGTTTGGGAAACTCTCACGTTGCCCTCAATGAAAGGATTCTTTCTTCTATGTCGCGAAGATCCATCGCTGCTCATCCATGGCATGACTTGGAAATTGGTACGATATGTTGTAAGCTTTATATCTCGTTTATGGGTTCCCCCTTATTAAATTGCTAGACTGAGTATCGTTTTGGCAATGGTATATCAAGTTTACGGTGTGAATGCATGCTTGTGATCTTGCTTTTAACCATCTTGAATTTTACCTCTTTGAAGGTAATTCTGTTTGATGCTTCTGTTCATTACATGTTTTTGATATTGAGTGTTGTGTATATGCAGGGCCGGGGGCACCATCAATTTTCAACTGTGTGAGTGCTTCTTCTCCTTGCGTACAATCTTTTTAGATTTTGTTAATCGCATACAGATACTGGTAGTTTAGGTGCATATTATCGAGTTTAAGAGCCACAGTGAAAGTGAATGGTGTAGTTTTGCTTCATAACTGTAATCATGACAACACAGGAGTCAGGATTCATCACGGACCGTGTAGTTTTAATTATTAACTTTCATATGAAAAGTTGCGTGACAGAATCACTAATTTATGACTTAATAAATTGAATTTCTATTCCTTTTCACCTAGATTTTGTAGCAAAAATATTTCGCAGTACAGTTTATAAAAAACGGGAACTGAAAAATTACAGATTTAGATGGAATTACAAATTACAGAATACTCGAAAAAAAAAAACAAAACAAATGGCCTGAATCGTGTGTTTGACACACTATCCTTAAAACAGATTCGTCCCCTATTCTGGACGTCTGTTTCCCAGGATAAGACGGGAAAAACCGGGTTACCTCAAAATCCGGCGAACTGAAAATAATGCTTGGAAATCACCACCAAAATGCAACTGGAAGCCAAGGAACTCGAGAGCAATATGCAGAAAATTTGTTTATGCAAGTGTAGGAGTGCTTGTTATGTAGATTGTGAAAACCATGGACCTCCTTTTATAGGCTTCAAGATCAAGCCACATTAACTCACCACTACCCCATGACTTGGGGCATTCACTTCCCACTCCTCCATGACTTGGGAGTTTCAAGTGCCATCAATCTCCCACTACTCCATGAGTTGGGAGTTTCAAGTGTCATCACTCTCCCACTACTCCATAAGTTGGGAGTTTTAGATGTTACAAAATTAAATACTATTGGAGTTAAATATTGTCCAAGAAAATTATGCCAAAAGCACAATTTCCATTCAAGTTTTCCAACAGATTTATTATTATTATTATTATTATTATTATTATTATTATTATTATTATTATTATTATTATTATTATTATTTTGTTTATATTACATGGTGATGGTACATATTTTTGCTCATTAAATATAAAATGCTTTTTACACGCTAATTTTACAAATATACACGTTGAACTGCATATTTATTGGAAGTAACTTGGCAGGTGGTTGAAATTGGAAAAGGCAGCAAAGTGAAATATGAGCTTGACAAAACCAGTGGCCTTATCAAAGTGAGAAACTTCTTTCAGTATTTGTGCTTTGACATGTTACTAACCTGCTTCGAGAAACTGCACTAGGGTCATGAAAGTTATATGTGAGGAAGAAATAATTTCTGTTCAAAATATTTGTTTTTAAGATGACAATGTTTCTTCCTATTATATTCCTGTCTATATGGATTAAATGAACTACATAGTCGAAAGATCCTTTTATTGTTTTCCTGTTGACTCTTCAATGTGGTGAGATGTTTGTGTTAGGTGTGGCAAATCGTATAATCATATCGTGTTTTCTGTCGACATAATAACGACACAACACGATAAGCTTAAACACGAATACAACACAATAAGGGATTGTACTTACACGAATACAAACACGAAATATTTCGTGTTGGCAAGACATGGCACGATAAGTAAACAACAAAATAAAAACTGACCAATTTTGAACGATACGATATTAGATGTTAATACACGATAGCACATTACACAACATGACACGTTATTACACGACAATACACGATACAAACTACAATGTGTCCAACAAAAACATACAAAGATCTTTTGAACAAATAGTTAATACAGTCTTTATCGTGATATCATGTCGTGTCAAAAAAATGCCACCCTTAGGCTGTGTGTGTGCGAGTGTGCATGCATATGCAGTATGTATCTCTGTGTTGAATGTAAGTTAATTAGCCAGGAATTTTGATTTTTTTTTTGTTCAAGAGCATTCCATAGCATAGTTTACTTTATATTTCACTGACTTTTGTTCACATCCAGAACTTTTATTAGAAATAACCTTTCCCTGGTGCTTCTTGAATGCACTCACATTTTATGCCATCATTGCTGTGAATTACTGAAAGAACTATTATTTTACAGGTCGATAGAGTTCTTTACTCATCAGTTGTATATCCACACAACTATGGTTTTATTCCTCGAACCCTCTGCGAAGACAGTGATCCCATGGATGTTCTGATCCTGATGCAGGTTGCTCGAAATTTGATAGAAGTCTTCTCTACTGTTACTTTGAAATTGCTATATTGCATAGGAAACTAAATAGTTTTGCTTACTTCCTTCACAGGAACCTGTTCTTCCTGGTACTTACCTTCGCGCACGTGCGATTGGATTGATGCCAATGATAGATCAGGTAATACTCTTTCTTTCCACAATCAATAATTTAGATGATAAACTGCCAGTACTGAAATATTATAATTGTCTTTAGGACTCGTTTGCGATTGTTGATTGGATTGATAACATAATTTGGATAAGTTAGTATTGAATAATATAACTGAGTTCGGTAATGTGTTTGGGAAGTATGATTGTGATGTGTGATTATTTTAGTAGGATAACAATATTTAGTTTGACATTGATGATAAAGTTTGATAAATTTCCAAAATGAAAAATAGAAATGTAATATTACTCATGCAGATGACCGGAAAATAATTTTTTGTAACCTGAACTTTCACCATTTTTTCACTTTGCAACCTAAACTATTTATTTTTGTAATTAGCAACCTAAACTTTGTGGTTTTTTTCATTTTGCAACCTCCGACCAGCCGGAAATTCGTCCATGTGATCTGGAATATTCCAACTCCGGCTGGCCGGAGGTTGCAAAATTGAAAAACTTGCAAAGTTTAGGTTGTTAATTATAAAATAAATAGTTTAGGTTGCGAAGTGTAAAAACAACCAAAATTTTGGTCGAAAAAATTATTTTCCCCGCAGATTAGGGACAAATTCGTCAATGACTGTTCAAATGAGGGTTGGAGTTGGTTCGGATTATATAATTGCACTCCCATGGCTTGGATAAGTTACCAACCAAGAGAATGACAAAAAAAGGGTCTGGGATTTGTATCATGGGCTGCAGTCAAAGATCCCAACTGATAAACTTGTACTAAACTAAACAATTTACCATAGCCAATCAAGTTTCCCAAACGAGTCCTAGGAGTATTATGTAGTCTTATCCTACAAAACTAGGTTTACATTACATACAATATCCTTACTACAGCTTTCACTATTCTGGATTACCAAAAGTCAATTTAGCTTGTCAAGTTTGTGATTCTTGATTATATCTAGCTTCTATCAGCTTTCAGAAACCTTGGCACCATTTGTTAATCTAATTTTAGTACTGGAACTCACTTAAACTACTGTTTTAGATATAAATAGTTGAATAATTTCGAAATGCTCTCGAGACATCCTTCTCAGCTGGTTTATGAAACTCATTTTTTAAACTATTTTGCAGGGTGAGAAGGATGACAAAATAATCGCAGTATGTGCTGATGACCCTGAGTTTCGCCACTACAAGGACATAAAGGATCTTCCACCGCATCGCCTTGCTGAAATTCGCCGTTTCTTTGAGGACTGTATCCTTCCAACATGCATTACACTCGTATTTTGGTTTATACTCTGTTAAGTAGAGTTAAAAATAAGGGTAAACTACAAAAACTATCATGTGATTTGACCTAATTACAAAAAAATCCACTTATTTTTACAAATACCCCCTCATGGTACTACAAATCACAAACACTCTTTTGAGGTTTGTATTTTCTTTACAAAACACCTCCTCAAATGCTGCAATCTGTAAAACAGAAACAAATATCAAGTGGTATTTGTAACTAGACTGAATCTCTAGGGTATTTTTGTAATTTACCCTTAACATAATTTATGAAGGTGTTGAACCGCAATTTATTTGCTCTCTATGAAATTGTTGCTTTTCACAGTAGCGAAATTTCAGCCGCTTAGGATATAAGTCCAAATGATCGAGTAGCTATATATGGTTATTTACTCGTACGTTTTGTTTCTTACTCCATGTATCCTTCACTTTTATCGAATAGACAAAAAGAACGAGAACAAGTCGGTTGCAGTGGAAGACTTCCTGCCTGCTGAAGCAGCAACTGATGCTATCAAGCACTCCATGTGAGTCATTTTTTCCAATAAGGAAATCAAGACATTTAGCCAAGCTTTCATGTGTTAAAAGAAAATCTGATCAAGACTAATTTCAACTAATTTTGGTTTGTCTATATTTTTAACAATTGCATGGCTGTGATTGCAGGGATCTTTATGCTTCTTACATTGTGGAAAGCTTGAGGCAGTAGTGCTTACTGAATCAATCAAACGTTTTCAGGCGATAACACAAGACGGATAGGCTTCTTCTTGCACATTGTTGTTGTCTAACATCGTACCAAACTCATATTAATTATTAATCAAGTTGTCTTAAAGATGTGTATGTAACATCCTTCTTTGGTGTAATGCCATGCATCTTCTTACGAAGTCTATACGTAGTCGACTTCTTGTAATAATCGTTTACGTAATAAACGAAACTGTCAACTAAATCGCCAGGAAGAGCTACTAGCTAAGCTAGTCGAGTATCATGCATGTTTTTACTGTATAACAACTTTGTCAGACCAAAAAATAAGAAAAAACTCAATGCCTCTCATTGAACAAATTCAAAGAAGGGAACTGCAAACAGGAGCAAAGAAAGAACTGTGGTTATGATGGCTTGTCTATTAAGTAACAATCAAGAACGGGGCCACAAGTTTTAATATTTCGGATTTTGAAAATTTTAACAACTACATCTGTTATAGATAATTCTAATTTCTACGATGATAATACAAATATATATTGAGAAACATGTTAATCAGAACAATATGTAAAGTAGAAGAGTAATGAAATTATTTTTGTGCATCTTCATTCATTCCTACGCATTTATAGTCAAAATTTCTAACCTACAAAATACTATTTGCCCATGAGTACATATTTTAATAGTATTGCTAAAAGTCTATTATTACAGCTATTAGTTCGTTATGATCCTTCGCAAAAGCTCGCGTCAAGGGGCGTTCGAATTTATTGGAAGATTGAATGGGATTAGCTATGCTTGTGGAAGAAAATGAAATGACAAAGTAATTGAAATACACAACTAAAAAGAACAAAGTGGAATTGTTTGGGAGTTTTCCTTCTCCTTTGTTTTTCCTTAATTATTGTCTCCCTTTCATTGAATAAAAGGTCTTTTTATATAGTAGGGAAGTACAAGTCACATAATAAGGAAAGAACATAAAAATTGCAATCATCCTACAAATTGAAAAGGAAATGAAATCATAATTGAAAACAACCAAAAATAACCAAGCTACTAAAGGAAATAAATTTGAATTCTCAATCAATGATATTGGAAATCAATCAGCATTGATTGACCCAGAATTGCGCCCCTCTTGTAATTTTTTCTTGTGGATGCATCATAGTTGTAACAGTCCTCCTTGGACGTAGCAATATTGTAAGTTGGATGAGTATGTCTTGTTAAAAACTTTTAGCCGGGAAAACCCAGTAGAAAAGTCGGACATAAGGGGAAAAAAGTACATTATCAAATATATACCTTGTGCATAAGCTGCCTCGTTAAAAACCTTAAGCTGGAAAAGCCCAATGGGATAAAAACCAAACAAAAAGAAAAACGAATACAACGCATATTATATTTGCTCCCACTGAAATTAAAAATATTAGCTGCATAACTGATCCATCAATCTTGCTTCATATATATTGACTCTTCTCATTCTGATGTCGTAAACCAGTTTCTCGAATGTAAATGTTGGCAAGGATTTTGTAAGCAGATCGGAAAGATTATAACATGAGTGAATCTGTTGAATATCTACCTC
Source organism: Rehmannia glutinosa (assembly GCA_016081115.2). Classification (NCBI taxonomy): domain Eukaryota; kingdom Viridiplantae; phylum Streptophyta; class Magnoliopsida; order Lamiales; family Orobanchaceae; genus Rehmannia; species Rehmannia glutinosa. Next base: position 34,059,739 of record CM071932.1, on the reverse strand, counting down.
CCCATTTTTCCTCGGAATTCATGTGTATGGAAAAACTTTGGTAAAATATTTTTGGTCCTATCACCTTTTATGTAGCCTCTTCTTACTTGAGTTATACACGCTGCATTATCCTCATGAATAATAGTAGGAGCGTTCTATTTTGATTTTCTATTCTTCCTCTCCATTTATATATATATATATATATATATATATATATATATAAATTAACATATCAATTTAGACATATCTTTATCATCTAATTGATTATATTTTCCTTTATTAGGTAGATTAGATATATGATTTATTCCTTGATTGATTCTGATTGATTGTACAGATTTTATAGTTGACTATCCTAAAATAGTCACATGTATCTTGTATTTATACCCTTTGGATATATGAAATAACCATTCAGCCAACTTATCAATTTGGTATCACAGAGCCAGGGAAGATTTCCACTGCAATCTTCTCCTTCTTTTTTTCTTTTGGCTGAAACCATAACCTACTGCATTTTTTCTTCTTCCTTTTTTGTTTTCCACACCATGTCTGAAAGCAAGAATTCATCTACAGTGACCATCCATGACTCATCCGCTCCAACTATTTCCATTAAGTTGGATGGTAAAAATTATCGTGTTTGGTCTCAAATTATGGAGATGCATATTGCTGGCAAGAAAAAGAAGGGATATATCACAGGAAAGAAGATTGCACCTAAAGAAAATGATCCGAGTTTTGATGAATGGGAAGCCGAAGATGCTCAGGTTAAATCTTGGCTTATTAATTCCATGACAGATACATTGATATCACATTTTGTGCAGTGTGGAACAGCCAAACAAGTTTGGGATGCTGTCAAGAGGAGCTATCTTGATGTATCAGATTCTTCTCAAGTTTACGAATTGATGAAAAAGTCCTTCCAATCACGTCAAGTTGGTCGCCCTCTTGCTGAATATTACAATGAATTAAACTCCATATTTCTGGAACTTGATTACAGGAGGCCAAATGACATGACATGCCCCGCTGATATTGAGAAGCAAAGGAATCGTACAGCCGAGGAACGAGTTTACATATTTCTTGCAGGTTTTGATCACAATTTAGATCAGATTAGTGGTCGTGTTCTCGCCACGTCTCCTTTACCAAGCTTAGAAGAAGTCTATTCCCAAGTTCGTCGAGAAGAGCAGAGACAACTTACTATGGGAATGGAAGATCGATCAGAAGCTTCAGCCCTAGCTATCCAAAAGAATAATTCTCGACCAGTAACTCCTCCCACTTCCTCCACTCGTTACTGCACTCACTGTAGCAGCACAAGACACACGGAAGATGTTTGCTGGAAAAAGCATGGCTATCCAGAATGGTACAAACTTAAGCAAGCTGAAAGAAAAAATAAGAAATCAGCACATGTTGTCACCACAGACAATTGTCCATCTTCTGTATCTCATGTAACTCGCGTGTCTCCTGAGGAAGGTAATTCTGGCTTGTCCTTTATGTCTGCTGCCATCAATAATTGGGTCATCGATTCAGGGGCTACTGATCATATGACTAGTAATTCATCTTTGCTTAATTCTCTACTTCCTTCACCTGTTAAGTCTGTCCAGGTTGCAAATGGGACTCCTATGCCGATTTTAGGTGCCGGGAATGTATTTTTTTCTTCGACACTTTCCATGTCCTCCATTCTACTTGTGCCTAACCTCTCTAATAATCTTCTTTCCATTAGCAAAATTACCAAAAATCTTAATTGTTCTGTGACATTTCATTCTACGCATTGTGTGTTTCAGGACAATCTTACGAAGACGACGATTGGCATTGGTAAGGAGAGAGGGGGTCTTTACTTCTTGGAAGGGGGAAGGGACTTGCAACCAAAGTCAGATCATATTCTTCAAGTAGCAAGAGAGCCTGATAAAGAAAAAATTTTGTTGTGGCACTGTCGCTTGGGGCATCCATCATTTCCTTACCTAGAACGTTTGTTTCCTCAATTATTTAAAGATGTTCCAGTTTCTAGTTTACGATGTGAACAATGCATTTATGCTAAAAATCATCGTGTATCTTTTAAAATAAGTCTCAATAAAAGTCCAGCTCCTTTTGTTCGCGTCTTTACAGATGTTTGGGGTCCTTTTTCTACTCCTTCTACTTCTGGTCACAAATATTTCATATCTTTTATTGATGACTGCACTAGAGTGAGTTGGGTATATCTGTTGAAGTCTAAACATGATGTTATACATGTTATTCCTCAGTTTTTAAAGATGATTGCCACACAATTCAATGCACGGGTCAAGGTTTTTCATTCAGACAATGGTCGTGAGTTTGTAAATCAGTCTCTTTCTCAGCTATTCCAAGAAAATGGAGTCCTCCACCAAACAACGTGTACATACACACCACAACAAAACGGTATAGCGGAGCGTAAAAACCGCCACATCCTAGAAGTGGCTCGGGCTTTATGCTTTACTATGCGTGTTCCTAAACAATTTTGGGCTGATGCTATCATGACTGTTGTCTTTCTCATAAACCGAATGCCAGCACGTGTTCTTGACTATCAAACACCTTTGCGACACTTATCTCGGTTTCACTCTATCCCTTCTGTTTTGAATATATGCCCTAAAGTCTTTGGTTGTGTTTGTTATGTCCATATACATTCTCATCTCAGAGACAAACTTGACCCTCGTGCTCTAAAATGTATCTTCCTTGGTTACTCTAGCTCCCAAAAAAAGGGTACAAATGTTTCCACCCTTCTTCTTCGGGAAAATATTATGTCTCCATGGATGTTCAGTGCAGCGTGAGCACGAGTCTTACTTTTCGGGGATGTGCCCATGGTTCCTCTTGAGGGGAGATTAATAGCAAGGAAGAGGAAAAATGTGGTTGGAAGAAAGAGCTGGTGGATTTCTGGTGAGGGGGAGAAATCTATTGATTCAACTGTTTCAATCGGACGGATGGTATCGAGGACCTGGACACGAGATAGTTCGGCTAAACACGAATTAGAAGAAAAGAGGAAAGGCCAAACAAATTTTTCACCAACAAGATACAAGAAAAAGAAAGAACAAAGATACCATCGGCATACCCCTTCTAAACTCCAACACCCCTCTCCATGACAATACCATGCCATAGGATGACTCTTCCAAGATTGATTCTCGAGGTACAAACTTCTTTACCGTTAACACCAAAGCGGCACTTCCAATGCCGAGGATGATCAAGGTAGGAGATATCCCCTTCGTACTCGTAGGGACCGAGATAGTTTGGCTTCTCTAATCCATCCTCTAATATTGTCTATCCCATGTCCGATTTTGTTTCTTATCATCGTTTATCAGGCTCATCGTGCTTTTGCACTCAGTTATCTTCTATGTCTATTCCTAGTCATTTTCGGGAAGCCCTTGAAAATCCCAAGTGGAAATTTGCAATGGTAGAAGAAATGAAGGCTCTCGAGAAGAACTCTACTTGGGAAATGGTTAAGCTTCCATTAGGAAAAAGACAGTGGGATGCAAGTGGGTCTTTTCGGTGAAGTATAAATCAGATGGGACAATTGACATATATAAAAGGCTAGGTTGGTGGCCGGGGTTACACTCGGACTTATGGAATTGACTACCAAGAGACTTTTGCGCTGTGGCCAAGATGAACACCGTCAGGGTCATTCTTTCTCTTGCAGTTAATCTAAATTGGTCATTGAAACAATTTGATGTTAAAAATGCGTTTCTTCACGGTGATTTAACGGAAGAAGTGTACATGGACCCTCCTCCAGGATTTACTCCAGGAGGCGGCAAAGTGTGTAGATTGAAAAAGGCCCTTTATGGGTTAAAACAATCTTCAAGAGCATGGTTTGGCAGATTGAGTCATGCGATAAAGAAGTTTGGCTATAAACAAGCTACTTGAGACCACTCTCTCTTTTATAAGAGAGATGATAATGATATTACTTTACTCTTGTATATGTTGATGACATGATCGTTACTGTAGCAATCCTAATGAGATTAAAATGCTCCAGGATCATTTGGCCAAGGAATTTGAAATGAAGGATTTGGGAACTCTTAAGTATTTTTTGGGGATTGAGGTTTCTCGGTCCAAACATGGACTCTTTTCTCACAAAGGAAGTACACATTAGATCTCTTAAATGAGACTGGTAACTCCGCTTGTGAACCCGCTAATACTCCTATTGAAGTAAATCATGGGTTGTCAATATATCAGGACCAAGTTCCAACAAACAAAGAAAGATATCAAAGATTAGTTGGGAAGTTGATCTATCTTACCCATACGGACCGACATATCCTATGCGTTAGCATCGTGAGTCAATTCATGCATAACCCAAGCAACCAACACATGAGTGCAGTGAATCGTATCCAGCCTTTATTTGAAATCCTCTCCGTGCAAAGGAATTATATTCACTAAGCATGGGCATCTCGACATTGAAGGATACACGGACTCACGATTTTGCGGGGATCCAAATTGGATAGAAATCTACATCAGGGTATGTGTCATTTGTTGGAGGTAATTTGGTGACTTAGAGGAGCAAGAAACAAAATGTGGTCTCATTGAGTAGTGCGGAAAGTGAATATCGTGCTCTCCATCATGCCATTCTGAGAAATCACTTGGTTAAGAATTCTATTGAGTGAGCTAGGATTTGGTCCTAAAAAGCCAATGGTACTCTTTTGTGATAATACTGGCTGACTATTGAGATTGCAAATAATCGAAGACAACATGAGAACTAAGCACGTTGAGCTTGATCGGAACTACATCAAAGACAACTTAGATTCTGGTCAAATAAAGATTCCCTACATCGAGTGCGGATCAATCGCGGACATAATGACTCACGATGTTGCTAGTGGCCCATTTTATTCTACATTAACCAAGTTGGGCATGAGTGATATCTATGCGCCAACTTGAGGGGGAGAATTAACATATCAATTTAGACATATCTTTATCATCTAATTGATTATATTTTCCTTTATTAGGTAGATTAGATATATGATTTATTCCTTGATTGATTCTGATTGATTGTACAGATTTTATAGTTGACTATCCTAAAATAGTCACATGTATCTTGTATTTATACCCTTTGGATATATGAAATAACCATTTTTCAGCCAACTTATCAATTATATATATATATATTTTCTTTTTTGGTTTTGTCTGGATTTTAAGCAGTCATGGTGGAACTGTGGGAGCAGGGTTGAGGAGGGTGAATGAGAGGGGCAAAATGGGGATTTAAAAGAGAGTCAGTGATTTGAGTGGGCGGAAGCCGTAAGAAGCTAGAAAATTTTCTCCTTCATGTTTCCTGGAATAGACTTTTTTCTAATGCACATAATTTGCGCCAAGTGCATGCTACTATGCACTAGATTTTTAACAAATGCGCCACAGCGCCAGTTCAAAGGCGACAGTCTTGCCACTCTGCCTGGCTTTGATTCCTGCCTAGACTGTTTTTGTAATCCGACTTTGAATTATTATAACCACTCAGCTCTCAGGTGTGTTCTCACAGATATCAAGAGAAAGTGCATCAAGTGAAATAGATGCAGAAATTCATGGAAACAAATAAGCAAAAGTTTAAGTGTTTCATTAACCCAAGACAATGAGCCGTGCATAAGAAACAATGTGTACCAGGATTGATCCCTTGAACTTCAGCCTGGCCCAGGATTTTATTGGAATTGAAACTCAGGGACTTTTCTAGAAACCCAGGAGAAATAAATAGTTTGCCTATGCTGCATATTAAGAAGCCTTTGGAGCTTTATCGTTATCAGGAAGAATAAGTTCTGGTGGCGTCTCACGAACAACGCCCAACATTGAGTCATATACTTCATCATGCTTAGCAAATTTCTTGCGAAGTACCTTCTCAAACTCTACCTTGTCGAAGTCCTTAGCATTTTCAGCAGCATGAGCTTGCGCTAGGTTTGCGTAATTGATAGCTGACTGTGATATGAAGGCAATTTCATCATCTGTGAGCTTCCTCAGAAACTTGGCTGGATTTCCTCCCCATACCTGGGATTGAAAATTCACACATTAAGAAAGATTTTTCATTTGCTATCTCCACTAGGCCCTTCCTGTTTGTTTAAACCATCCAAGTCATTAAGAAAACTAAATCAGACAAATCAATATCATTAAGTATCCCTTGCCCTATATTTTCAAATTCTCATTGTATAGCAATAAAGCGTTTATATAAAGCTTTTTCTTTCTTTCTTCTTCTTTTTTTCTTTTTCAGTTACCTGATCTGAAGCCGACATGAAAGACCCTGAAATTTGTGAGTGAACAATTGAAAAAAAATAAATTGTGTATCTATTAAGATATATTTAGAGCTGGCCCAGAATAGACAAACTTCATGCAACTAACAACACTTATGCAAATAAACAATCTTAAAATATCAGATTACATGGCAATTGATAGCTCAGCCAGATATCTGATATCATACTAACCTCTCCTGCGGGTATTCTTGTATTCTGTCTCACAAGAGCTCCAGCAGCAACCATTGCGTGTTTCTCCACAATCACCCCATCAAGCAATGTTGCACCCATACCAACAAATGTCTCATCCTCCACAGTACATCCATGCAAGACAGCACTATGACCTGCCCATCCAATGTGTAACATATCCCTCAGGATCCAAAATGTTCCTAGCAGGACCACCCGACCAGGTTTTCATAAAAAAAAGTGGTTAATGTTACTAACCTACAGTGACATTGTCGCCAATAAGGGTAGGCAAGACCTTCCCACCTAGATTAGATTTGGCTACATGAACAAGGGAATTGTCTTGGATGTTGGTTCCAGCTCCAATACTGATGCTGTTTGCATCACCTGCATAAAAAACTTTAAATTTTAAACAAAAATAAAAATGCAAGCACAAGATGCCCAAATATCATGAGAAAACCTGCAGAGATAATGTCCAGATGACTCTATTTAATTATATTTACTTACGTTGTGAAACCTCGGATTTATTGATAAAAGCATTTTTCATTTAGTAAAAGGATGTTTTGAAAAATCAACTTCTGAAAATATTTATTTAAATACATTGCTATGGATTCGTGCAAAAGGATAAACATTGATATCTAGATTCCATTCTTCACCATCTATTTATCTCTGAATAAAAACAAGAGAAAAATTGGTTTTATTAATTTGTTTTTTGCTTTAATTTAATTCCATCAAAACCTGGATCCAATCAAAGCATTTGCAAAGAGTACACGGAGAACAAGGAACGAGAGAAACAACAATGACTTCATAGATGACGCTTTAATCCTCCTCTTGGCTCTTGGGACTTGAAAAATGAACACAGGAAACAATATATCTAGAATCGAGGGAGCTTAACAGAATTCGAAACAAGTGACATATACACTTCAGTATTAAAATATAAAGGAGAGTGTCATTAGAAACAAACAAACAAATAAAAAATAAAAAGTAAAAATCACATGGACAAATTTCAGGGTCTCATTGACTTATTGCTCACATTTAACTAGGAACAATTAGCATGCCAGAAACTTTGAATCAAAGAAACCATCATGAACCATTATTCTAGTCTGTGATCTCCAAATTCCCCAGGACAGTAAAATCTGAACTTCAAGTACAATTCAATACCATTTATTCAGCTAAAGGTTGACCTTTGTTTCAAATAGTAATGACAAGCTTACTCTCATTATGATTTAAGCTAATAGAAAGCAATCTTGATTTAAGAGATTATAGGAATTGCATGCCATAAAATAATTGCCAGGACCAAGAAATTGATGGGAGTTAATCATCAATGGTTCAATAGCATTCAAAGTCAACTAAAACACGGGAAACAACAGCAATATTTGATTTAATGAAGAGCATACCTCTGAGAACGCATCCATACCAAATGGAGGAACTAGGTCCAACATAGACGTCCCCAGTGATGGATGCACTGGGAGCCACAAAGGCACCCTTCTCAACCACAGGAACTTTGTCAAATACGTTCATGAGCGTTCTATGCCTCGAAACTGGTAAAAAAGTTATGTCAAAAATGTTGCAAGAATGTATGAAAAAGATTTACCACAAAAATAGAAGGCATATGTGAATAGGTTTATATCCAATTATCGATACATGAGCGAAAAGAAAAGAATAGAGATGTTAGGTAGTTAAGTTCCACAATTTGTACCACTGATACTGGTGGAAGAATTTTGAGAAAAATAAAGTAAATAAATATGTTACTTCTTTTTGGAGCAAAATAAATTGTGCATATGCCTCAAGTCACAGATCGGGAAACACCCAAATGAGTTGCAATCTCTAGCTCCTAACAAGACCTATCTCCCAGGACTGTTGAAATATGCTGCTTTGCTAATGGCATTCACTGATTTGCACTCAAAAGGAAACTTCTAGTGGTGGCTGAACCTTCCCATGTAAATCTGTCATACAAAGTATGCTAAAACCTCACTGTGGCAGTTCAGAGCATTGGTCTGGTATCATGAGAGATGAATGTGGGTATATGACAAACAAGCTTAAGGATCACGTAAACTTGAGAATTTTGCATAGAAATCACCAGGACTTGACTAATGAGTGTGAGAAAAGAGGCAACTGATCTGATACGCTTTATGTTGCACAAAATCACCCAATTTAATAACATTAGGGTAGATGCGACGGATAGCATAAGATGGACGAAAACTTCCATCCTAAGCCCAAGCTCTCTAAACTTGCAAATATCAAAGTGAGTGCCTGCCCTGAGTCAGCACATACGCGCCAACCCGATCCCCGGGTTAGGAGGATTGCACTCCACCAAAATCAATGCTTTTTCCTTGGCCACCAGTAACACTGAACATAAACTCAAATGAATAATGACTGAGCCAACATAATTCTAATCTAGGTCTAGTAAACCTAAACACTTAATAAACCACGTGCTTCAACAATCATCTCGCTTGCCAACTTTCATGAATCCAGAAAACCATGTCTTAAAACCCCTACCACAGTTTTCATAACGGCAGCGAGAATTAAATAAATAGAGAAATGCAGGCAGCGGAATTTAATTCTAGGTGAAGCAAAACAAAAAAATATGAATTATTACCTTGTTCATGGAAAAGGAGGTTTCCCTGGAGGCGACAGCCGAGGCGATCGAGGGCTTGGCCGGTTTCCCTGATCCAGAATCCAACGGTGTAGAAAGCTCTTCCCAAAGTACCCATCTTGTCCTCCTCCTTGTTTTATTCAATGGCTCCGAATTGGGTGTTTGTGCTTTCACGATTTGGGCTTGGGAATTCACAGAGAGAAATGGAGTTGTAGCAATTGATTTGGGGGAAAGAGTGAAATGAGAGTGTGGTAGACCACAAAGTCACTGCGACTCAGAGGGTGTTTGGCTAAGCTTATTTAAAACATCTTGTAAGCTCTTACATCTGATAAGTTATTTTAGGAGCTTATAAGATGTTAGATCTTATTTTAAAAATAAGCTGTCAAAGTATTTGGATAAAACAAGATAGTTGAGCTTATAAGATGTTTTTATATCTTATAAAATTATTAAGATATTTTTTGTCTTTTGAATGTTTAAAATAAAGAGCTTATAAGCTCTTTTAAAAAAAGTTTGGGTGAAGGTACTTTTTTTTAGGAGCTTATAAGCTCTCTGACATCTTTTTTTTAGAGCTTATAAGCTCTTTTAGAAAAAAATTACCAAACACATTTTAAGAGCTTATAAGCTCTTAAACATCTTATAAGCTGTTTTTAAGAGCTTATAAGTTCAGCCAAACACCCTCTCAGTGCGTTCATCTGAGTAGAGACCACGGAGTTACTCGCCTTTTTTTTTACCTTTTAACTTTTTTCTTTAATCGTGGAAATGAAAGTAAAACAGTATAAACATCATAATAGTTCGTTGGTTAAAAAAAAAGGATGAAACTAGGGGTGTCAATCATGTCGTGTTTCGTGTTCGTGGGTCGTGTTTCGACACACGGTATAAGCAGTGCGTCTGAACACGAACACGAATTCGCTTAATTATTCGTGTCAAGAAACACGACGACAGACACAACCCGTTTATGACACGGGTAACCCGAACACGACACGAAAAACGTATACATATTTAAATTTGACACGAAAAAAATTAAAAAAATAGAGAAAAAGCTAAAATTACAAATAAAATACATTAAATTATTAAAAAATATTAATAAATGCATTTAATAATTTTTCCATCATCATATAACCAACTAAAACATCATAAAATATTAAAATAATATGTCACTATAAAATTAAATGGGTTAAATAGGTCAATCGGATTAACCTGACCTATTTATTTTCTGTATTAATCGTGTCCGACCTGATTTTGACTCGAACCTGCTAAGGGTTGTACATGTAACTGCTAAATTCGTGTTAGATTCATGTCAGGTTATCGTGTCGTGTCAGAAATTGACGCTCCTAGATAAACCCCATCCATGAGGGTCCCCGGATCCTCACTGTCGCCATAGACTGAGTCATCACACAAGAAATCATATTCCACCTTGTCACCAGAGGGATTCGAACCTCCACATTGTGGGCGCCAACAAGCAGACAATACATCAATCAGGTCTTTTACCAGCTGAGCTATGCCCCGGGGCAATATCCATTGGTAAAGAATTCGCAAATCGTGTAATCTTCTCGATTTCGTATCGACATGATAACAACAAGACACGATAAGGTCAAACACGAACATGACACAACAAGAATATGTACACACACGAACGCGAACACGAAAAATTTTTGTGTTAACACGACACAACAGGACACGATTTGACACGATAAGTCAAAAACAAAAAGAAATAAATTTACACGTTAATATGCGATTGCAAATAACACGATATTACACGAAAAAGTACGATATAAATATACAAAATATGAGGTTATGTGATGCATGTAAAATATACGTGCATTTTGGGGCTTATTTTGATATATAATTGATGCATTTGCATGTATATTTAGTATGTTTTACTTGGTTTCCTTTGTTGGGCGTGATACTGCATACTCTTGTGAATTTTGTAGAAAATGGAGCTAAATTGGACAAAAGGTGATAGCATATTTCAAATGATATGTCAAAATACAAGGTACGAGAAAATATATGAAGGAAAGAAGTATGGACGGTCAAACAAAAGGGAAATTCCTTCAAAAAACATGGAAACGCGCTAATAGTTTCCAACACTGGAAGGGTTTAGTATTTTGGTCATAACTTTCTCTACAAAATTGATATTGAGGTGATTCAAGTAGCTATAGAAATTTAAGCGAAAGATCTACAACTTTCATGAAGACCCCAGAAGCCAATTCCAATCGCACGACCCGACCGTGTGGGTTGACACGGGCATGCAATGTTTCTGGGGCTGAATTGGTCTCCTAATCCTACCAGAACTCTAAAGTGATCTCTCCATGCATCTATAAAAGGGACCCAAAGCTTGCACGAAAATTCATCACTTCATACTGAGAAAACTCATCAAATTACACAGGAACGCAAGAATCGAAGGTCTTCTGAGAGAGGAAGGCTAGGTCGCGAAGAACACCACAAACCCTTTCGCATCTATGGGAGCATAAGAGCTTCGAAGGCTTATGAAGAGAATTCATCCTGACAAGAAAGGGTTTTCTTTCTATGTCTAGATCTCTTATCTTTCGAACGGAGGGGTATTGTTGTGAACAAGATAAATAATACCAACATTTTGAGTGAAAATAGTGGAAGTGATTCAACAAGAAGTGAAGATCGAGAAGCAGGGAAGATTAGGGCAGGGAAGTGTATGTTTGTGTCTGAAGAATGAGATGGGTCATACATTGGAGCCCAAGAAGAGAAGAAACCTGAACCGATTGAAATGGAGTAATTCAGTTGTGCCTTACAAATTAAGTTCTTTTAATTTTAGAATGCATGGGCTTGAGCCTAATTAAGAAAATACCGTTGTTTATTTTCTGTTATTTGATATTTCAATTAAGTGGTCCCCTAGTGTAGGGAGGGGGATATAAGTTGTTGTTACAGAATATTGAAGGGATTATCAGAAGTTGTTACAAATTATTCTCTCTCTAAATTCTATTCTTTCCCTCTCTTCTTCCTCAACTATCTTTCTATTCATTTTGCAATTAATTTACAAATATCAGCTAAAATATATAAGTATACACAACAAACAATTAGAATCCCTAATGAGTGTGTGTTACTCATTTCCTATATTCAAATTCTTTTCAAATTAAATGGAAGTACACACAACTTGTGTTGGAGACAGCCGAAGACTTCACATTTTAGTTATTTAAATTTTAGAACTATTGACTCGTTTTCAAAGTCAAACAAATGTGAAGTACTCTCTTTTAATTTATTTTATTAGGATGATTTCTAATCTTAGCCAATACTCTAAACTTGCTTCTTTAAGACTAATTGTTTGTAACTTATTTTAAATTTCATTATGGCTTCCGCACAAATTATTTATTTTTTTTGGGAAAAAAATACACATTATTTGTTTTAGTAACTTTAATTTTTTTTACCAAAAGTGGGCGTTACACCTCTTACCTGATATATTTTTCTATAATATCCTTAAATAGCATTCCACTTATATATATGCTTTTTTTTAAAAAAAATTAATATATGTGCTAGTGTTATTATGGCTAACTAGATGAAACCCCCATGAAAGCATGGACTTTATATCTATGCGGCCTTCGTTTTGTAATGTGACATGTGCAACTTTCTAATAATTCTATGAATAATATTTTTCTTGCATTATAATAATATTAAAATACTATCATAAGGATGCGGAATATACTATTTAATATTTTTTATTGACGAAATCAAAAAAAGAAAAATACCATACCTCAAAATATTGAAAAATACATTCAGTACTAAGTATTTGCGTTCAATACCATACGGACCCAAACAACAATGTGTTGTTAACCCAAGATCTTCACTAGTTCGGTTAAAGATGGTGGAATAACCTCGACCCGTTGCTTAGCAAAGCAAGAACATCAGTATGCAAAGACACCACAAGCAATTAAGGATTATTGCCTGATAAGTTGATAATTGCAACAAGAAACGTAAATCTTGAAGCACTTGGAAAAACATTCAATTTGAGAGTGAAATTTGAATTCAATTGATAACTAATGAAAAAGAATAAAAGTTCACCCTTATATGGGATCCCAAAACCCTAACCCTTCTAGGAAATAACTTAACAATTGAAAAGGAAATAAAAACTGAACAGACCCACCAAAACCCGGACGGACGCATAGGCCGTGCGCCTACGCACAGACTGCCCATGTGTTAATTCGAAGGCACTCAATTTCATTTGCCTAGTGCCATGGCACACAGGCTGCCCATGCGTCAAGTCTAACACCCCCATTCGACTTTGCCTATGAATTTGACCCCTGCTCGTCCCAAACTCAAAATATCAACTTAAGACACAGCCTTAAAGGTTTATTTGGCCTCTAAAACACCAAAATGACTCAAAACAAATCAAACTACGACTAACTAAGATAGACGAATACAATACATTATTGAGAACTTGATTACAAAGTCTTCAAGACGCCAAAATGACTTGTATTCATGGAATCCTTCACTTGCTCAGTCTGAGGTGGACTCTTGAACGTTTATAACGTGAATCAACTGGACCACCCGAACATCTTCCTTCATCGGCAACACACTCTCGGTCTCCTTTTGAATGACTTGAATCAACCCATTGAGTGCTTCCTTGAACTTTCTTGCTCGAACCCTCGTCACCGTACCAACTGGCACTGTTACTGGGTCTTTCGTCCATGGATTCTCATCATTTCCCTCCTCTTGAGAAGGATTTGTCCTTAAATCTGAATTTGCATCAAATGGACTAAGATTAGCAACATTAAAAGAAGCACTAATCCCATACTCGCGCGACAAGTAAATCTTGTAAGTATTACCATTGATCCGCTCAAGCACTTGGAATGGACCATCTCCACGAGGCTGCAATTTGGACTTTCGTTGGGCCAAGAATCATTCGGAGTGCATATGCACCCAAACCCAATCACCCGGCTCAAACACCATCTTTTTACGATGCTTGTTAGCTTGCCTCTGTGTACTGCTTTGTCCATCGTTCGATATTGAGCCTTGCTTTCTAATGTAACTGTTTCACAAAGTCAGCTTTCTTCTGCCCATCTAAGTTAACATGCTCAGAAACAGGTAAAAGTGATAAATCCAATGGGGTTAGCGGATTAAAACCATAAACAAGTTCAAATGGTGAAAACTTCGATGCAGAATGAACATCACAATTATAAGCAAACTTAACATGCGTTGAACAATCTTCCCACATTTTAATATTCTTTTTAATGATAGCCTTTAACAACATGGACAAAGTCCTATTTACTACTTCAGTTTGACAGTACGTTTGGGGATGACACGTAGTAGAAAATAATAATTTAGTTCCCAGTTTTCCCCACAATGTCTTCCGAAAGTAATTTAAGAACTTAGCAACCCTATCCGAAACAATGGTCCTAGGCATACCATGCAATCTCACAATTTCTCTAAAGAACAAGTCAGCAATCAAAGATGCATTATCAGTTTTATGACAAGGAATAATATGTGCCATCTTTGAAAAAATGATCTACGACAACAAATATAGAATCAGATCCATGTTTAGTTTTAGGAAGTCCTAAAACAAAGTCCATAGAAATATCAACCCAAGGTGTTGTCGGTATGGGTAATGGCGTGTAAAGACCCTGATTTTGAACTCGAGATTTAGCGTATCTACAAGTAACACATCTAGTTCAAATACGTTCAACATCACGCTTCATATGTGGCCAATAGAAATGCTCTTCAAGACTGCTAAGGTTTTGGATACCTCAAAATATCATATAAGACCCCCACCATGTGATTCCCTCACTAGTAAGTCCCTCTTAAGTCATCCGGTACAAGCAAGGTAAGACTAATGTTGTAGTAGACGCACTATCTTGGAGGCACACTCTTATCTCTACTTTAGATGATAAAATTCTTGGGTTTGAACATATTAAAGAGTTGTACTTGCATGATATTGATTTTGTTGAGTCATTTGTTGCATGCGAAAAAGGGGTGATGGATAAATTCTACCGACATGATGGTTTTCTGTTTCGAGAAGATAATTGTGCATTCCTGCGGACTATTGTAGCATGGGGTCATCGACACTTATTAGATTATGTCCCAGTGCTTATCATATGTATTCCCCAATGTAATTAATCGATTTTGAGCTGAAAATTTCACACCTACGTATTTTTGGGTGTGCTGTCTAGATACCGATTCCACCTCCTCAGAGGACAAAAATGGGTCCACAATGTAAACTTTTATATACGTTGGATTTAATTCTCCATCAATTATTAGATACTTGGAACTAATGACATGAGATTTATTTACCACTCGTTTTAGGGATTGACATTTTGATGAAACAATATTTCTGTCAATGGGAAGGATAAAGTTGTGTTACAAAATGATAAACAAAAACCAGTTACGAATCTCTCCTGGAATAAACAAAGTTTATCCCATTTAGACCCACATACCTTTAAATATGAAAGTGAGGCGAGTAGAATCATTCATTTATAAAATATTACCAATAGACTTCTGATGCATTTAAATATGTTAGCAAAGTCATGAAGTTTCATATTCTGATTGCCAGGAGTATTGTTCCCCGATGAACATAAGAAAATGAATGGTGATAATCCACGATAAAACTGTGGCAGATCTATTAGTTCAAAGGATATTGTTCCTCGAAAAAGAAAGGGGGGCATCGATACTAATTAGCAAGCTCCAGATAAATTAGTAGAGCCTAATATCTCATCAAATATTCAAATTAAAAATTCTGATAGCACCAAGAATCCCTTAAGCTATTTTAATGAGCGATGAAATCGAAATAAAACAATTATTGATGATAATTTTGCATTCTCAGTTGCTGAAGAAATCGTTAATGATTATTATGATAGTGAACCATATTTTATAACATAATCCTTCAGAAGCCTGACTGGCATATTTAGAAGGAAGCAATAAAATTTGAACTAGCTTCCCTAGAGAACTGAAATGTATTTGGAAAAATTACTCGAACTCCAGAGATGTAAATTCCATTGGATACAAGTGGGTATTTGTTCGGAAAGAAATGAGAAAAACAAGGTTGTGAGGTATAAAACCTGACTCGTAGCTCAAGGATTCTCCCAGAGACCTGGGATAGATAATGATGAAACATATTCACTTGTGATGGATACAATCATATTCCATTTTCTCATCAGTATGGATGTCCACGAGAGTTTGGACATGCGTCCAATGAACATGATGACGACATATATATGTGGTTCACTGGATTATGATATTTATATGAAAATCCCAGATGGATATAAAATGCCAAAGTCAGACACTCCTAGTGAGCTATACTCGATAAAACTACAAAGATTATTTTATAGATTAAAGCAATGTGGTATCATATATTGAACTAATATCTTTCCAAAGAAGGTTACAAAACAAATCATATTTGTCCATGTGTTTTTATTAAAAGATCAGATATTACTATCATTGTTTTATATGTCGATGCCATGGATTTAGTTGGCACTTCTAAAGAGTTGGCCAACTCCGCTGAATATCTAAAGAAGGAGTATGAGGTTAAATATCTTGGGAAAATCAAACTCTGCATTAATCTTGAGATATAACATAAAGATAACGGAATACTTATCCACTAATCTGTTTATACTAAATGATTGATCAAACGATTTAATATGGACAAGACTTATTCCGTGAGTACCCCTATGGTCGTAAGAAGTTTAGATCCCAAGAAAGATCTATTCTGACCAAAGGAACATGATGAAGATATTTTAGATCCTCAAGTGCCTTATCTCAATATTATTGGAGCATTAATGTTTTTAGCATAGTGTACCAGACCATATATCATTTTTGCTATGATGAAGATATTTTAGATCCTCAAGTGCCTTATCTCAATATTATTGGAGCATTAATGTTTTTAGCATAGTGTACCAGACCATATATCATTTTTGCTATGAATTTACTTGTGCGATACAGTTCTGAGCCAACTCGAAGATACTGGAATGGTATTAAACACATTTCTTGATACCTCAGTGGTACTATAAATTTGGGTTATTCTACTCCAAGGAATCCACTAACTTTGGGTTAGTTGGATATGCTGATGCGGGATACAGATCTGATTCGCACAAAGCTCGATCACAATCTAGTTACATACTTTGCTATAATGGTATAACTATATCATTGATGATCTACCAAACAAACAATAGTCGCTACTTCTTCCATCACTCTGAGATAATTGCTCTTTAGAAGCTGAAAAAGAGTGTTTGGTTAAGGTCAATTATAACTCATACGGAAAATTTGTTGGGAAGGCAATGTCATTTCCCTCACCATATTTCCACATTTTCCACTCCGGTGGTTAGAGGTGGCAATTTGAGGCACGACATGCTATGACCGGGTTTGGGCTAGCATTTCAAGCCCATTAAGCTTATTAGGCCGTGTTCGGGTTAGTGCTTATTGGACCGGGCTCTAATCATGCTGGTCCGGTAACGGCATGGCCCGCTCGATTTTTCCACCCTTATTCAGTTCTCACACGAAATCATTTATTCCACTAAATGATTTATCCTATACTCCAATAATTTGTATGAATAACGTGTACACTTGTAACACCCTAGACGCGTTATTTTAAATTATTTTATACTATTTTCTGGTATCTTTGTTTCATATTATGATTACTTATTTTTCAAGATGAAGAATACAATATAAAGAGAGATGGTGTTGTGTTGTCTACTTTATTTTATAATTTGTACTTTCTAGAACTTCATGCATGTGCTTGATTTCTAGTTATGATTTTTAAACTTTATATCATTATGTGGTATTAATTTCTTAAATTCGTTTTATATATGAAAAATATTGGAAAAAAAAATTATACTAGTAAATGCCTAAACGAGTCAAACTGTCTTAATGGGTCAAATGGGCCAAACAAGTAGTAATAATTAATAAATAAATGTAAATAGAGTTGCTTATCAGGCTTGTTGGGTAGTGCCGGGCTATCGGGTTTTTATCGTGTTGGTTTCAGGCTAGCATTTCCAACCCATTAAGTTTATCAGTCTGTGTTCGGGTTAATGTTTATTGGGCTGGGCTCTTATCGAGCCATCCCGATAACAGCAGGGCCCGCCACCCCTACCACTGGTGGTGATCTGGGTATTTGTCTGCTCAGTCTATACCCGAAAATTTGACTTTCAGCAAGTGCAGTCGTTATATATTATTCCTTTCACTTAGTTCTTGCAGTACTCAGTGTGAGTTTGCTCTTAACCAAACTGCCAGAAGATATATCAGAAAAGCGAAAGGTTCTAACTAGAACGTGAATCTGAATTCAATAATCCAGGATTTATTATATTTATTGTAGATGATATTGCATTTGGGCACTATAAAAGCATCTTGTTTCCTTGGTTTTAACACTCCATGAGACTGAAAAGCATAAATGGCCTTCATACAGAACAACATTGTTGAAAAACAACAAACCGAACACCACAATTATCTCCATCTTCTAGTTTCCGCCAACGGTCTGGAATTTTGCATCGTCCAAAAGCATACCATTGTCATGTCCTTCGGCCTTTTTTTCCTTTGAAGTTGGAAGCGGGGCTTTTTCTTGACCGTCAAGGTGTTTTTCTAGGGAATTTAAAAGCAATTCCTTCTCTTCTCCATTAGTGTGGATTTGAGTGGAATATGGGTCTGATGAAAGCAGGCCATTCCCTTGTCCTTCGGCATGTTTTTCCTTTGAATTTGGAAGCAGCTCTTTTTCTTGACCATCGGAGTCTTTTTCCACGGAATCTAACAGGTATTCCTTCTCTTCTCCACTGGTATGAACTTGAGTGGAATATGGGAGCAATCCCTTTTCTCTGCAAGTCTCAATTGCAGCTCTATACATGTCCTCTAATGTGTACTTGAATGAAAAACCCATTCCCATCAATTTCTTGGAGGAGAAACACACCACTGGTATGTCCTTGTCAATGCCTTCAAATCTGTCCATGGAAACATTTTCTCTGTTTAGTAATAGTAAAATTTAGGGGTTAATTACAGAAAATACCCTTATGTTCAGTCTAATTACAAAAAAAACACAGCTAGCTTTCAAAATTACAAGTAACCCCTTGATATTTGTTTCTATTTTACAAATTGCATCCTTAAGATGGGTGTATTTGTTAAGCAAATACAAATCTCAAGGGGGGGTATTTGTAAATTTGAAAGGTAATCGAGTTTTTTTTATAATTATTTCAAACCTCGGGGATAGTTTTTGTCATTTTCCAAATTTGGGGTTCAGGATTAGGCCAAATCAGATATGGACTTCAATTTCCCATAGTGCACATGTAGGAGATGTATATTCATCTATTAGAACGAGAAGAAGTAGAATAAACCGAGAGAGAAGCTTACTCGGTAGGGATATGATATTCAGGCCATTTCTCTCTGATCATATTGGCTATATCGTAGATGGTTGCATCATGAGAAGAGCAAATGTATCTTCCTTCTGCTGCGGGATGCTCAAACAACAATATATGAGCCTCACATAGATCATCTACATGCACAAATTGCCCTTGCTTTATGATAGAATAGTGAGCTTCATTCCCTGGTTAAAAGTGAGGAATATTATTAGTCGAAATTGACTCTTGAACTTAACTCTTAGGATTAGTTACCAAATATACCCTTGAAGTTTAGTCATATTACAAAAAAGCCAAGCAATCTTTCAAAATTATAAATACCCTCTTGATATTTGTTTCCATTTTACAAATTGCACCCTCAATAGGAAGTAAGTTATTAAGTAAACACAAACCTGAAGGGGTGTTTGAAAGATAACTGGAGTTTTCTTGTAATTAGGCTAATCCTCAAGGGTAATTTTTTGTAATTTGCTAAAATTACCAGTAATGGGGGAAAGTGCAGTGATTAAGCTAGGTGGGAAGGTAGGCATGATGAATGGACCAACCACTACAGGTGGTATAATGCTAATGAAGTCAATGTTATTCTCTTTAGCTGCTTCCATTGCTGCTTTCTCAGCCAAAATCTTAGACACAAAATACATCTGCAGCAAATAAGAAAATTATCCCAAAATTTTCAATTATGAAATCAAATCTGATTCAATTCTGAAAAGATTTAACTGAGAAAAAAAAAAAAAAAAAAGGACTAACCCAGCCAGTCATTTTCTTGGAGTAAATAAAATCCAGGTCACTCCAGTTGGTTTCATCATAGACAGGTTTTGGTGTTCTTCAACATTCAAAGTACCAGCTGAGTTTGTGAAAATCAATTTCTTGACAGTTTTGGCTTTGGCGCATGATCTTATTATGCTCAACATACCCTCAACTGTTGGCTTTATCACCTCTTTCTGCCATGCATAATAAAACAATCAAAGATTTTTTTTTTTCTTTATTTTTTCTTGTATTGTTATTGTTATGATTGACTGAGCTTTTTGAAAGATCTTATAAGCTCCTACATGTTATAAGATGTTTTAGAGCTTATAAGATGCTATATCTTATTTTGAAAATAAGTTGTTTGGATAAAATAAGATGATAAAGCTTATAAGATGTTAGTAATGACAGTTTTGTAATTAAGATGACCGAAAATTGAAGGAGTTAAAATAAGATCTTATTTTGAAACAAGTTAAGATCCCCCATTTTTTTGTCGTGTGAGAATCAGTTTCTGATATGGTGATATTTCAATTAATCCGAGTTACTCCAAATTACAAACAAGTTATTTTTTTATTTTATTTTTGTGCTTATCTGGGTTGACTAAAATGAGATCGTGGGTTGTTCCGACACATTAAACAAATGTTAGGTGGTTGTTTGTATTTTTTGTCACATTAAATTTTAAATATCAGATTTATAATTGCAAGATCAAGAAATGATTGTAAAATAAAGTGAAAAGAATTACCTCAGGGTCGTGAGATTCAAAATCCATAGGTGTGGCCATATGAAACACCCCTTCACAACCTTGGATTGCTTCATCATAGCTTCCTTGTATGTTCATGTCTGCTTTCCACAGTGTCAAATTTGTATTGGCTTTTGGCAATTCTATTAGGTGTTTTACCTTCTTCATGTCCCCTACGCATACACCCCGCCACAATGTAATTATCAATCCATCAAACAATTCGACATCTAGTAATTAACCAGATGTATGGTACACATAACGAACTTAATTATAATATTTAAGAAAAAAAACACTATCATCGAGTACAAAAAGAAATCCAATTATGGTTAAAAATTATAGATACCCCAAACACAAATACTCCCTATATTTTATTTGCTTATAAATGCCCCCATAAAAAAGGTGTTACTTGTAAAATATAAACAAATATCAAGGAATTATGAAATATATATAGCTGAGTCTAGGAATGAATTATGACTAGATCATCTAAAAATGAAGAATATAAAAGTAATTATACCAGGATCACGAACGGTTGCCCGAACATTATAACCACGTTGGAGGAGCCTCATGACAAGCCATGAGCCGATGAAGCCGGCAGCTCCGGTGACGCATACGGTGGTGGCTGTAGGTGGTGGGACGGTGGTTTCCATGCACATATTTGGAAAGTGAGAGGTTGGAATTTTGAGGTTTGGTGGTTGGGAAATAGACTTTAGACCAATAAGATTTTGTTTCGGTTACTAAGTGTAAAACATTTCCAAGCATTGTGGGTAAAATGGTCTCATTTAAATACTATTAGGGCATAGAACCGAAATTCCAAGAGAAAGGTGGTTGTACAGCACGTTTGACGCACCATTCAGTGTTGTAAAGGTGGGGGAAATCGCAATATTAGCTAATTTTGTGGGTGGAAAGTAATAAAACATTTATAAATATATCAATCTGAGTCACAAAATTATCACTAAAATTTTATTCACGGTCACTAATGAGTATTACAAAGTTTAAATCTATGTTTTTCTAAGAGAAATTTTAAACTGTTATTTTTATATTAATATAGTTCACGATAAGTAGAGTTTGTTAATCAGCCAACTTATATAACTTCATGCTAGAACTTCACTCTGCAAGTGTCTAAGTGAGTTTAAGATAAATCGCAAATATTGTGTACACATGTACGTATTATATATAAGAGCAAGTCTCTTGTGAGACGGTCTCACGGATCTAAATCCGTGAGACGGACCTCCTAAGGGCTCCGTCTTGAGAACATGAACCATGAAAATAAATTTAAAAATAATAATGAACCATGAAGAAACAAAAATAAACCCTAAAAACATGAACCATGAAATAAACCCGAAAAATAAAAATAAATCCAAAAAATAAAAAATAAACCATAAAAAAAAACTAAAAATCCTAAAAACCCAAACCAATTAAAAATAAACCCAAGAAACAAAATAAACCCTAAAAAAATAAATATAAACCCTAAGAAAAATAAAATCTGAAAAAAAAAACCTTTAAAACTTTGTGTAAGGGCTCCGTCTCACGCAAGTTTTTGCCTATATATAAATGTAGGGGGGGGGGGGTATATAGGACCCAAATCAACCCTATATACTAAAAGAAAAAACAAGCTGCCACATGTCTTCACCTGAGCAATTTGGTACACATGTCAACACCTTATTCTTCCAAATCCATATGTCACCTTCATATTTAGCCATGTGGCTAACATGACACTACTTTATTCTTCCAATTATAAATTGATTTACTATATCAATTTACTATCAATTTATCATCAACATAATAATTAAATTTTCTATTTCCGTATATAAGTATTAAAATTCAATCAAACATTTAATCAACAAATTGAATAATCCCAAAAATTAAGGATATAAAATTAGGAAGTTATTTTTGAGTTTGCAAATTAATTATGATTTAAATATTATTATGATACAAAAATCAAGGATATAATTTTAATTATTATCTCTAATACTTATTATACTTTTAATTGTGATTTAATCATTTACGGGGTATAACAATTATATTAAATATCTTTTTTTAAGCATGTCAATAATTCATTATTTTTACCATAATTAATTTATTAGCTTTTGTTTAAAAGCAAACTACGGCCAAGTATTTGAAATTAGCACAAATAAAAAAAATTATAGAGATTTTTTCCCTTTCCAGAAAACATCCAAAGATTGAAATCGCACCCTTTAAACCATTTAAAACTGATATGGCTTGAAAATTCGTTGTTGTGACGAGAATGTTACACTTTCAAATAATGTAGTTTACAAAGAAGTATTTAAGAATTTGAAGTGAACGATTGCATGTATGATACTCTTCTAAATTTTGAATTTCTTTTTTAATATTTTTAGATAGTATTTTGGATCTCTTATAACTATTAGAGTTGCGACACAAATTTTATTTTTTGACAAATCCGCTGCTTATTGACGTCTTAAATACTGCTTATGTGTGCTTGTGTTACTGCTTTTTTAGCTAATTGTTCAGGAACCAAACAAATTGTTTATTTAGTCCATATGTTTTACTGCTTATTGACGCATTAGATACTGCTTATGTAAACTTGTTTTACTACTTTTTGAGCAAATTGTTCAGGAACCAAATAAATTGCTTATTTAGTCCATATGTTTTACTGCTTATTGACGTATTAAACACTGCTTATGTATGCTCGTTTCACTGCTTTTTGATCAAATTGTTCATGACACCAAAAAATAAAGTTTTTCATGTACTCAACTATGAATAACACAACATATGCCAAAAAACTGAACATTCATAAAAAAAATACGCAATTAACTAAAAATATTTCTATAGCAAACTACGCATGTACGTCAACTACTCAAAACCAACCATAAATTTAAATTCAAAAAAAAATATTACAATATTCAACCATTTGATCAAAAATAAAAAAACATAATCGTTTCGTTATGATCCTACGTCGTTTCAGTAAACTTCTTCGCATCTCCCAAATTCAACTCCATTTGCTCATTCATATCATCCAAACAAATTGCAGCTGCATATTTCCTTGCGGCCTTCCTTCTCCTACTATCTTTTGTCATTTCCAAACCAAAATCTATATAAAAAAAAAGCACCAATCAACTATATGAAAATAAGCAGAATATTATACATAAGCAGTAAAACAACCATATATAAACATAATTAAAAATATCAATGAGCATGTGAAAAACATGTTTAAAATATATATAAAAAAGAGCAATCCTATTTAAGCCATATTTCACCAATTATTATAAGCAGAATATAGATCATACATAAGTTGTATAATAAGCATAATTAAAAACATCAATGAGCGGTAAAAACCATGTTTAAAATATAAAAAAGCAGGCGAATCCTAGTTAAACCCTATTTCAAAGCAATTATTTTAAGCGAGAATATAAAGCATACGTAAGCAATCAAACAAACTTGCATAAGCATTGCTAAAAACCTCAATAAGCGAGTTTAAAAAACTTGAAAAAAAAAAAAACATAACAATCCTAATTAACCCCTATTTCCCCACTTTATTTTTTCAATTAAAACAAAACACTCCTAATTAATCTATATTTCCCCCATTTGTTTTTCAATAAAACCATATTTACTTAAAACAGTAAACAGAGCCTACTTAAGCAGTGAAAAAAACATAGATAAACAATATTAATAATATCAATAAGCAATTGTCACATACTTAAACAACACATAAATCCTTAAACCCTATTTCCCTAAATTTTTTTCTATTACAGCCAAAATAATTTACCCAAACTCCCAACTAAATAAAAAACCTTTCAAACAAAAACCAATTATAAGAGATCAATAATCCATGGAGAAACCAGAAAGGTCAAAATTTCAATTGTGCACAAGTGAAAATTCATATCAATAAAATAGGTCGAACAACATAATTATCAATGACAAATAAAAAATTATGCAAAATAAAATCCAACTATCATCTTCAATTATCAGCAAACCAATCAACAAGAATATAATTCATCAAACAAACATACCTTTTAGCAACCAACGAGAGCGATCGATCACAGCGGTTTACGTGGAGAAGCTTGCACTCCAACGGCGACATATTCGAGCATATTATCGATCCTGCGCTCGAACTCTGTGGTCCAGAAGCGAGGCAACTTAGAGGCGGAGTCAAAGTAATATTCGAGGTCAAGCACCAAGTTGACGTAGGATCCTTGCAGGCTTGATGCCATGCCTTGCGGACATGCATATCTCCTCGCCATCGGTCCTCCAAGGAAGGAGGGGAGAGGATGTTGATGAGACACTCGTCCTCATTGCCCTTTTACGTGAAACGAGAGAATCTGTCAAAAGAAAACTTAGAATGAAAAGATCACAATGATATGCAAAGATTTTGGATACACACGTCTCAAAATGGTTCTAAATTATAGCCAACTCCCAAAAATAACTTCCCCCAAAAGCGATTTTAATTAAAATTACCAAACAACCCTTTTTATATTAAATTATATATTAAAAAATGGTAAAATCTGTTTAATCTCAACCGTTTAAAAAATTAAATCAAGGCCTCAGATTTGGTCTCGTGTACTCATATAAAATATGTGGACTCACCTGATCCAAATCCTATAAATGTATTTATAAGAATTGTGCGACTAATATGATATATGTGAATCCATGCAAACCCTCTTCCTAAGGGTTTAGAAAACTGCACATGAAATTTAAAGTAAGATAAGAGTTTTAATATCAATTATCTTATACATGAAATATCTTTTGTGCTCATGCGAGCCTGTCACATCATATACAATAAAAAAAAATGCACTATATAAAATAAATTAGTTTACCTACAAAAAATTCTATAAGTAAATATTAAGATAATTGTAAGTGTAGATAAAATCGTTGTAGACAAATATTTACTAACAAACTATATAAAATAAATTAGTTTACCTACAAAAATTCTATAAGTAAATATTAAGATAATTGTAAGTGTAGATAAAATCGTTGTAGACAAATATTTACTAACAAAATCTAAAATTGTTGGTAAATACCTACAATATATGTTGGTAATTTAAAAACTTTTGGTGATTTGTCGGTATAGTTTGAGGAAAAATAATATCTTTTTATTATATAGGTGTTAGGCAAGTGACCAAAAAATCTAGAGGGGGTTGAATAGATTTTCCCGATTTTCCAATATTTCTTCTCTTTTCCATATAACGAGATGATGAAGCTTAATGACATAAATATAAGTGTGATAAATCAAAATAGATACGATGGTTTATAGTGGTTCAACTCACTAGAGCTAATCCACTACCATGATTCTTTGAGTGGATTTCTAACAACTAATTTTATTGATGAAAAACTTGTTACAATTTTAAAGAGCACCAAACTCTTGACAACAACTCTAAGAGCACCAAACTCTTCCAACTCGAAGAGCATCACTCTTTTACACCTCGAAAAACATCAAACTCTACAACGCGAAAAGCACTAAGCTTTTTAACCAACTAACTCTAATCAACCAAACGCGCGTGTTGCCAAAAGAACACTAACAATGATTTATTGTTTTGGATGATATTACATATATAATCAAGATTACACTTTGAATGAAATATACAACTAAAAAATGCAAGTGTAATCAAGAATGAAAGCCTATCAAGCAAGATGTGAAAGTGTAGTTCTTAGGCTATTACAACAAAAATGTTAAAAATATTGTAGTACAATCAATTTGCTGAGATTTTCTTGTTGTGTTGTAGAATTGTGTTGTATTTGATCCTTCAAAATCCTTAACTATTTGTAGAGGAGCTTCAAGATTTGATTAAAACAATTTGAAATTTTTCTGTAAAAGAAGGATCAAAAGATCTACAAAAATGGTTAAGAATGGTTAAAGTTAACGTTGTTGATAAGTGTTGCTGCAACGTATATAATCTGTTGTCAAATTGCTTGTAGCGGCCGATCTATGTATGCAATTCGAAAATTTAAACCGTTGGATCAAGATTTGACACAGGTTGCTATCAAGGGAGACCGATCTCTATATATGGCAATCGATTGATGTGGATAAAGACCAGTTGCAGTCAATTCTGAGAAGAAAACAAATTCACAAGTACAAGTTACTGTCCATCGAGACCAGACACTGTCTATTGAGACCGATCGTTGTGCATAGAGACTAGTAGCTGCCAATACAGAGAGAAAAACGAATTTTGAGCAAAAGACAGATACTTGTTGTACTCTATAGCGACTGGCCGCTGTCACTACTTAAAAGTCTTATGTTTTTAAAAACTTTGAAGAACATCTTGATCTTTGTCGCCTTTGATAGCGATCGATCGCTCTCAATACAGTAATTTCTATGTGTTTTGAAAATTTTGTAAAACTTTCAGGTACTGGTTGCTATCTATAGCAATCAGTCGACCTCAGTAAAGAGAGTTCTCCGAATTTTGACAAAAATAGAGTTCAAGTAATACTTCATAAAAATTGATTAAAGTGATTAAAACATTTGAAGTCTTCTAAATAGTATTTTTGACATTCAATAAAATTTGTTTTAGTTTATAAATCGAAAATGTGAAATCATCAAAATCAAAAATAACTTTGTTCTAGCAACAGGTATTCTGTAGGTAACTGTAAGATTTCATGACAAAATCATTTATGTACATCGATAAATTCTGCCAGTAAACTAGAATTTTCTTGTAGTGATAGACCAAAAATAATTGTTACTCCACATATGGTGACAAAGCAAGAACCAATAATTTGCTTATACTTAGGAATGACAATTTTTCCCTGGCCCGTCCTGGCCCCATGATATCTGGGTCACCCCGACCTATAGTGGGATGGGGGGTGGGGGTATCACTTTTTCGCCATGAAAGTAACCGAGCGACTAATATTTGTATTTTTAAAAATATATTTAATATATATTTTTATATATAATATATATGATAGTGTAACTCTTATAAACTTAATATTATATCTAACATATATACATTGATAAAACCAAAAAGAAGATATTTTTTTTGTAATTAGGCTTATAAATGTATCACAAGTTTATACTAATTTATTTTTCTTGTTTCTTCTTCCTCTTTTTATTTTATTTTTATTTGAATTATTATGTATTTTAAGATATAACCCCGCTTCTCCCCGCCACATTGTTATCCCTAATTATTATTATTCCCACCTCATTGCACATTCCTACTTATTATATGAAAATCTATAGCGAGCCCACATCTCTTTTTTATAATTATAATTAACTTGCCCAAAAAAGGTTAGGAAATCATACGATTCCCCCATTTATCATTGTTTATGGTTTATGGCATTAAAGTTCTTATCTAGTTTATACTAATGTTACAAAATTGCTTACATGTTAATTGTCATATATGCATTAATTTGATGGTCAGTCCACACCTATATCAAACAATGGAAGCTACTCAATCTTATTGCCAACTCATAAATCCATTCTCATGGACGGTGGAGATTCTCTGATTCTTCAAACGGTGGTTGGGGTTTGCACCAACAAGTCAACAAACTAAACCTCAAGGTCCACAACTTGCCATTCTTGTTTTCAAACTAAAAATAACATTATCCCCCATCACTTCTCCAAGCCAGAAAAGTGGTCAAACAATTATACCTAAACAAGCATTATACCTACTTATTATTTTCTAATTTTGTATTGCAATTCTTTGTTCCATCTTATGTTTCATACTATATTTTCACATTAATTACGTGAGTGAAATTAATTCTGAGTATATATTAATGAAAACATTTTAGGGACAATTGCAATAAAAAAATCCTCATGTTTTGGCTAGTTACAAAAACCAGAGAAGTATCAAAATTACAGAAACTCCCTTAAGGGTTGATACTAACTATTAAGTCTTATATTTTATCTCAACCGTTTGTTGAACTGCCAGAATTTATTGACGTTATCAATAGTTTATAATTATATTCGTCAACTTTTTTAAATATTGCAAATAGCCCAAACTTTTCGTCTTGTATTTTACAATTACATCACTCAGTTTTAGTAAATTAAATATTAGAAATAGCCAGATGAAAAGTTGCGGTTATCTATAATATTTAGAAAAGTTGAGCGATATAATTATAAAATACTTGATAACATCAGCAAATTCCATCATGTCAGTTAACATTTGGGGAAAAATATAGGGAAAATAAGATTTTTAGTCCTGTAAGTTGGACATGTTTTAGAATTAGTCCTCTAAATTGTCATATTCATTTTTATTCCTTTAACTTTCAAATTTCTAGATATTCGGTCCTTTAACTTAACAATTTTATTTTTGGTCCTATAACGTAACATATTTGAAATTTGGTCCTATAACTTAACATATTTTAGAAATTTGGTCTGTAACCTTTTTTAGGGAATTTAGTAATATAACTTAACAATAGTTAAATTTAATTAATTTATTAAAAGGTTATTTCTAAATTAATTTTATTTTTAAAATCGAATGGTTTTAATTAACAATTAATTTTTTAAAAAATAATTAATCATTTTTTAATTTAATTAATTTTTAAAAAATATTTAAGCATTAATTTTTTAAACCTTGAATTAAATGCATCTTGTACACGATAGTCTACGATTACATTTCTTGGAGATAATTATCCTCACCAAAGGTTAATTCCATAAATATGACAAATTATTCTTAAGTTACTAATTTGATGTAATTATTTTAATTTTCCTAGAATTCATTAATTATTTTAGAAATTTATATTTATTCAAACTTTTTATTAATCAAATTAATTTAATTTTAATTATTTTTATAATTTAATTAGTTTCCAAACATTGAAATTTAATTATTTTATATTTGGTCCTATAAAATAGTTAAATTTAACTATTGCTAAGTTATAGGACTAAATTTCTAAAATATATTAAGTTATAGGACCAAATTTCTGAAATATGTTAAGTTTTAGGACCAAAAATAAAATTGATAAGTTAAAGGACTGAATATCTAGAAATTTGAAAGTTAAAGGACTAAAAAATGAATGTGACAATTTAGAGGACTAATTCTAAAACATGTCCAACTTATAGGACTAAAAATCTTATTTTCCCAAAAATATAAGACAAAATTAAACCTGATCAAGGGAGTTGATGTAAATTTGAAACTTCCTTTGGAGTTTCTTACTTCTTTATTTTTTGTAATTATCCCACGCATGTATTAATTTATAAAATTCAAAATACAACACAAAAATGCAACACAAATTCGAATTGAAATCCTACAACCTCAACCACCACAAAGAAACAAAAACAAAGCCATTGGCATTGAGACTCCAGTAAAACAACTTAAACATAGCCATCATATATATATATATATATATATATATATATATATATATATATATGATCTCCTCAAACAAAAACTCCACCATCCTCACCTACCTCTCCATCACTCCTCAAAATCGAAACAATTGCAATTAATAATGTTTAGAGCTCTGAGCATAAGAAGAAGCCGGCGTGGGTACGAGCAATTAGGCGATGTCGAGGCTTCAACAGCAGCTTTGGTGCCTAAACTGAGCCGAGCCAAAAGCTTACCTGCCGAATTAATCCTCAGTTCTTCCAAAAAGATAACCTCTGATCAACAACAAGTAGTACTACAGAAGGCAAGTAAAATTCATCCCTTGTTTAGTCTTTTTGAAACAAAAAAGCGAAAGAAGAAGGCAACAGCAAAACCAGAGTTCTCAAGGTACTTGGACTATCTTAAGGAAGGAGGGATAACATGGGACATCACATCTATGATCTAACATGCCTGTTATATACTACAAATCATGAGGCCGTTTATTAATTGCTAAGCTTGTACGAGTATTATTTTTAATTAATTACCTCGTTTTATAAATCCAGGTTAATTCTGCATAATTAATGTATTAATTGGTAAAAAAATATAGATTAGTTTATTTCCTGGTTATTCAAGTCAATCTTGTTTACCTGATAAAGATTAAGGTCTTATTAATGATCTCTTTTTTCTTAATGTTTTTGTTTTGTTCCTCCTGAAATGTTATTAGAATAGTTTGATTCAACACTTAAGCAATTAGAAATTCTACTTCATGGAATATTTGGAAATTAATTGACAGATTATCAAGCAACAGCATGAATCAAGATCTCCTGGTTATCACATCAATCATTTTTCTTCAGTATATAGGGTTAGCCCATGTTTCGTAACATTTCGAATCCTCTGTTCTAGTGTTTTTTATTGTTTATTTTGTTTTATATTTCAAATTGGTGTTTGAGTTTCTATTGCAAACTTTTTTTCGTGATCGGATCTACTATTACAGTAGCCCACAACTCAAACAAAATTTGATACCTAAACGCAACAAAATTAGTCCGGCCCGATGGACCGACCTTGCATACCCGATATTAGTGTTGAACTGGTCCTTATTTTTGGAGACACAAAAAGTTGTTCCATAATGGCCCGATCCAGTGGCCCGTTGGGTTGATCGTGATTGGGCCAAGATAGTTGTTTTTGCGAGTTAGGCCAGGCCCGACAATATTTTATTAAATTGTTATAAATTATGGATTTTATTTGATGAATAATTTTATTTTAAGTCATCACCAGTAGTTCATTTGTATTATACATTACCTGTGATGACTGGAGGCTTGATGTGTATACAGTAAGTCTAAAAGTTAAATTAAAATAGAATATTTGAATTATAATGTAATGAGTTCTTATTGAAGTTTTTGGAGAAATTTTCTGATAATCTCATTAACCATAGAAAGGGCACATTTACACACATAATGGGATCAGATTTGATCCTTAGAAATTAGAAAACTAAGCTATGTGACCTAGGAAAAATCACAGTTATAAATCTGCACATAAATTATCCTAAAATTCTGGTCTGTATTCCTAAAAATCTACTCCGAATAATCAATTTTGTATCCCTAAAAATATATTATGTACAACTTAGGAAACTCCTAGTTCGGCTAGCTTGATTCCCTATACTCTCCTCAATCTGGACGATATATACTAAACATTTCTAATTTGGAACTGAGTATACAAAAGCTAAGTCGATGAAGCGCTTTGGTTAAGATGTTAGCTGCCTGCTGCTTTGATGGAAAATGATTCAAGTTGATGGTCTTTCTTTCAATTTTCTCACTGGTAAAATGTCGATCAATCTTGACATGTTTGGTTCTATCATGATGGACTGGGTTCTTTGCTATAGCTATTGCTGATTAATTGTCACATAGAACCTATACATGACCTTCCGTCACAATTCTGAGTTCAACAAGTAGGCGCTTTAACCACATTCCTTCACAGATTTCATGTGCTAAGTCACATAATTCAGCTTCAGCACTGCTACAAGCTACCACTTGTTGTTTCTTGATGCTCCATGATACTAGATTCCCCCCATAGGTATGACCAATACCTAGAAGTGGATTTTCAGTTGATGGGAGAACCAACCCAGTCGGCATCTATATAAACTTCAAGATTCCTGTTGAGAGTTTTTCTGAACGTCAACCCTTTCCTTGGATTTCCCTTGAGATATCTGAAGATTCTGTATACAACATTCATGTGCTCCTCTAAATGATTATTGAGAAATTGGTTGGCTATACTTACTGCAAAGCTTATATCAACCCGAGTGTGAGTTAAGTATATCAATTTGCCTACTAGTCATTGGTACATTCCCCGATCAACTGTTTTTCCTTCTGTTGAGCTTGAAACATAGTATTAGGGTCCATTGGTGTTTCAATAGGCTTACGACCGATCATTCCTGTTTCCGTAAGAGGTCCAGGACGTATTTTCTCGTGATGAGAGATGCCAGCTAGATCTATCAATTTCCATACCCGAAAAATATCTCAATTGTTCGAGGTCCTTAATTCCAAACTCATTGGAGAGAAGCTATTTGAGATGAGTCATTTCTTCCTCACAATTACTTGTGAGTATGATATCATCCACATACACTATTAATACTGTCATATTTCCATTTGTCAAGTGCTTCACAAATAGAGTATGTCTGATTGACATTGAGTGACTTTTGTAAATCTGTCAAACCAGGCTCGAGGAGATTGCTTGAGACCATAAAGAGATTTTCTTAGTTTGTACACCTTTCTTTTTAAATATGTTTTTAAATCCAGAGGTATGTCCATGTATACTTCTTCAGTAGGTCCCCATTTAGAAATGCGCTCTTCACATCAAGCTGAAATAAGGCCAATATTCATTCACAACAATAGACAAGAGAACCCGAATTGTGTTTAGCTTAACAACATGAGCAAAGGTTTCTTGATAATTAATACCATAAGATTGATTGTATCCTTTGGCCACCAGTCGTTCCTTAAATCTTTCCATACTTCCATCAACTTTGTGCTTGAACGAGAAGATCCATACACCCAATTGTACATTTTCCACGAGGGAGACTAGTTAAAGTCCACTTATGGGTCGAAAACTACTCTTAAAAGCAGCCTAGGCAAGTGCACCTATCTTTTATAGCAAAGCTAAGCAAGTATCAAGTGTCATTCCCATGAGGACTATGATTACTAGTAATTACCGTCTTTTTATTATTTAGCCTACAAATTCGCCAAATATATTGTTGCATAATAAAAATAAAATGAAAGTAAATAAAATGGAAGAGGCAACTAAGAACACGAAAGATATCAGATACACACGGATTAGAAGATGATGGATAAAAATGTGCTTGAATGTGAATCTCTCTAGAACATCTTTGTGATTTTACCAAACCATATTCAACCATAACACTTAAGGTTTAACCATCCATTAACATATTTTCATGCTTCATGGACCGTAGGCATTCCTAAATTAAGTTAAACCCTCCGTCGAGGTGAATAACTCCTAACCTCAACTTGACTAATCGAAATCTCTTTATAGTTAAAACCCCAAGATTGCATTAACGATTTATGAATTCCTATTAGGTTTAACCCTAATCCAGGAAGATTTATGTCGTCTTATGTCTAGGATTGCATGTAACTCCTTTCACTTATGTCGGTTCTATTTCGCCATAAATCTCTCGATTCCCTAGTGAAAAATAAACTTCAAATCAATACTGTGCATGTACCAATTCGAATAAACAAGCATAACATAAGTGAATCGCATAAAAGCATAAGAAAACAAATTAAAATATTCAAACCAATAATCACAAATAAGTTCTAGGGTTCATCACATCCAAATATTAGCGATTTAACTCATGATGAATTTGAAAATGAAAACAACAATTAAACATGAAGTTTCTCTCGAATCATCATGAATACTTGAAGTTAAAACTTCCAAACCAACATAAAACTCCCCTGTTGGATGTATGATGATGAAGGGGTGGCATTCATCTTCCTCTCCGAGTGATCTTTAATCCTTGTGCCTTAGCGCCTCTCTATGGTGATTCAAGCCTTCTAACTCTCTTCCTCATCACAATATTCTCCTCTCCAAAATATGAACTCTTATCTCAAAAATCTGATTTTATATGTATATGAATGAATGAATCTTTTAACCCACACCCTTGGCTTTTATAGACATTATTTTGGTGAGAGTGTTCCTTAATAATGTCATCTTTTGATAGTTTAATTGTTCACTTTATGAGTTGGGTTGTTACAATCATTATTTTCATGTGATCATGTGGGAAAGTAAGGAATTAGTGCAACATAATGAGGTGTAAATATGCTCAAAAGTGGTCAAAAAGCTTGGTTGATGACTTTTTAACAAATTCCGCTAGAAATTGATGCTGGAAAGTGATTCGAACAAGCCCATGTCGCATAACACGGTCTGGTCGTGCTGTATTGTGTCATTTGTTGTTCAACTGGACATGGCCATGTTTCCCACGGATGGCCGTGTCGAGGGTTCTAGCCCAAAAATTCGTGATTTTTGCCCTGTTTGAACATGGCCATGTTGCCTGACTCACCCTGGCCGTGTTAGGCCTAAAAGGCCCCAAAATGACGCGTTTAGCTTGGGATTTCGAGTGTTTTTGCATCCATAAACACCGAGATATGTTTTGACATGAATCCATGGTCCGAAATTCACCAAAATAGCTCCAAATGATCAATCTACACCAATAAAAGCACCTCAGAGTAAGAACTATGTATAATAAAAAAGGGATAATTTCATTTTTCATACCCAATCTATACCCTAATTTCACTTTTGATACCCCTGTTTTCAACCTAATCAAGATTGGTACCTAATGTTCACAAAATTAATCATATTTGGTACCTTTCCGTTAACTCTAACTTGATTTACCTGTTATAGCAGGTTTCCTTCTTAGAACAACCTTTCAATTTCAGTACCTAATGTTTTATGAATAATCTCTTCCAGTACCCATACTTTACTTTTGCTACAATAATGGAAATAGTCCATTACGACCATATCAGGCCCAACATGCTTCCATAAAATTAATAGATCCCTTAAAATTCATACCTCTTTTGACCGAAACACTGCTAGGGTTAAGTGGTTCGCAACGCCACGATCGAAAAATTATCGCCCCGGATCGTTTGACAAACGGCTCCTCACTGTTCAACCTCACCCTCAGGGAAGATGATCTGCAAGTTATCCGACCCCTTCAGCACCTGCTCAAAGACCTTGGTTCGTTTCCTACTCCAGGCGTAAAAGTATTTCTTCAAAGGGATAGATCAATAGAACACTATGAACACATGTTGAACAAAAGCCTTTATTTTATTAAGAACTTAAAGAAAAATTTATTACATCAAGTAATCTCCTTTTGGGAGGAGAAAACTTGTTTAGCCTCTCATTATTGAGGCTTGCACTCGAAAATACATAAATTTAAAAACTAAACACTCAAACTTATTACAAATTTTCACTCAGATTTTATTGTAAGAAAACCAAGAGAAATGTTCGATGTCCTCGCCTTCCTTCAAATCCTGCATTTTATAGAGGTAAGTCCAGGACTTCAAAGGCGGACTTCAAATCTTGTTGATATATATGGCGTCACCGCTTACGTCATATCCCACATTATGTGCCTCGCCCGGTGGTTTTCTTTTTCTCCGCGTGACTCGGCCCGTGTGGTGTTTGTCGGGGAATCTTTTAAAAATTTAGTTTACGTGGTCCCCAGGGATAACGCGTCTTGTGAGTGGGCCCTTATCCTTTCGGTGCATGATCTTGTCGGTCGGGTTTGGGTCGGAATCCTTTCCCAAACTCGGGTTCCTTTTGTTCGGGGCATGCTTGACAGATCCTGGTCGACCCAACGGCCAACATGCGCCATGTTCTGAGAATTTCCGGTAAGTTTCTTTGCTTAGGAATCTTGTTTTCCCGAGAGAATTCTTCTTTTGGTTGATCCGTCATCGAATTCAAAAGGAAAGATCCATTCGCCGAATGCAGGAAGAACTTGAATGGATATTTGACTTTGTCCATTTGATTAGACAAACCCAAAGACCCATGCTCGTCTAGCAGTAGAAGCCGTCTTGAGAAAATGCTCCTACTAACACGGTCCTTCTTAGGTGAAGCCGCTTTAATATATTTTAAAGCATTTCCATCCGGTCTTCTTAGCTTGATGAAATGAAAAGCTTCATTAAAGCCTTTCTTATTTGGTTCAGAGCCGCACTTATAAAATACAATTCCAAAATATCTCCTCCGGCCAAGTGTGGATTATTGGCCCAGGGTCTAAATCGCTTCCCCAATCCATTTCGGTAATTTTGAGATTTCGGGAATCCTGGTGACACGGTATATATTGAAGCTAAAGCTCCAAAAGTATACCATTCTGCACTTCATTTGGATGACTTCCTGGTTTCATCCAAACTCGGAATACTTGCCGAGATATCAACCATTGTTTTCTCCGGGTTAATACCTTGTCTTGTAACTAGTTTCTCCCATTGCCTCGATATACCTGCATAGGAGAAATCTTAATCTCGTCAGTTTGAACCTTAGATTTTGCTGTCTCGTGGCCCAAGATTCAACTCTCCCTCTTTTACCCCCAGGTCTTTGGGTTGACTTGAAGACTCGGGTTGTGACAGGAGCTTCAACATTAAATTCTGAGTTTGTACACCTCGGGGATGCATCACCCGCAACACTTGTGATTATGGTACTTGAATCCATAACCTCCAGGGTTAGAGCCCCGTACTCTCTCGGCCCTTTTTGCAAGTAGGAGATGCGGCTGAAGAAGAGAGGCCCTTGCGGCGCTAAGAACAATTGTCCTTGTGCGAACGCGGCATGCTCGTATTTAACTAGAAACGGTTTACGGTCGTCTGTTGAAGTCGTCCAACAAACACGCATTGAGACATAACGCCCCAAAATCTCGTTCTAGACTCTCCGGGTTTTCCGAGATGTCTTACTCGTTTAAGGACCTCACAATCGAACGCGTCCTTCCATCTCGTGTCAAGAAATCTACAAGAATATTTTCATGAGATTTTATAATGACAATATCATAATCATAATATTGACATTGACTTGCCATCTAAGTAATCGAGCCTTTTTCGGTTTTGATTCAATTTTGTTTTTCGAAAAGCCTTCGACACTTGAATTATCAATTTTAAAGTAAACTTTTTAGCCTTGGTAAAAATAGAGGCCATTTTTAAAAGCCTTACATTTGCAAAGAATTCTTTTCGTTAATATGCCATCTGTTTGCTTCTTTGGGTGTGAATAAACGCCGCAATATCTCGCATGGCACTTCTTCATTTGGTGTGACCTTAGTAAGAAGCCGCCCCAATCATCATCAACGGCATCGTGTAAAGAACGATTCATCCTCGTCTTGGGAATCGCAAGTTTTGGAAGCTTTTTACAAACTTCTTTAAGTTGCTTAATTCTTCTTGATGTTCATCTTCCCATTTGAATCTGCATCTTTTTTTAAGTAATGGGCTAAACACCTTACTGTAGTATGCTAGATTGTTAATAAACATTCGAAGCCAAAATTAACAACTCCCGAGAAAACTCAAGTCGCTTCTTGTCTTTTAGTGTATCCGGAAATCCCGTATCTTTTCCACAATATGATTCTCGAGAATAATTCCAGATTAATCGATTTCAATTCCGAGGAATTCAATTTGTCTTGTTGCGATTACACGCCTTCTTTTCCGAAAGCACTAATCCTTCTTTGTGACAAACATCGAAAATATTTCCAAATGTTTGAGATGCTCCTTCATGTTCTTTGATGCGATTAGAATGTCGTCGATATACACGAACATGAAATGAAATAATCTTTGAAAAGATTATCCATCTTTCTTTGATATATCCGGGGTGCGTTAGCCAATCCCATAGGCATCACGCTCCAAATATAGTGTCCCCTGTGGTGTAGAGAAAAGTAAACTTCTTACTTTCTTCCTCCATCTTAATCGGTAGAATCCGGACTTGCAATCGAACTTTGAGAATATCTTGGCACCTTTGATACTGATTAACCGGATGTTCTCTACTTGGGATATAGTATCCGTCGAACTCCAAAATGTTATTAATCCTCGTAATTAATAACAAGTCTTCGCTTTCCTCTTTTGATTTCTCCATGGTTTTCGACTAAGAATCCGGATTCTTTGTATGGAGAAACTCTGGTGAAATTAACTTAAGGTCAAGATGTTCCTTAAGTATCTTTTGCATATCCTCACGATCTTCCTGGTTCATAAGGATTGGTTTGAATCTTACGAACTCGTACTCCTTTCCAGGTTTAACCTTTAAGGAAGCTTTAAGCTCGTTCTTATCCCACCAAGCCAAAAGATCTTCATTGTAATTCCTTTGGATCTTCTTCGATATCCTCGAGTGATATTTGTTCCTCTATGGTTACATCACTCTGTGGATTCTCCATTAGACTCATCCATAAGTCCCCGCAATGGCTTACGGAGTGACTCGTTCTTCTCCTTGTACTACGAATGAATACAAGTTATTATCCCATATCTTCTCGATCCATACGGATGGAACCAAATTGTCTATAGGATAATAAAGCTTCACCAAATTTCCTTCGATCCGCCATTTTTGGATTGCGAAGTTTGGCTTCATCACCACGCTTCGCAAAAATTAATGGGCATTTTTTTACGTAAAATGCTTCATGATCTCGGACAATAATCTTATGATCACATAAGGTTGTGAAAATAAGTCTTCTCGTCTCGTTCTCTTGTGTGAACCGCTTGAATGTTTGCGGGAAATTGTTTCCCGGCAAAATATCTCGCACTTTTTGTATCATGGAAATAGATTGGTGGCGTCTTCACTTTGTGCCCGGGTATCGTCTTGCCGCTCCTCCGATCATTATTTCGCTTGTTTAATTCCCCATTAAGGATAAGAATCCTTTTAGAGAAATCTCTTCCTGCAATAGTGGTAAATCTTCTCCAATTTCTTTAGAAAAAACACCGGCTTTGCGAGTACATATTCCGCACTTTTTGAATCAATATAGGCGGCGAAATACTCGGCCTTGTATTCGAGATATAACATTCCAATAGAAATGTATATGGAGAATGGACTAGTGGTCATCGATTCGTATCTTTTATTAGCCACTGTGAACTCCATTCCGTCTTGTAATCTTTCCCAAGGTTTATGCTCCTCAAGAAATTCAATTCCCGGTATTAATTGTTCAGGATCTTTCCGCAACTCTTGTGATAGTAAGCTCAATTTCTCCTATCTTGAGGCTTCCTTGATACCTTCCAACGATTGGTTGTTGGAGATAATATAGAACATCACAAGGAAAAATGTTATCCTTTTGAGTGATGTCGAATATTACTTCAACCTCTCGCCATCATACGGGGACATTTCAGCTCTCTCTTTGTTTTAAAAACATCGGGATGCGCTTTGAATCGTACTTGGTCTCCTTTCTTCCCAACGGCTGCTACTCACCATTCTGTCTTGTTGGAAAGACATCCTTCTAGGCTCAACTCTAAGACTCCGACTTTTGTTGAAGACTGGTTGATCTTGAATTATCATATCAATCTCCTTAATTGTTGGAGATTCAATGATTTACGGTAACACCACCCTGGCAAAGTCCTCAAAGATTCTTGGGACTTCAATAAATTCCTTTCTCAAGAATACTTCGGAATGTTGGGTATTCGAGAGAGCATAGGAAATCTTGTATGTGATCGAGTAAGGCCTGTTTCCTTCTTTCATCAAATCGACTCTTTTGAAATCTTGATGAAGGGTTTGGACTCTCAAGTCTCGATCTCCCAAATTGTATGCAATTCTAGGATAGACATTAAATGCCAATTTCCCGCATACAAATTTCAGAACCGCTCCAAGGCATGAATCCTTGAGATGCGAGATTCGCTTGTCAAAGACATCAAGATTAAGAGGCGAATCTATTCCTTCTTTGAATGTTGCTTTAATAATTATTCTTATGGCTCCGATATGAATCCATGAGAGTGTATTTGCAACTTCTCTTTTAACTTTGCTTTTGATCTCTTGTATTTCTCTAATAGGGACCAACTGCATCTCGATCAGGTTATCGGTAAACTCCATCGAATAGCAAATTCTCCGGTTGTTACCCTATGGATAATTTGGTGTTTTTCATTCTGAAACCCAATTTTATCCAATGCTTTTTCCATAGCTCCGATCGTAAATTCATCGTAGACTTGAAGCTTTGGATCTTCCTTCATGATTCTCATAAGAGTTTTATGAGAAACCGTCGTGTGAGAGAGGAATCCGGACATATCCTCTCGATTGTCGCTAAAGAATTTCTTCTTCACTCACGATTCGAAAGCCGAGTCACTTCCATCATCGAATATATCTCTTCTTCATAGATGCTTTCATCCGAGGGAATATCCTCGAATTGATACACCGTATTAAATCCTCGATAATAGATGACTTCTTCGATTTCTGGTGTGGCCTCGAACTGCCTCGACTCGTTTTTTATTATCCGGGCAATCCGTTGAGATATGCCCTCTTGCTCGCATGTCCAGCAATTACTGATCTTTGAAACTTTCATTAGCTCTAGTGTGAGCACGCCTGAAAGTTCTTCTCCTCGGATTTTCTCCGTGTACTTGCTTGATTAGAACCGATGATGATGCTCTACTCCTACTTGGTTTGGTCTTTGTCCCGATTTATAACCGGGCTTTTTGTTTTGACGAGAAACCTTCAGGTCTCCATGAAGACCCGCTTCTTTTGTTGTTGCTTCCTCGGCGGTATGGATGGCTTCTCTCCTTCTTCTTCTTCTTGTGTCGCCTTGGTTGACCTCCCACAATGTTGGGATATCATTATCCACGCAACATAGAGGAAGCGCTTTGTTAATTCCTCTTAATCTCTTATAATTCTGTGCAGAGCCGCTTGATAGCATCATTCGATAACTTGGCCTTTAGGAAAGACATTTTTACGGCCACGTTTCTACTTTGACTCCACCCTTGTATTCCCCGATAAGCATTTCTCTCCAGGGGACTCGGGATCTTGGCAAAGAATAGTCGTGCAGACTTCTTTTTCTTCAATCTTGGATTTCACTGGTATTCGGTGAACAACTTGATATATTCGTCAATATGACAAATATCCAAGAACTTCAAGGCTATAGAGGGCTTGTTTATATTTCTTTCTTTTTCATCCTCTAATCCTCGAAATAACCCGTGCCGATGAATTGGATTTTGAATAGTTTTGCCATACCATCGACAATTCCTTTAAGTGATTCCCGATGTGACCGAACTCTTCGTACTAGCATCGGTCATATCGAGCAATCTTCACCGATCCTTTAAGACTCATTTCAAGGAGTAAAATGAATGAATCATTTGTAAGATCGAGGGTTCTCATTTGAAATTCTCATAGTCAAGCCCATTCATCAATGAGAACTTCTCTGCATTTTTAAAATGGGATGTCAGATTTAACATCAACCCATACGGATGTATTGGGTCAAGGTGCGATCTTCCATAAGGCGTCGATAAACATTCGGCCTTTCGGTAGGTTGTGCGGTTCCCGCAAGAGGTTTCGACCTCCTATCCCCGAAAGTGGATCACTCCGATCGTGAAATCCCCAAAGCATGTGGCATCCTCTCGTCCCGAGCTCCATGATGTGAACCCGCACTTTCTTCGACGTTAGGATTAAGCGGTGGCGGTGGTGGTGGAATTGGTCTACCTTGTGGGTCATAGGTAACCAAAGCTGATTCCTCACCTGCGTTCATCTTTAAATCTACAATACCTAATCCTGCGAAGGATTCTGCCAGGTCATGTAGATCTTTAAGATTCATCTTTTCAATATCCATCTTTTTTAATTTTTGATGGATTTTCCTTTGATTAGAGCAATGAGCTTTTCCTCATCCGTCATTTTTCGTATGACTTCGGTTGGTTTCCCCTTTTGGTGTAAATAGGGTACTGTCCCAAAATCAATACGTTTCCTTCCTCCCGGATGAACTTGGCCATCCTCTCCAGGTTCTTGACTCGTTTGAATATCATGAAGGAGTTCAAGAGTTTCCTTCGATATTTCACCATCGTTTCCATCCAGTTCGATCCGATGAACTTGTCTTGGTAAATGAATATGGCGGTTGCCATAAGTCGCACCGCCGTCTTCGGATTTCTCTAAGATCTTGGAGATCTTAGATTTATCTGAAGTATCTCGTTCCACTCGGTACTCCATCGGGAATCATTGTTCGATGGGAATTTTCATGAACCGTTTCTTGAAGGTTCATCAAGTGAACATATAAGTGTCCGGTTAAGCATCGGAGCGCGCTTATAATATTCTCGCTTTCGCATTTTGCATTGCCTTAAGGTTTCCCCGTCGGCTCTGCCGCTTCTTTTTCTTCATGTTGGTATTCCCGATATGAAACCTGGTCAAGGTGTTCTTGTGCATACATCGTCAATATTTGACGATATGTCTGTAAGGGGTACATCTCGGACATCGGTCCGGATCCATAATCTCGGAGTAATTTCTCCTCACCAAATGTTAATTACATAAATATAATAATTTTAACTAAAAGTTCTTAATAAACCTGGCTCGATACCATTTTCGTGGCCCCAAAGTTAAAGAGTTGGAGTCTTGAACAGATCAGTCCTTTGAATAAAATTGAAATATCTAGGGACCAAATTTGATAAACCAGTAAACATAGGGTACCAAAAATGATACATTCGGAAGTTTGGAAAACCTCCTACAACCAGTCAACCGGTCAGTTTTAACAGTTATTTAACGGCAGGTATCCGAATTGATTAAAACTCAAACCGTTGGGTACTAAAACTGATTAAACTGAAACCTTGGGATCAAAACTGAAAACTAGGTATAATTGAGGTACTAAAACTGAAAATAACCCTAATAAAAACTAATGAAACTAACAACGAAACAACTCAAATCCTACTCAAATAAACACGTAAAACATGCATAAAAAGATTCTTATCAAACCACCTCCAAGTTAGAACTTTGTTTGTCCTCAAGCAAAACATAAAACCATAATGAATGACTTAATACATCACAACACACAAGGAATATATTTTTCTCAACACATTGAACATAAGCAGTCAAATTCTTAGCCCTCTCAACTCAAATTAGCCATTAAGTAAAATTATAGTTTTGCAAAACGATCAACTGTCAAGTAAAAACATTAATATCTGCAGGTATGATTCAGACTTGAACTCATCACTCCACAAATATTGATGGCTATGCGCAACTTCAATCCAATGTCATGAAATATAAGAGCTCAATCGATTTTTACAGTTAGTCTACTAGTCATATAACCAAGCTTCTTGAACTTTATTGGAATGAGAAATGCAAGCAATATACATTCTTTTTTTAAGGACGTTCGAGGCATGCTTCCATTAGATTTATATTTTGAATTTCAGTTCAAACACTCCTAGGGTGGTTTCTCATACTCATATTCGTGTCACCGTTTTATGTAAAAGACAAACATGGTCCTCATGAATGCTCCTAGTTACTAAGCAACAATAAATAGAGGAGTATAACCTCGATTGGTCCAAATTTTTTTTGCTATTCTATTTTTTTTATTTTTCTCTTTTTTTCGTTTATTAGCTTGGTTTAACTACTAGCTTACTACTACTAAATCGAGAATTCTCCTATGTTCATAGCCCTAAGTATCATCATATAATCAAATATTATGGTGTTATAAATCTCGTCTAAATTCAGCCCACATCCATGTTAATCTATTCAAGACAATCAATTGCTTTGCATTTAAAACACAATTTATAAAAAGCTAATTCAGATGTAATTGGACAAAGTTATTGACTAACAAATACTCAATTTGTTTCTTTGAAAAATCATATCTTTTGTCAACAAATTCAAAATAATAGCAAACACACAAGCATTCCAAAGAAACTTT
The DNA here is from genome assembly GCA_016081115.2 of Rehmannia glutinosa. Taxonomy (NCBI): domain Eukaryota; kingdom Viridiplantae; phylum Streptophyta; class Magnoliopsida; order Lamiales; family Orobanchaceae; genus Rehmannia; species Rehmannia glutinosa. The sequence goes on along the minus strand of CM071932.1, from coordinate 34,016,008 downwards.
TTAACAAGCATGCAATCACATTCACCTCCAACTTAAAGATTCACATTGTCTTTAATGCGAAAGAAATATATGAACATACAAACAAAAAACACACAAAAACAACAAACTAAAAAGAAAAGTAAAAAAACGAAAAAAAAAGGAAAGAAACAACCTTACTGCAAGAGTAAAATCAATTTCGGGCGATCATTGGGTTGTTCAGTCTAGGGCCTTCATTGGCATATGCATACGTCATAAGAATTTGCAACAAAACTCGAATACCGTGAAAGCTCAAATTTGCTCAAGTAAGATAGAGGTGATACCAACACCTACCAAAATATCTAATTATTGACTCATGACTCCCTAACAACCTATAACTCAATAAAAAATAGAAAACAACGAACTATCGAGTTGTCTCCCGGTCAGCATTTTCTTTATAATCGTATAGCTCACCTTATTGTGGAGGTTTGTCGCACGGATTGGTCACGATATTACCAAGTAAAGTTCCCTATTCCGCGATGAGTTTCACATTCTGCCCAAACAAGATGAAAAAAATAGAAAACTATATAAAAATGACTAGATTAATAAAAATAAGGTGTTCCTAATATCACAACCCCCAGAACGCGCAAAAAACTTGATGGCTCGAAAACTACTCCTAAAAACAGCCTAGGCAAGTACACCTATCGTTTATAGCAAAGCTAAGCGAATATCGAGTGTCATTCCCACGAGGACTATGATTACTAGTAATTACCGTCTTTTTATTATCTAGCTTATAAATTCGCCAAATAGTTTGTTGCATAACAAAAATAAAATGAAAGCAAATAAAAATGGAAGAGACAACTAAGAACACAAAAGATATTAGATACACACGGAATGGAAGATGATGGATATAAATGTGTTTGAATGTGAATCCCTCTAGAACTTCTTTGTGATTTTACCAAAAATAAATACAACCACAACCCTTAAGGTTAACCATCCCTTAACATATTTTTATGCTTCATGGACCGTAGACATTCCTAAATTAAGTTAAACTCTTCGTCGAGGTGAATAACTCCTAACCTCAAGTTGATTAACTGAAATCTCTTTCTAGTTAAAACTCCCAAGATCGCATTAACGATTTATGAATTTCCATATTAGGTTTGACCCAAATTCGGAAGATTTATGTCGTCCTATGTTTAGGATTGCATGCAACTCCTTTCACTTATGTTGGTTCTATTTCACCATAAATCTCTCGATTTCCCAGTGGAAAATAAACTTCAAATCAGTATTGCGCATATACCAATTCGAATAAACAAGAACATAAGCGAATCGCATATAATCATAAGAAAACATATTAAAATATTCAAACCAATAATTACGAATAAGTTCTAGGGTTCATCACATTCAAATACTAGCGATATAATTCATGATGGATTTGAAAATGAAAACAACAATTAAACAAGAAGTTTCTCTCGAAATCATCATGAATACTTGAAGTTAAAACTTCCAAAACCAACATAAGACTCCCATGTTGAATATATGATGATGAAGTGGTGGCATTCATCTTCCTCTCCGAGCGATCTTCAATCCTTGTGCCTTAGCGCCTCTCCATGGTGATTCAAGCCTTCTAACTCTCTTCCTCACTGCAATATGTGTTTCTCCTCTCCAGAATATGAACTCTCATCTCAAAAATCTGATTTTCTATGTATGTGAATGAATGAATCTTTTAACCCATACCCTTGGATTTTATAGACATTATTTTGGTGATAGTATTCCTTAGTAATGTCATCTTTTGATAGTTTAATGGTTAACTTTATGAGTTGGGTTGTTAGAATCATTATTTTCATGTGATCATGTGGAAAAGTAAGGAATAAGTGCAACATAATGAGGTGTAAATGTGCTCGAAAGTGGTTAAAAAACTTGGTTGATGACTTTTTAACAAATTTTGCCAGAAATTGATGCTGGAAAGTGATCCGAACACGCCCATGTCGTATAACACGGCCTGGTCGTGATGTATTATGTCATTTGTTGTTCAGCTGGACATGGTCGTGTCAGAGGTTGTCTAAGCCCAAACATTCGTGATTTTTGCCCTGTTTGAACATGGTCGTGTTGCCCGACATACCCTGGCCGTGTTGGGCCTAAAAGGCCCTGAAATGACGCGTTTAGCTTGGGATTTCGAGTGTTTTTCATCCATAAAGCCCATGATATATTTTGGCATGAATCCATGGTCCGAAATTAACCAAAATAGCTCCAAATGATCAATTTACACCTATAAAAACACCTCAGAGTAATATGAACTATGTATAATCAAATACTAACGAAACTAACAACAAAACAACTCAAATCCTACTCAAATAAACACGTAAAACATGCATAAAAAGACACTTATCATCCACATATGATTCTTGTCAAGTGCTCTTAACTCTTCTAATGTGGCAGATTTCCATTCTGGAACATGTAGAGCTTCTTGGACCGAACCGGGAATCTGAATTTGGTCTAAAGAGGCAACAAAAGCCCTATAGGTGGGGACAAGCTTGAGTATGTCAAGTAGTAGCGAATGGGATGTTGAGTACATGAGCAAACACCTTTCCTATGTGTAATAGGTCTGTTTAGGTCATTACTCAAATCTTTCACATTTTCAACTATGAGCGGTTTAATTCCAACCTCCTCTTTTGCTTGTTCAAGGATGATTGATTTCGGATCAAATTCTTGGCTTTGTTGAGTTTGTGTTGGAACCTGTTGAGTGCTCTTTGGTTGTTTATTCTTCCTTGAGTAAACTTGGAACTTCTCACTAGGGACACATACATGGATTGATGGGTTTGATTTAGGACTCACTCAGTTACGGTGGTTCAACTAGATGATCCGACGGCTTGGTGAGGCGTTAGTAGGAGGTGAGAAATTAAGCGGAGGACTCAAAGAGGCATCAACAAGAGGCTTGATTTGGAGACATTGACTCGATCGGGGGGACATTAAATCCCAATTTTGTGATTCATTATCATGTTTATTCCACTGAATCACAGAATTGGTAATAGGGTTGTTCTTCGAAGAAGGTCACATCCATGGAGTTGAATATTTTCTTGGTGATGGGACAGTAACACTTGTGGCCTTTTTTATTAGGTGAATAGCCAAGAAGAATGCATTTTGTGGCTTGGGCATCAAGTTCTCTATGGTTGGATGAATGTACATGAACGAATGCGGTGCAATCGAAGACGCTGAGAGGAACTTGAGACACAAGTGTGAGTGAGGATAAGTTTCTAGGAGGCTTTGCACTGGTGTTTTGAATTTTGGAACTCGTTAAGGCATTTTGTTTATGAGATAAGTGAGCTGTGAGAACTGCTTTTGCCCCATAATCTTTTTGGGACGTGATGTGAAAAGTAATGACCGTGTTACCTCGAGTAAATGGTGGTTCTTTCCCGCTGCCACACCTTTTTGTTGTGGCGTGTCAATGCATGAACTTTGATGGACAATCCCATTTGTCTGAAGGCATGTTCAAAGGACAGAATTGAAGAAATCACGGGCATTGTCAGTTTTGAGAACTTGAATGTTGGTTTAGAACTAAGTTTGGATCATTTTGTGGAAGATTTGGAAGATCTGGTTGGTTTTAGATTTTTCTTTCATAAAGAAGGTTCAACTTAGTCAGGTATGATCATCAATTAATAACAAGAACACAACGTGCCCCAGTGATATGTGGATTTTCGATGGTCCCCAGATATCCCCATGAATAAGAGAAAATAGTTGAGAGGGTTTATGAGGTTTTGGTGCATAAAAGTGACGATGAGTGCTTAGATAATTGACAAACATCATACAGGAAAACCTTAGTATTTGCATTATAAATAACTAGATGAGGTCACCATACGATAATAATAAACTGAGCTATCAAATGGGCTGAATGGTAATGGCTCATTGGACCAAAAAGAAAAATTAGGTTGGGGCGGGGCCAAAATTCCATCTAGCCGATATTTTTGAGATCGGCTCGACCCACCCCATGAAAATACAAATTAAATGACCAGATTGACCAGCTCAACCTAGATTTTTGGCCTAATGAGTCGGGCCAAATAAAATGGAAAGTCAATATATGATAATTCAAATGAAACGCAGACAATTGTATTGTACAATCTCAGTTGAAATCTACTCTGAATCTTTCCAACTATAAATACAATATTTAATTATCAAATTGCAATTCCTAAATGAGATTGATAATCATTCCTGATTTCCACACAATTTGGGGTCAAAACGGAATATCAGTATAAATATTTTGCCATCAAAAGCGCCTACACCATATAGATTGCAAGTGGATCCCGATAAACTAAGATATATTAAATAAATAAAGTAAAATAACAAAAAAGAGGGCGAGGTTTTTGTAGGGATTTCCGAGCACCACCATTTCTCAACCCAGGGCCCATATTTGCCAGTCATCGCAACCGTTGGTATAATTTTGTTTTTTTCTCGATGATGTTGTGTACGACATCCTTTGTTTTTTTCCGAAAATTTGAACGGATTTCCTTCTTTTCTCCCTTCTGTGGCAAAATCGAATGTTTTTTCTTCTAGGGTTTGGGATTGCCGAAATTTTGAGGGGATTTGTGGAAGAAAAAGAAGATGATGTAATGTTTTTTCCCTTTTTTTAAGAGTTAAAAAGTTGCACGACCAATTTTGCCAATTTGATTTACCTTTTTTTTGTTTTTTCTTTTATTTTTTTAAAAGTTAAAAAACGTTGAAGGACCAATTTTGTCAATTTGGTTGACTGATTTTTATTTTCTCTTTTTTTTTAAGAGTTAAATAAGTTACAACACCAATTTTGTTTAATCAGATGAAAAAATGGGACTATGTGGACTAGGACGGGTCCAACTCAGCCTTACAACGGGCTATGTGTCCCTCACGTGATATTTTGTCGCCGGATTTTGTTGCTCCAGTCAATTCAGGACCAAAAAATTGCGATAATTTTAAAGTTATAGGACTATATTTGCAAAACGCAAATCGGACAGGACCAAAATTACCAACTATGTACAGTTACAGGACCATGTTTGCATTTTTCCCTGTCTGTCTGGAAAGGTCTTATGCATTTAATTGCATTTTGTGTGGTAAATATGTACATGTTAGGTATCGACCCCACTGTCGAGCCCGTACGCCATAGCTGAATATTACAAATAGCTAACCGAATATAACTATTACAAAAGTCAGCCTACGGGATAGGGTTTAAGGATTACAAACAATCTAAACAGCAATAAATTATAAGGCCTAGAAATATAACATGCTTTACTCTCGGAGCTACGCGCTCCACCCAAGAGCAAAAAAAGGGCACAATGTAGCAACTACGAATAGAACATAAAATGGGTCAGATTTTACCAAAGCCCTCGAACCACCGGAATTGGGCTAAAAATCTAACAGAGGCAACCGGAGATGGATGAACTCCTTCGAACCAAACGGACCGCAACCACCAGCAAGCTTAAAACCTCGAAGGCTTGAAGCTCGAACCAGAGAGAGGCTCAGGAAGTGTGTAAGGATGCTTCACCATCGACAACAAACTGGACGCGCCTAAGGATTAGCCACAAAAGGGACCCGAAACCCAACGCCGTCCAAACTCACGATTTTCCCGGAGAATCCAAAAAAGAGACATCGCCGGAGAAGAATGACAAATGACTGAACCTCAAAACCCCAACCCCATCGAAACCCTTCGGTAAAAAACCAACTAAAATCGAACAACGAACGAATAAGAAGATCGCAACTCACAATCGAAAACCTCACTGGAAAACTCGCTAGGATTCACAAAGAATCAAAGAGAGAGGAACATAGATTTTTGAGAGAGAGAGCAACACTGTCCAGTAGGGTTGCAAACGAGCCGAACCGAGCCGAACAGGAATAGGCTCGAGTTCGGTTCATTTAGTTTTTGGATCAGTTCGAGTTCGGCTCGAGTTCGATTCGAGCTTTCATAATTGAGTTCGAGCTCAGTTCGTTTGAAAATTATTAGGTTCGTGAATAGTTCGAGCTCGGCTCGTAAAAAGCTTTTTAGCTCGAGTTCAGCTCGTAAAAGACTCGTTTAAGCTTCAACGAGCGTAGCTTGAGCTCGGTTCGCAAAAGGCTCGTTTAAGCTTTAACGAGCTTAGCTCGAGCTCGGCTCGTAAAAGACTTGTTATAAGCTCGAATTTGAGCTCGTGAAAGCAAATTTGAGTTCGTTAAAGATTAAATTCGAGTTCTAGTTCGCGAGCCTATAAACGAACATGTTCGCGAGGCGAGTTTGAATATAAGCTCGCGAGCCTATAAACGATCATGTTCGCAAACTTTCAAGCTGAATATATATAAGCTCGAGTTCGGCTCGTTTAAAAGTTCGAGCTTGAATTTTAGGCTCGAGTCCGGTTCGTTAAGCCTGACGAACGATCTCGAACGAATATTTTTCTGAATCGAGACCCGAATAGCTCGCGAGCGACGTGGTTCATTTGCAGCCTCACTGTCCAGAGAATGAGAGTGATAAGAAAATATCAAATCCACTCCGTTAGGGTTTCTTGGGGTTTGATTTATATATAAGAGGAAATAGAGGGTCATGATTAAAACCCTAAATCCAACGGTCAGATTTAAACTAGAGGATTCACGGTGGCGGGGCATGTGTCAAACCGATCCGAAAAACACATGGGCTTGTTGCAATTGGGCTTATCCCCTTTTGGGCTTAGGGACATGAGATGATAAATAGGCTCCAAAATTAAATTGGGCCACATTTCAACATTACCTTAATAAGAGAAAATTTAATTAGAAACAGTGACTCGGAAATAATGATATAGAATTAATTATATAGGTCACTCTTTATATATGGAAAATGAAAACCTAAAACCTACGCAATCGGTGGCACTTCTATTTCGAGACTTTCTTGAGTTTAAAAAGTAGGATCGAGTTGTTAAAAAATTTGCCACATAAAATTATGTTCACAAAATTGTTTGGTCAATTGGTTGTGTTAAACGTGTAAATATTGGAATGAGCCACGTTTCAAAAAATGACAGACTACATTGATAAAAAAAAACACGTACTTCTATGTATCGAATCAGAATCGATTATCTTTGAAATCTAGGAGTATCAATTTCGGACCTTTGGAATTGTTCTTTGATAAATAGGGTATTGACCCAATTTTAACGAAATAATTAAGTAGTTTCCATTTGTGAAAAATGGAATTAAATTATTTGTAAAAATTCTACTAAGAGAGTATATGAGAATAACATTTGGAATTTCTCAAAATCGATTCCGGGTGAATGAGAAATTAATGCTAGAAGTTAGCCACTTAATACAAATAAATGGTATGGAAAATGGAAAAGAAGGAGAGATATTTCATCCCACATAGAAAAAAGATGATAAGTTTGCACACTTAATATATCCCAAGTTGGACATATGGGTTTGGGCCCTTGGGGGCACACAAGTTTTTAAAGGGGTGAGAACCTACATGCTTGTGGGTTTGGTTCAAAACACACGCGCGCGCCGCCCGCCCGCCGGCCCGGGTCGCCGGTCGTGGGCTTGGGCTTCCAAAAACCTTTAAAATTAATTTTGTAATTAATTAAATGAATTTAATTAATTTTTTGTAAATGATATCAACCTGGGAACGTTCGGACCCGAGCACGGGCGGACGCACGGCCCGTGCGGTCGGGTCATGCGTCCTGCCGAAGTTTTTTGCACGACGCACAGGCGGCGCACGGCCGCGTCCTGGGTCGTCTTAGGTGTCGAACTTTTTCGCCAGACGCGACCGCGGCCCGTGCGCTGGTCGTGCGCCGAACTGAGCAGTGCGTCTGTCGGTCAAAATGTGTCTTTTCGAGCCAAAAGACGCGATCTTTCCATACGAGGCACCGGGCCTATAATTACTCGACCTGCAGATTGAAAACACACGAAATCTATCAGATAATAACATGTCATTCTCGCATTTAAGCATATTGACATTACCTCTCCTTCACTTGAAAGTTCGAACCTTTTGTTGTTCGTTGTTGTTCGGTTTTGCTAGTCTTGCTACCTAGAATCGTAAAAAGTCGTTGTATCTTAGAGGCGAGCCGGAACCGTAAGCACTCGGTATACGGGCGTTTTCGTCTTGCGGAGGCGAATCCATTCGTGCCTCGACTTAGACTATACACTTTGCCATTTTTCAAAAAGTAAACCTTTCACTATATATTTTACCCAACAATCGCAAGACGATAAGTTTGTTTCATTTAGGAAGTTTACAAGACGATGGCTCCGGTTTGAAGGTTCGCTCCGCTCATGGCGAAACAGCGAAGTTCTTCGGTGCCGTCTTCAAGAGATGGCAACGAGAAGATGTTGTTCTACGTGACGACTTTGGAGGTCATGCTCGTTTCGTGAAGGAGGAACCTCCTGCCGTTGGTGATGAAGAATCCGACAATGAACGGAGAATCGATGTGGATGCTTGGCATAACAGTGATTTCCTTTGTCGGAATTATGTTTTGAATGGGCTAGACGATACCTTGTACAACGTCTATAGTTCGTTCAAAACGTCCAAAGAGTGTGGGACTCTTTGGAGAAAAAGTATAAAAGAAGATGTTCTTTGCGCAAAGAAATTTGTAGTCGGTAAATTTCTGGATTATAAAATGGTTGATACCGAGACGGTGATTAGCCAAGTGCAAGAAATTCAGATCATACTTCACGACTTAGTGTCTGAAGGGATGATTCGAGTGAGTCATTTCAAGTGGGCTGCGATTATCAAAAATTTACCGTCGTAGAAAGATTTTAAGAACTACCTTAAGCACAAGCGAAAGAAAATGGGGCTTGAGGATTTGATAGTTCGACTTCGGATTGAGGAAGACAACCGGGATTCCGAATGGAAATCGGCAAATGTAGGGGTATGATCATACTTTGTGGAACAACAGTGGAGTTTTGTTGCATTTTTGTAATGAAGGTGTTGCCAAAAGTGTTGTAAACACCGAAACCACATTTGCATGAGGTGTTGTAACACTAAAGGCAGATACCGTAACAAGTTGAATCTAAAGTCTTACTAAAGATGTGATAACATCAAAGGTTACACACCTTGTAAAAGATGGAGTTGTTGGAACTAAGATCTGAAATCTGGTAGAACGAGATTCTAACTGGATTGTCGGGACAATGTTCTAATAAAATAAAATAAAAAAATGGCCGAGAGCCAGAAGAATTCTAGATGATCTTGTGTTAAACAAGATATCAGAAGTTGAAAGGGGAGCTTTACTTTTTAGCAAACCACATAAATGAGATTGCCTTGAAATGTGGGGGTGCTTTGGAAAAAGTAGAAGCGCCGAAAGAAATAAATTCAACATTTATGATATAAGTGATGGTACGATCATTAAATCAAGAAATGTTGTACTTATTAAAGGTATCTTTTCTTGGAAAGGAAAGAGGTAAGTCTAGACATTTTTGTCGTAGACATAATACCAATAAACAATTGATTTCGAAATGGGGTTATTTCGGTTGACTACGTGAAGTCAAAGGAAAACCTTGCGGATTCGCTTACGAAAGGCATAAATCGAGGTCAACTGTATAAACTGTTAAGGGGAATGGGTTTAAAATCCACAACTTAAAGAATGTTCATAGCGGTAACCCAACCTTGTGAATTGGAGATCCCAAGACCTTGGTTCAATGAGACAACTAAGTTATGAATGTTCAGCTGAACACTTGGAAAACGTGTTAGCTCATTCTCGATACATCCAAGTGCATGTAAACCTGTTGAATGTGGTGAGGTTAAGTTTAAGACTTTTAATGATTCCTATACCGAAAGGTGGAGTATGACAGGATACTCTTCAATATGAGATCATCTATATAAGTGAGAAGTAATGGCCGCTTCAAAAGAAACACTTATGAATCTAAGATATGATCCAGGGCCGAAATGGACACAACGTGAGAACAACAAATGTTAGAGTTGTTATTGTGTAAAATCTTGTTGTCTTGGTTTACGAATATTTGAGTAGTTCAAGACATCGCGTCACTAAGCCCAAGAACCGAGCAAGTATTTTTACTAAGGAAGGTTCAAAGCCACAAGCTACCTTTCCTAATGCAATAACGATTCGCCGAGACTTTCAAGCTTAATCGCATACACGCATGCATTAATTTCATTCATGTGGGGATTGTTGGAATTGGTCTTTGATAAATGGGGTGTTGACCCGATTTTGACCAAATAATTAAGTGGTTTCTATTTGTGAAAAATGGAATTAAATTATTTGTAAAAATTCTACTAAGAGAGTAGATGAGAATAACATTTGGAATTTCTCAAAACCGATTTCGGGTGAATGAGAAATTAATGTTAGAAGTTAGCCATTTAATACAAATAAATGGTATGAAAAATGAAAAATGTGGGGAAGGAGAGATGTTCCATCCCACATAGGAAAAGGATGATAAGTTTGCACACTTAATATATCCCAAGTTGGACATATGGGTTTGGGCCCTTGGGAGCACGCACGTTTTTAAAGGGGTGAGGACCTACATGCTTGTGGGTTTGGTTCAAAGCACTCACGCGCGCCGCCGCCGCCCGCCTGCCGACCGGCACGGCTCGGCCCGGCCCAGCTTGGGTCCGGGTCGTGGGTCGAGGGTCGAGGGTCGTGGGCTTGGGCTTCAAAACCCTTATTCTTTTTGGACCAAAAACCTTTAAAATTAAATGTTTTATTAATAACTTGTCATTCTCCATTTAAGCATATTGACATTACCCTCTCATTCAGCTTGAAAGTTCGAACTTTTTGTTGTTCGCTGTTGTTCCAGTTTTGCTAGTGCTGCTAATCGGAACTGTAAAAGTCGTTGTATCTTAGGCGGCGAGCGGAATCGTAAGCACTCGGTATACGGGCGTTTTCGTCTTGCGGAGACTGAATCCAATTCAGGCCTCGACTTAGACTATACACTTTGTCATTTTCCGAAAACAGAAACCTTTCACTATATATTTTACCCAACAGGACCCGACACGCAAACTCGACATGAACTTAACACGAAATTAATGAGTACTAGTCCAACTTTCGTGGGTCCAGATTGAAATCGGGTCAAACCTGAATAACCCGCCAATTAAACAGGTCGGGTCTGGGTCAACATGCAATGACCCATTTAACCCGTCTAACTCTTTTTGTAAATTTAAAAAAATTAAGTAAATAATTAATTATAAGAAAAACAAAAAACAAAACATGTTCGTAAAACTTAAATTCAAAAACCTCATTAATTATGTATGTTGTTATTATTTTGTATGTTGCTCATAAAATATGATAAATATGTTATGTTATTTATGTAACTATGTTACTTCTTTTTGAATGTTGTGAATTATGATATTTTTATTGATTGAATAGTGTGTTATAGTGATTGATTTAAAAAAATTAAATTTATTTAGTTGAAATTATTAAATATAAATAAAATAATTTTATTATATGGGTTAAATGGGTCGAAGTTAGGGTTGTGTGAAATAAATAGGTCGGGTTTGGGTTGAGGTTCGACGGGAATAATTAAACATGTCGGGTCCGAATTTGTCGATTCTCGACCCGCGAACCGGACCCGTAAACCTCGGACCCAATCCAAACCGACACCCCCCTACCGAAAACTAGAGGTGTCAAGCGGGTGTTGCTTGACCAAAGGTCTTGGCTCGTTGGGTCAAGCAGAAAACTAGGTTGGGTCGGGCCAGGCCAATCAATAACCAGGCCGCTATTTCTGGAGCCCAATCCGGCCCAACCCACCAAAATACAAAAGAAAAATCGAGCCTACTGGGTCGGGCAAAAAAAAAAAAACCAACTCATTTTGGGCCTAAGAAAGTGTAGCCCAGCCCGACCACTTTATTGGGTCGGGCCAAAATTGATAGCTCTACTGAAAACCCAAGCTTCTTCCACGAAAGAATAATTTTTTTTATAAATATCTTGTTATTATTTTACTAACCGAATTAAGTCGAGCAAAAATTTAAATATTATCGAATAAAAAAGTGTGTTCAAGTTTAAATTATTATATTGACGACCCGAAAACTCAAACGAAGATTTAGTGAATAGTCTTTGAGTCTCCCTCAAAAAACAAGAAAAAAAAAATCTTTGAGTCCACTATCTGGTAATTTGATTGTTTTTTCAGTGGGTAGGCACAAAGTTTAATTGAGCTTGACTCAAACTTAAATATTAATATTAAATACGACTTTATCAAACCTGAGCTTGAGTTTGAATATGCAATTTTGTGGAATTCAACTCGATATGCTCTAAGTAAACGAAAATAATTTTAAAGAAAAATGTTAATTGGGTCAACTAAAAAGAAAAAAACAAACAAAATAAATTTAACTAGGAAAATGAAAAATACAAGTATATGAGAAATGGGGATGGGACGTGGGCGATGAGACGAGCAAGACACAGACCCACAGAAATCGCACCAACACATACTCAAATTCAAACAAAATTAACAAATAAAACAGAAATTACGATACGAAGAAGAAAGCAGAAAGAGAAAGACTGTTGTATCGCATAACAGACTCTCTCATCTTTCTCCCAAAGTTTAGGCTCACAATTTCTTACTTTGGGCAGATTAGATAGAGAAACAGAAATGGTCCAAAGTCTTGGGATCGATCCTTCGTTTCTGACGCCATGGAAGCTCAACCCTTAAATTCAACAGCTTTTTAGATGAAGGGTTTCTTCTTTCTTTCTCGATGATTTTTATTGTTCTATTCAAATCCTCCGATCCACTAAATTTCTTGGTTTTCGTTCCTTCTCTGGCGGTGAGTTGTCCTTTCTTTTTGACATATCTCATTGGCCCAAAATTTTCCCTGCTTTTTTGGGATAAATCGATCATTTTGACGAACTTGTCTGCTCACTGCGAATTCTCTTTTTTGGTGTCTTGAAGGCTTGTATTTATGCTTTTGGTTCTCTGGCCTGTCATTTTGATGGTTTCAAGATGCTAATCATACGGTTTTTTGAATTTGGAAAACCTTCACGGGTAGTTTTTTCAGGGAAAAAACATAACTAATATACAAAGTTGTGTTGGCTGATGAAACGCCCCTCCATAAAATAGGAACGAATTACCGGACAATTAATTTTCTTGTTTTCTGAAGAAAATTGTGAGTATTGAATTGGTTTAGCTGCAATTCTGGAATTTATCCATAAACATCACTAATTAGGTTCACGTTTCCTTTATAATGGAGCTTTGTTGCTGTAATTTAGAGAACATTATTTGCTGCTGGAGCCTGTGCGTGAATTTAATTTTTACTTTTATGTTGAAACAAAGTTCTTTTGTGTAGTTTCTTTTTGCTGTGAATGAGATAGTGTTTATTTCTCTATGCAGATAGTTTTTGATGCTGGAAAGTCATGCCGACATTTACAGCTATAGCATTTGATAGACTGATAGAACCTGGAGCTGCAAAGTCCATGGTACCGGTGCGAAATTCTCCTCACCCAAAGCTTGAGAGGAGGCATAGCTCTCCTAACTCTAGGCAAGACAGGGGAGTAGATGCTCCTAGTTCAAAGCTGGAAAGGGGAGTTAGCGTTCCTCCAAACCCGAAGCTGGAGAGGGGAGTTAATATTATTCCTTCTAATTCGAAGATTGATAGGAGAAATGGTGCATCAACTACAGCTACATCAGTTGTAGATAGAAAACATCACTGGACTCAAATCTCTCCAGCACTGTATGCCACTCCCGAGTCGACACCACTTCCTGATTCTCCGTCTTCATTCCCTCCATCACCTTATATTATAAATCACAAGCGACGGGGCCCACGACTCCTTAAGAGTTTCTCTGAGGATGATGTTGCAACTTGGAAACAGGCGACTGATGAGATTAAAGTGGATGAAAATGGGAATACTGACGAAAAGGACGTAGCAAGTGTATATAAGGATGACAGTTGTGTTCCTATGAAGGTTCAGGATACAACCATGGATGATAACATCAAACCATTCGAACTGGAGATGCGAGGAAAAGCATTTGAATGGTGCTTATAATGATGAACATGAAAGTAGTGATATGGAAGATGGTCCAGCAGTAGGGCAAAATGGCGTGATGAAATCTGTTGCATTTAATTTGCAGCAAGATGGTGAGGTTGATGAATTTGTTGATCCACAGGACTCAATGAGTGTTACGAGCATCGGTGAAAGTGAGGGTAATGGTGGAGCAGAACGTTCTTTGAATTCTACAACACCATTAGCTGAGTTCTATGATGCTTGGGAAGGTGCCTTCTTTTGCTTTTTGCTATTTGTTTTTTATTTTATCCTTTCTTAAGGATAAGGTTTTTCTGATTTTGTTAATACAGCTGAAATTGGAATAGATTTCTTGTCTTTACTAAGTATCTTAGTAACGGTTCATGTGAAATATTATCTTTCCTTAAATATTACATCCTAAATTCATAACTGAGTGGAGAAGATTTTGGTTCTACTCATTAACGGATTGCTCTGTGAATCTAATATCAAGATATTGTCATTAAAAGAGAGGCAAGATTTATTTATTTTTCTTTGTGGGATCGGTTTGTGGGGAGAGGGCTCAGTGAAATTAAACATTCTACTCATTACTTTTGTTAGTTATCGAATAACTCACACATAATTAAGTAATTCTTTCATTATCTCGGAATTGCTGTTCCGCGACTAATTTGCATCTCATGCGTCAGAATTGTCGTCAGAGAATGGCCCTCAGCTTCCAATGCCCGATATTGAAAGTGAATTGCGTGAGATGAGATTGAGTTTATTGATGGAGATAGAAAAGAGGAAGCAAGCTGAAGAATCCCTATATAATATACGAAACCAATGGCGGATGATTCGTGAAAATTTATCTCTTGTGGGGTTGACACTCCCTGTAGATCCAACTACTTTGCCAGAAGGTGAACAACCTGCTGATCTCGCAGCAGAGGTGTGTCAACAAGTCTATCTTGCCCGGTTTGTGTCTAATTCAATTGGGAGGGGAATTGCAAAGGCTGAGGTTGAGATGGAGGTGGAAGCTCAAATAAAGCTGAAGAACTTTGAAATTGCTCGTTTATGTGATAGGCTTCATTATTATGAAGCTGTGAACCAGGAGATGTCTCAGAGGAACCAAGAAGTTGTAGGTGAGTTTCTAAAGCATGCTCTTTGCATTTCAAATATCCTGATTCAATTATGTAGAAAATGTTGCGTGGCAAGATGTGTGTTCCGTAATTTCTTTTATGCGATGAAGGAAACAGACAGGAGGGGCTGTTATAATCAATTCATTTGCTTTAGGCACTGTATTGTTTTTTCAAACTCCATACATGTTATATATATATATATATATATATATATTTTAGTGCATGGTTGTCCTACTGTGAGTTTGTTTTTGTCACCACATATTTCAATAGATTTTATGAATTCTTTTGCATGATATTTTCACCTAATTTAAGTAGTTAAGATCCAGTACATTTTGCCCTTCAAGTTCTGTTACAATTTTCTGCTCTATTCAGAGTTTCGTGTGAAAGATTCTTTGGTTGTTTGGTGTTGCGTCACTACATTCTCCTCATGAGATGCGTACCATTTGGAGGCTCCGCTTCTCTTGGTGATAAATAAAAAATGAAAAACAAAAGAAGATTTGGATTTTCTGTCATCTTGTTCTGACATTTTTCTGTTTTCTTCTTTTTTCCTTTTTTTTTTGCATGAAACATCCCAAAGAGATGGGGATTAAGGTCGTATCCCCAACCTATTTATTGTTCTTCTTTTTCCAGTTATTATTTCTAGTATGTATAAAGCGTACCTGCTTCCTTTTTTAGCTACGATACACTATGGAAACTAATAATAGATTTGTTCCATAAGATGTCCCGTCTTTAGTAATTGTATCACTGATTTTCAGTGATGTCAACAAAAAAATGTCCTTTAAATATGGTTATCCTTCAATTCTTTTATGCATTTCATGTAGAACAGAGCAGAGTAGAACTTAAGAGTTCTGCCATATGATTAAACCCCCATGTATCATTGGTCTTTCGAATTGTTGGTTTCAGTTCTTTTTATTCTAGAAAAACACTGTTGTACCTCATTCATTTGCATGGAGACTCAGCCAGCACAGGTATTATATTCACGCAATTTTTAAGACTTGAGAAGAATGTGTCTTGTCATTTTTTGATTCTTAGTTCTAAATTTGCATGAATTTTCTTTCTGAGCAAGTCTCTTGTGAGACGGTCTCACGGATCTAAATCCGTGAGATGGACCTCCTAAGGGCTCCGTCTTGAGAACATGAACCATGAAAATAAATTTAAAAATAATAATGAACCATGAAAAAACAAAAATAAACCCTAAAAACATGAACCATGAAGAATAAACCCGAAAAACAAAAAAAAACCCAAAAAATAAAAAATAAACCCTAAAAAAAACTAAAAAACCTAAAAACCCAAATCAATTAAAAATAAACCCAAGAAACAAAATAAACCCTAAAAAAACAAATATAAACCCTAAGAAAAATAAAATCTGAAAAAAAAAAACCTTTAAAACTTTGTGTAAGAGCTCCGTCTCACGGAGCTAAATCCGTGAGACTGTCTCACGCAAGTTTTTGCCTTTCTTTCTTGATCTAATTTATCTTTTGAATCTCTAAGAAACCAATTTTGTTGGAAAGCTTGCACAAGGCTGTTATCTAAAGGCTTGCACAAGTTCTGTTAACTTTTATATTACAGAACTCTACTTGTAATTTTTGTTGTTTTATTTTTATTTTACAAATATATAAATATTTTTTTTTCCGGTTTGCGGGGGTGGAGAGGGGGGGTTCGCTTTTTATTTTGGCTGAGCTATACCAACTTATTGGTGGTTATTGAATTCCATTGTAAAACTAAATATTGGCATACTTGTTTGTTGTGTTTTTAGATAAGCTGAAGGAGCTCTAAGAACTCAATAAGATGTTTTGGTGATTATGAGAGGCTATATCTTAATGGAATATTTTGTTTACTATTTGGCTAAGATGATCTCTGACAGCTTGTTAGATGCTTTAGACATTTTGGTCATTTTGCGAGTTAAGTGAAAAGAAACTTAGTCAATTTCCATATGGAGATACATCTTAAAGAAAACACGTTTTCTTAAAAAATTACCATTAAAACGAACTCTGTAAATATTAAGATATATTATGATCGGAACATTAGAAAATCGTAATGAGATTTCCACATGATGTTCCTTTTATTTTTCTTGTTTTCTTTTAAGCATTGATACAAGCGAAGTTTTCATCTGATCCTGTCTTTTATCTTTGTTTAGAGACAGCAAGGCGACTAAGACAAAGAAGGAAGAGAAGACATAAATGGGTGTGGGGTTCTATTGCTACTGCAGTTACACTTGGTTCAGCTGTCTTAGCATACTCTTATTTCCACAGTGGAAAAGGCTCATCTTCCCAAAGCCGATCGCATACTCCTACAGTCGACCGTGACACAAACTAGTGAACTTCAATCGGATAGCATAGTCCAGTCCATAACATAGAAAGAAATAACAAACAAGGGGGGTTATACTTGTCACCATGTTGTGAATACAAACATGTCTTTTTCTTTGTTGTCAAGTCCACATATTTTGCTATTGCAGAATGTATAAATTCAATAAAAGCATAGTACTAGACAAAAAAAGTGTCATAGCTAGCAATTTAAAATGCCAACATTTTTTTCAAAAAAAAAAAAAAATGCCAACATTTTTTTTTGCTTACATTGCTTTCCGATTGAGATTTGTTCCACACTGCTTGAAAAATATTTGCCTATGTGCAGTGGCTTATTACACGCGCCTATACTTTATATTGTTCGCCATTTTAAACTTGGGTTGTTAACTTCTTCTCAAATGCCTTTGTTACGTATTTGCGATCTTTAGTATTTACCAAGATTGCATAAATTTCCATTTTTTTTTTTGATCGGCTGCATAAATTTCCATTCATTTGGAAAGTAGTGGTGACAGTTCGTTTCTCCATCTTTTTATTACCAAACCCGGCTCTGGTGCAATTGCAATGACTGATTTTCGGTATTATTCTTACTACATCAGGTGTGTGTTATACTTGGTATGTGGATGAACGACAAGTGCCCCGTTTTATGAACAAGCATGACATTATTCGAGAATACACACCATGATAGCATCTACGTAACCCCAATTTTCACACAAGTTCACTACAACTTTTTGTGAGAAAAATGCAGTTTTTACCTATAACAGCTGCAACTGACTATAAATGCTACAGCCTCCTAGAAGAAATGATACAATTCATCCATGCAATTAGTTATTCCACCACAAGCAGCAACACCAATATTCCCAACAAAACCAATTCTTTCAAAAGTGTGTTAACGGAATAGTAAGGGTTAAATTATAAAAACTACCATTGAGGTATAGTTTAATTGAGAAAAAAAAATAATAAATCTTTCAAAATTACAAAGACCAATTTAAAGTATCACACACTCTTGAGGTTTGTATTTACTTGCTAAATATCCCCTCAATAGGCAAACTTAGTAAAAACATATAGCAAACGGGGTTTTTGAGTTTTAAAAGACAGCATGATTTTTTTAGTAGTTAGACTGAACCTCAATGGATTTTTTTAATAAACTGAGAAATAATGAAAACACTACCAGTCTTACCAGCACAAGATTAAACTGACTAGAGTTATAAATCAAAGTTCAAATACGGTATAACAATCAAGTGCTCAAATATGTCACTGCAGTCCAAAACGGAATCATAATTGAGAAGAACGATACATAAGGAATTCGCGTAAAAACGGAAAGTAAATTGTCAAGCAGAAAAGTACAGTTTCGCAATGCGATCATCATGCCATTATTTTTGCAGACCTTGCATAAAGGCTGTCTACAACCTTCTCCATATTCGAAATAGTCTCCAACGTTGCCGGGTAAATCGCATCTGTTTTAGGATCATCAAAGATAATCAAACATCCAGCACCCTGATCAAGAGTCCCTGCGAATTTCTTGTCTAAAATCATCTGAGACAATTTCTTTTCAACATGATGACCTGGCAATTCAATCAACTCAGCAATGTGCGCAATCTCAACTCTCGAGAATGGCTCGATCAACCTGCAAAGATTCTGCTCAAGTAGAGTGTCGTAGAGAGAAGAAAGATGCCTATGGACAATAGGGTCTTCGTCCAGCTGTGTCTTAAAATTCTGCAGAGCAACCTCAAAGAGCTTGAGAGAACGCTTCGAGTGAGCATCAGCAACAGCTTTCATCGCATCTAATTCCGGCCCTTGATATTTTAATCCAACTTTTGGTGATGAAATTATCCCTGCCACGTCATCAGCCTGGTTCACCATAATCTTGCAGAGCAGCATGTACTTAAGGCCGTAAATAGCCTGAGGATCTTCGAGTGCATTGAAAGCTTCGAATGCTTCAAAGAAGTAGCTGTACGCGGTTTTGTAGTCTTTCTCTTCAGCGTGGAGAATCCCACTCTGCAAATCGATAGTGCCCTGCTGAGCTGGCGGCACGTAGATAGCATTGGCTGCCGTTCGTGCTGCAGTAAGTGAAGCTTTGGCTTTGGGCAGGTTTCTCAGAGAGAAATGGAGTTTGCTCTCAAGCAAGTCAATTTCGACCAATAGCAGCTTGTCGTCTAATCTTCTGACCTCCTTGATAAGACCTGAAAGGAGATTCAGAGCTTCCGAATATTCCTTGTTTTCCAGCAATAGAGCTGCGAGCCTGGCCTCGATACGTTGACGGAGAAATGTTCGTTTTTCAGCACGCGTCCATTGAACTATTTCCTTGCAGAGAGAAATCTGGAGATCGGATGTGCCGGGTATTTTAGCGACTGAATCGATAATGACACGGACGATTTTGGCGGTTTTGGCCTTTGGGATCAAGGAAAAGAAAGGTCGCAGTTTGGTTAGGAGGTTTTGAAGGTCTTCTGCTCGACCCTCTTGTCTAAGAAGATCTGAGAGTTTGGTAATAGACTCTTCTTTAATCCGTAGGGCTTCTGAAGAAGATGAAGGGTTTTCGAGTATCCCGTAATAGATAGAGATAGCCTCAGCTGGAGTTTGAGCTTCAGAAGCTTGAGTGAGTGATTCGGTTGTGGCAGGGAGATGTGATGAAGACATTGTTATGGCTTTCAATTACAAAGTTCTGCAAATTTAACTTCAGCATTAACAACAACATCGCCATTACAAAATTAACACTACATTGCCATTCTGTAGACGACGAAAAAACAGAATTGAATAAACTGCAGCATTATGATGAGGCTCGGTTTACATCAATTAACATCTAAAATAAAATCCTTGAGACACAACCTACTTAGTTTAAAAAGAAATCAAGTAAAAAAATAAAACATAAAAGCAAAAGCCACATAGGAGTATTATGTCATCGTCCCTCAAATCTTTACCCCTTTCCTTTTTGAACCTTTTCTTTCGCAAAGATTCAAGCTCGAAACATCAGTATAAGTTGCTAGTTAATCGATTATTTACTACTTCAAATTACACAAACAAATCACTAAATATCACGAGTAACCATGCTGTTTCAGGTACATAATGTAATTAAACTATGCGAGAAAAATTAGAACAGAACAGATAATTATCTTATGAAGCATACATTCATTTAGCCATAAATCGGAAACATATCCCATTAGCGATTATTCATGATACATCAAAATTATAATTCCGTTTATGCAACTAGGGATAGAAGAAAATAATCTAAGTTGCGATTAGGAGAATAAATAATAAATAAATAAAAGCAGAAAAAAATAATCAACGAATTGGAAAAGAGGAGGACTGACCGATAATTCGCAAGAGTAAATCCACCGCAGATGCGAAAGAGAGAAAAGGGCGAAGCCTGAAGAGGTTTTGACAGAAATGATTCCCAAATTAAAAACCTTCTTTTGTTTTTCTTGTTGGAAGGGCAACCGCCAATTTTGGGCCAAATGAGGATTTTAAGAATATCTCGGCCCATAACGATTTGAAAAGCCCATATGCGATGGATGATCCACGACCATTATATTACCAAGAATGCCCTTGTTTAAACGTCGTCGTTCGAGTGACGCCAGTGTCCTAAGTAGATGATGACATGGAAAATAGTTGAACAGATAACATTTTGGTTTTGGCTATGGAGTAAGAGCAATCCCACTAGTATACTGTATACTGTATCGCCAACTAATACTTGTGAAATACAAACTAACTCCGTCAAGCGCCGGCGGTGGCGGTGGAGGATACGACGGCGATGTTCTTTGTGTTTTACTGGTAATTACGAAAATTCAAAAATGAAGGAATTTGCTCTGCAGTATAATATTCCCCTCCCTCCCACCACAAAGCTCAGAGTCCACCAAAGTAAAAACCTTGCTCATTTTCAAGCTACTAGGAGGAATAGCAGAAGGGCTATAAATTACAGCAATAACACCAGCCATAAAAGAACACCAACTGCTCCTCTTGAAGTTCAGGAATTCGAAGAAGGATTTAAGAGCAGTAGATATTATGTAAGAACTAAAGATGATGAAGAGTACGAGGAGGAGGAGGATGAATCAATATCGTCTTCTATGTTGCTTTCTTTGAGCGTGAAGCCTGACAGGACCATGGCTTTGCTAGATGATTACGAGATGGAAGAAATGGACTTGGTACCCGACGACCCGAATCACCGGAGCGGGTATGTGGCGGTGGTGGGTAAGCCCAATGTTGGGAAGAGTACACTGTCCAATCAAATGCTTGGACAGAAGTTATCAATTGTCACCGATAAGCCCCAGACTACTAGACATCGTATTCTTGGTATTTGCTCTGGCTCAGATTATCAGGTTTGATTTGTTTTCATTTTGGTGAATTGTTTAATGATTTAGTTTCTGAAAGACGATCAGTTTGTCCTCTTGGTGTTTGTTGTATTGTCTGAGTGACTGTCGATTACTTAAAATCTTGTGAAAACAAATATTGTTGCTTACGCCTTTATGTACCTGTTGGGATGTATTTTAGATGATACTTTATGATACACCTGGTGTTATTGAGAAGAAAATGCACAAGTTGGACTCTATGATGATGAAGAATGTCCGAAGTGCTGCCATCAATGCAGACTGTGTAATTGTTGTTGTTGATGCTAGTAAGGCACCTCAGAAGGTATTCTTTGTAATGTTAGAGAGAAAATTCAACTTTGTGTTCTTTAACTAATTGTACTCATCTCCCATCAGATTGATGAAATGTTGGAAGATGGAATTGGAGACCGCAAAGATAAGTCACCCACCCTCCTTGTTTTAAACAAGAAAGACCTCATCAAACCCGGTGAAATTGCAAAGAAAATTGAGGTGTAAATTTCTTGACCTTCTATTAATATGTTGTGTTGTGAACCTTGTCATTGTGGCTGGATTTTTCTTTGTACTTTCTCTGCTTTATTACATATGAAAACTATCTAGAGCTTTGGTCACCCATTATATCACGAATGAGTTAACCTATTTAGTACATATCATGACTTAATAATATGGTGTTATGAAAACATGGTGCAGATTTATGATTTTGGTGCGTGCGTTGTGCAAGTAATATGCAGGTTAATTATTCAAGGAGATATTGGGAGTGTTTGCAAAAACTTGTGCTTTTAGAAGTAGTGATTTATTGTAGCAGAAGTAAAAGTGGTGGAGAATCAGAAGTTGTTAGTGTTTGCAAATAAAATCAGAAGTCACAAGTTGAGAGTGTTTGGTCAAAATGTTGTAAAAGTGTTTTTTGTTTGTAAAAGTCAAACCAGAAGTAGAATCAAAAATCTAAAACACTCGTATCCCAGCTTTTAGATTCCGATTAAATGAAGCAGGAATTGACATTTGCAAACACTAAAAAGTGTTTTTTTAGCCAAAAATTGAGAAGCATTTTTATTGATCTCAAACACTCCCTACACTAACTTGGATTACTGCCATACAGTTTGTTACTCTTGCGCAATCTTTTTAGTAATGTAACTTACACTCTAGTCTTGCATATGGCATCTATGCTTGTAGTACGTTATTGTACATCCTTTATGGTTTACTAATTTATCTAAACTGGAGACCCGTTTCTTGCAGTGGTATGAGAAATTTACAGATGTCGATGAGGTCATACCTGTGAGTGCCAAGTATGGCCATGGAGTGGATGACATAAAGGAGTGGATTTTGTCAAAACTTCCATATGGACCAGCTTATTATCCTAAGGTGTATATCATATTTCACTAACAAATAAGTTTGAGAAACGTACTTTGTGAAATATATGTGATAAGCTTTCAAAAAGTTGGCTGCTGAAACTATCCGAAAGATTGAAACAACCTTCTTCAATCAATATATCTACTATATACAAAAATTGAAGCCATCACTTATTGGTTGGTGATCAAATGATTATTTACCTTCAGGATATTACTAGTGAGCACCCTGAAAGATTTTTGTGGCTGAAATTGTCAGAGAAAAATCTTTATGCAGTATCGCAATGAAGTCCCTTATGCATGCCAGGTAATAATATTTTGAATTACAAAAAAAATGAGAGAAAAAGAACCTGATTCTGTATATTCGTGGACATTTCATCTTATTTGTTTGCTACAATGTTTCTCTAACTTGACAGGTTAATGTGGTAAGTTACAAAAATAGACCGAACGCGAAAGATTTCATCCAAGTTGAGATTGTCGTAGAGAAGAATTCGCAGAAAATTATACTTATAGGAAAGGTAATATTCGTTTTCATGAATAGATATTGTGTGTATGACTTCTATTCTGCTGATTTCACTAGGATGGAGGTGCACTAATTTAATAGCAAATGAGGTGTTTTAAATTCATCATTGTGTGATCTAGTAGCTTGAAAATTGGTGCAGCATGCTGGATAGAAAATGGAGTTTACCCAAATGAAAAAATCACACATACATATATATAGGGATAATATAAAAACTACCCCTGGGGTTTGGGTTAACTACAAAGAAACCCACAGGTTTTAAATTACAAAAAAAAAAACCTAGAGGTTTGATTCTATATTGCACTTCATCACCGCAAAAATACTTCAAAAATCCCCATACATTTGTAATGATATTGCAATTACCTCCCTACATTTAACACAGAATCAAACCTCAAGGGTTTTTTTGTAATTTCCAAACATCATAGGGTTTGTTTTGTAATTAACCTAAACCTCAGGGGTAGTTTTTGTAATTACCCCATATATATATTGATCGGTAAAAATAAGTTCATAGATCAAAAGAATTTAAAAGGATGAGTTATGTAGAAATGACTTTGTACGTGCACTCAGCAACTTATCTTGTCTGGATTATTATAGGAAGGAAAAGCTTTAAAGCTACTAGCAACAGCGGCTCGGTTAGATATAGAAGATTTCTTGCAGAAGAAAGTTTTCCTTGAGGTATGAGTTATTCCGATCATTAAAACATCCTTTTGCAAGAACAAAACATAACCAATGTAAATTTATACAGATAGAAGTAAAGGTAAAAGAGAACTGGCGACAAAACGAAGGACTCCTTAAATTCTATGGCTATGGGGGGCAAATTCAAGCTTTATGACGTACAATTTCACAAGGCCCAAATGTGTGTAAGCAAGTCATTAATCTGTTGCTTGCTGCATCATTATGACGATTTTTTGTCAATGTCACTGTTGAAATAATTACCAGTTGGAGATACCTGTGTTGCTATTTTCCTTAGCATGGTCAGTTGTTGTAATATTACTAATATGATATGGGTGTTTGTGACTTTGTTGAATAGATGAGTTTTTTTGTGCACATTTCCAGGCCCTGATTGAGACAAGGACTCAAGCAATACTTCTTGAAGGACCAGTTTTAGCAGTGTTCCCTTTAATTATTCCATGTCTTTGTTGAAGAATATTATGCACAGTAACAGTCTTGAGATTCACAATTAGACATTAGGACTAGTAAATTTGCATTATGTTGCCAGCTATAAAATAAAATATATAAAAATAAAACTATGAGATTAGCTAGCCCGTCAATCGCCGAAGGTGTTACTTCTTTTGAAGTCATTTAGCTCTTGGATGGATGTATTTCCAAGTCCAATTTCTAGTTTAAAATGAAATTTTAGATTTTATTGATTTTTGTGTGAAAAAATGAAAATATGTGTGGTTTGTTGTTTGGATTTCTGTTATGGAATATAGTTTTTGAATGGTGTTTCACATAGATTTGCTCATTTGCATGATTGTGATTAAAAATTATTTGGTTGTGTTTCTAAAATCCTACTTTCCATGAAAAGGTGAAAATTAATAATGACTTATTTCCATTGACAACTTTTCTAGACAAACATGAACCTATTTCCGGAATAGTTGGAAAATAGAAAGATACACTTGAAAACACTACCAAAGGTAAACATCTTTAAGAAACGAAACCTGAATCCGACAGGTTAGATCTATTTTGTAATTTTAAAATATATTAAAAAGTATATTTTCAAAAATAATTTTAAATCTAAGTTTATAAAATAAATTTAAAAACCCAAAAAAAAAAAGCAGGTTGGGTTAAATTCGAAAATAAAAGCCCAAAAAGTCGTTCTGGATCCGTTTGTAATTGTAAAAATCCTTTCTAGATGGACGTGTTTGTATTTTAATCAAGACATTGCCACCTATATGTATATTTCACATTTTTCCAAAGCAATTAGTGTATTAAATACATTTAATAGAGTTTATATTATGCAATACTTTACTTGATAGTTTATGATAGATTGAGTTTATTGTTATTGCTCTACTATTATCTTTATTAAATTATCAGAAGGACAAATGTTTAAATTTTGCCACGCCATCTAATATAAAATTTCTAAATTTTTATCGTATTTATAAAATTTACAGTGCGTTTGTATTGAATTTGCAGCCTCTTTTTCTTTATTCATCGCGCAACTTGACCCATGAAAAATATAGGAAGATCTCGAAATGAAATATGATGAGTGAAAGTTTGGTGGATTCAATATTCATGAATTGGAATTGGAGCAGCTCAACAACACAATCTAAGGTGGGTGGTGTAGGTTAGGTGTACATTTACCATGAAATCTAATAACTAAAGAGGGGTTACGTGGTTGTGATGTGACAAATAAATAAATTGCATGTATCATGTATGTACTGTAATTTGTATGAATAAATGCCATATCATGATTGATTTGTGAAGACAAAAGTCCCACACACACACCACGCCACATGTTTAGAGAAATGCGGTGCCGCCCATCATGCCAATTTATAGCTGCATTTTCACTCACCAATAAAATACAATAATTATTTATTAACATTAGTTATTGTTTTATTATTTTACCTCTCATAAATACTTTACAAGTACTTTTATTTTACATTTATTGTCACGCGTTTTTACTTTCTCTTTTTAGCTCAAAAAACATCAAGCAAAAGATTTTGAGGTATTTTTATAATAATATCAATATTAAAAAAAGAATCAGGTTTTCTTCCATTCCATCATGTATTTTACTTCTTATTCCACACCATCAATGTTTGACACGTATATTTACATCTAAAAAATCAACCACCATGATTATTTTATTTACACATGTCCACCATCCAATTTAGTGGAACACAAAATGAGCAATAGGTAATATGTTCCCATTAAAAATACAGTGAATTATAGTCCCAAAAAAAATGCACAGTAAATTGTTATACTCTTTTCTTTTTTACTTTTTTTCGACCGTGTTCCCATTAAAAAGTGTTAGCCAAGGTTTGAGTGACCTCTACTTTTTTTGCAGAATTGCGAATCGCAAAGACTACTAGGCCATCCATTGGGGTATTTTGATATACTCTGAATGTGGAAATATGTTAGTGGTTACAAATAAATAGTGGGTGAAAATCATATCAATTGTAAAATTAAAATCACTGGACTTTAAATGTCGTATAATATAGATACTAGTTTCTTTGTACTCGGCTATTTGGTACTTGGACCATTGCACCAAAAGTATCACTCATGAGGTATGAATTGAATTCTCAAGACTCAAATGTTACCTCCTCACACGCTAATCAACTTCTAGATGGGGCTCCGGCCTGCAATACACGCAAGTTATTATGTTGTTCCGGTGAAAATCTTCGGACGAGTAAAAACCTGATCAAGAAGAAATATGACAAGGACATAAAACTGTAAGATGTACACATAAGTTTCGTACCTTGAAAATAGTATTGAAGCTGCATAGTATTTATAGGTGTTTAACTTGACATTTGGACCTCACGATCACGGACCATTTGTTTGTCTTTGGTCTCTTGGACTTTTTAGGTTTTGTTACATATATTTGGATTAAGGCAAAATTATTTTTTAGTCCTCTAAGTGGTTGTACTTGCAGATTAAGTCATATTTTTTTCGATTTTGAATTCAATCCTTTAAGTGAGAAAATTTCGGATTTTTGGTCCTCACACTGTTATAACAAGGTAAATTTTACCTCATTATTTTTTTAAAATTTTAATTTTAAAGGAAAAATTGTTGAATTAGTAAACTACCTGGAGAAACTTGTAGGCAAAATTGCCTAATCTTTTTCTGATTTTTTCATTTTCTCGCTTAATTCTTCTATTTTCTTAAACAAAAATATTTTTTTGAGGTGAAACAAAAATAAATTCACTTATTTCATCTTTCTAGCTTTCTACTCCTCCCTACTGCCATCCGCATCGCCGCTTAATTCTTCCAACCCCAATTCACTTATTTCATCTTTTCTAGCTTTCACCAAGCACCGCCCGGCCACCTGGCACCCAACTTCCTTCGTCTTCTTTCTTCATATTATTATTTTATTCCCTTCTTCCCCATTTTCATTTTGCTCCTTATTCTTTTATTCTTCTCATTTTATTCATTTTTTTCTCTCTTTTTTTTGTTATTCTCCTTCTTCTTCCTTTAGCAGGCTATTTTTGGGGACTTGAGTCTATGTTTTGGGTGGATCCGTAGAGATGGTGGATCTGTGGAGGTTGGGGGATGTGAGGTTGACGGAGGTGTGAGGTTGGGGGAGATGAAATTGGGAAAATTGAAATTTTTTTTCGGAAAAATGAATAAAGAAAAAAGATAGAATAAAACAAAGGAGTGCTTTTTTTAAAAAATAAAAAATAAAAGATAAGTATTTATATAATTATTACACATATAAAGTTTTTAAATTAAATTAAAAATAAACCAGTTTAATTCTTATTTTTTCTGTTTATGCAAAAGGGGCAAATTTAGTTATTTTAAAACATAATTTTTTTTAGTACTATTTTAAAACATAATCTGATAATAAATTAAATAAATATTAATATTATTTATAAATTTAAAAATTATAGAGAAATATCTTCAAATATTAAATTTAATTTATCAATAAAAAGAAACCAAAATGCCAAGTTGGATATATTATTTTTTACCTAAAAATATATATCACATAGAATGCCAAAGGCCAACTCAGCATTTTCTCTTTAAAATTAATTTATTAATTAAAATTAAATGTCACATCATCTAACATGTAAAATTTACTCGCTATAGAGGTCACATGACCAAAAATCTAAAACTTTTCCACTTAAAAGATCAATCCAAAATTGAAAGTAAAACAGGACCGAATCTCCAAGTGTGTCCACTTAAAGGACTAAAAAAATAATTTTGTCTTTGGATTAATTAACATACACCTTTTTTATTAATGTGATGATTGATATCCTATTAGATTGGTTCTCTTATTACTGTTTTATATTATTTATTTGAGTTTAAATTTAGTTGGACATATCAATCACTTTATCGTGCCTTTGCACCAATAAAAATTGAAAATTATTCAAAATCACTTGCCTGATTATTGAGTGATTTTTCTTTTGTTGGAGATAAATAAATATTGACATTATATGGAGCAGAATTATTATTGTGAGGGAGAAGGTGAAAGTAATGCAGGCAATCACATGGCTTCTTGAAACCCACAATCCAAGGCAGATTGATGACACCTTTGATCATTATCTTCCTTTTTTGTTCTGTGTCATGATTCTTTGGGCTTTTGACAATATATTGCACTTTTGAAAATAAGTTGACAAAATATGGTGGTTTTGAAAGAATTGTATTTTTAAGTGTAGGCGTATATAGTAAATGTGTCTTTAGAAAAGGCTTATACAGTGAATGTGCCTTTAGATGTATTTTCTTTTTTAAATTTTGATGGAATGAAGCGCATAAATAGATTGAGCCTTTTGAAAGGCTCACATCATTAATGCACTTCATTTGATTTTTCTTTGTATTTTTAATGCTAAATGATAAAACGAGAATGTATATGTGCTTTACGTTTTTTTAGCTTTACCGATTTTCCCTTCACATCCCGAAAAAAATAAAACGACATATAATAGCAATTTAAACTTAATTATAATTTAATTAATCTACGATAAATTTAAAATGTGTTGGTTTAAAAATAAAATAAACTACATTAACAAAGATAATCCTAAATTCGATGTCCTCCTGCCACATCCGGGTGGATATCTCACTCGATAATCATCATGTGTTCCGACTTCCATCTCTATGCATAATCACTTCGATAATCAAATCATCATCAATTTTTTCCTTCCCGAGATTTGTGAAATTTTGTGCTTTTTGATGACTTTGGTTTTTTCTCCTTCCCCACATTTTCCATTTTCCATACAATTTTATAGTTTTAAGTAGCTAACTTCTAAGATTAATTTCTCATTCACCCAAAATTGGCTTTTAGAAATTTCAAATGTCAATCTCATCTACTCACTTAGTAGAATTTTTACAAATAATTTAATTCTATTTTTCAATGGAAACGTTTCGCCTATTTTTATAGCTTCACCGCAAAGCTGCATTTTTAGTTTATAGAATAGAGTTTGCAAGGTCGAATCCACTGCGGATTAATAAATTAATGTACCAAGTATCGATTATAATAGTCCTATTTTTATCTAAACTATCGAAATTTGAAGGGTTGGTTTTATTACTTATAAAGCGTAAATTAATCCTAAAATAACAAAAAAGCAAAGAGCGATTAAAAGATCAAGTATGGATGGATGGATTCCTGGTTATGGTTTCAATTAATATCCCACTTTTATGCTCAGGTTAAGCAAAACCAAGCGTTAAACGATTCTTTCTATAGACCAATCACCAAAGTAATTTACCCTCTCTCGAGATGTATGTAAAAAGCGTTGATTGGAATATCTATGTTAGCAAGATCTCTACTCAACATGAGATATCCAACTCCCAAAAGTTCAAAAGATTATAAGATCTCACAAATATTCACAGACTTCTCAATCATGCAATCTATTTTGTGTCAAGTACTGAGATCTAGTATTGAAACTCACCGGTTAGAATTATGAATCAATACATCAAACAAGTTTAGATCAAAGGCCTTTTGATAAAACAAGAATTAAATCAAAGTACTTGAATAGAGAAAGAAAACATTAACTTCAATTATCCTTAATCATCACCTAAAAGTGTTTATTAATCTACTCCCAAACAAGGGAATCACAAGAGTTTTAGCCAGACATTGAAAATAAATAATTCATAGACAAATTATCCATAATCAAAATCTAACTAATTGAAATACGATACGATGGAATGAGTGACTCGGGGATGATGACGATCTCTCGATCTATCTTCAATCCTCGAAGGTGTGGTTGCGGTCTTGATCGATCTCTCCAAGTTTCGTGGAAAACGCTTCTTTTCTTTGGTTTAGGGTAAAAATCAGCCCCCCGTTTGGGCCGCCCGGGTCTATTTATACTTTGTTTGGGTGAAACCTAGTTGAAAACGGATCAGACTCTATTTTTCCTGCAGAGAGCACGGCCGCGTGCCTCTTTGGCATGGGCTGCCGTCTTGGGTGCCGCACAAATTGTCCAATCCGCCAAGGGAGCACGGGTCGTGCGTATGCGCACGACCAGCCCGTGCGCCACCCAAACGTCCGAATATGCTTATGGGGTCTTCATAAGAGTTGTAGCCCTCTCTCTTAGCTTTCCGTGGCCACTTGAATCAGCTCAATATCAATTTTGTAGAGAGAGTTATGACCAAAATACTAAACCCTCGTCTTGGGAAAAATCAGACGCGTTTGGATGTTCCATAAGATATATCCCCTGTTGTTGGATCATCCATGCTTCTTTTGACACATGAATCATTACTATGACTTTGACTCAATATAATTGGCTTCCAATTGGGTGTAATCGCCGATTCTTGATGCTTCTAGGTCGCAATGCTCGTATTTGTCACAAAATCACTCCAAATATTGTTAAATTCCTACAAAACGAGCAAAGCGTAATATCTTTTCCACAAAGAGCTTAAATATATACCATTTCATATGAGTTATTGCATGTTTATAAAAATTATAGCCATAAATATGCCCCTAAAATACATGCAAAATACATGTCAATCGTAAACCACTTAAATATTTAGTCAAAATCGGATCAACACCCGGTTTCTTATAACCAAATTCCAACAATCCCCACATGAATGAAATTAATGCATGCATGGATGCACTGCATTCTAAAAATTCCCGCCTAGCCCCGATTAGTCCCTGCCTAGGTGCTAGACCCCCTTTGTCCGCCTACATTATTTTTCCAATTAGGCCCCGACCAACTCCGCCCAAATCCCGTCTAACCCCGCCCAGACTTTGCCTAGCGCTTTTTAGAATACTGTGTGTATGCAGATTTGCTTGAAAGTCTCAAAGAAATCGTTATTGCATCTGGATAGGTAGCTTGTGGCTTTGAACCTTCCCTAGTAAAATACTATCAGATTTACTAGCTGCTTAGTGATACGATGTCTTGAACTACTCAGTCGTTTGTGTAAATCGAGACAACAATACTTGCATCATAATAATTCTAACACTTGTTGTTCTCATGTGTCCATTTCGCCCTGGACCATATCTTAGATTCATAAGTGTTTCTTTGAAGCGGCCATTACTTCTCATTTATATAGGTGATCTCCTATTGAAGAGTATCTGCCATACTCCACCTTTCGGCATAGGAATCATTAAAAGTCTTAAACTTAACCTCACCACATTCAACGGGTTTCTATTTCACTTGAAGTTTGGGGAATGAGCTAACACATTTTCCTAGTGTTCAAATTCAACATTCATAACTTAGTTGTCCCATTGAACCAAGGTCTTGGGATCTCCAATTCACAAGGTTGGGTTACCGCTATGAACATTCTTTATTTTGTGGATTTTACCCATTCCGCTTAATAATTTATACAATTGATCTCGACTTATTCCTTTCGTGAGCGGATCCATTAGGTTTTCCTTTGACTTCACGTAGTCAATCGAAAATAACCACATTCGAAATCAACCGCCTAATGGTATTATGTCTTCGGCGAATATGTCTAGACTTACCATTATACATACTATTTTGTGCCCTTCCAATTGCTGGTTGACTATCACATCGTATCAAGACAAAGCAGTAATCGACTTATTCCAACAAGAAATATCCTCTAAGAAGTTTCTAAACCATTCTCGCTTCTTCTATGCCTTTATCTAAAGCAATGAACTCTGATTCCATAGTGGATCGAGCTATGCACGTCGCTAGAAGACTTCCACGACACCGCTCCTCCACCTATAAGGATCCATTTACATCCTAAAATCTTACGACCTGCAGGGAGATCAACCAACTTCCATGTATGATTTTGAAAAATAGATTCTCCTATTGATAGCTTCTTTCCGTGAGTGGAGCATTTGGACTAGACAAAGCCTCTTTAATCGTACTTGGCTCACCGTCCCAACAAGTGTGTGACAAAATCGGGACCAAATGACATAGTAGTTTTAGTCTTTTTACTTCGTCTCGTTCTTCACTCCTTGTGAAGAATAACTTGTTTTCTCATGAGTTCTTTTGTTAGAACTCATTTCAACCCTTTCTTTACAAGGATATACATTTTCAATAAATATCGCATTTCTTGATTCAATTATGGTACTTTCGAGATATTTCTAGATTTCCGACTTGTGTACCAAGAAAACGATATGCACTCATCGTTGTATGCATATCCTATAAAAATATAATCAGTCATCTTTAAGCCAATTTTGACTTGTTTGGGTTCATGTATTGCTACCTTAACTAAATACCCCCACACTTTAAGGTATTTATAAGATGACCTATGATTTTTCCACAATTCATAAGGTATCTTATTTTTACTTTTAAGTGGGATTTTATTTAAAATTTGGTTTGCTATTAAAACAGACTTCCCCACATGTTTCGGAGGTAGCCTTAACTAATCAACATGGCATTCATCATTTCTTTTAAAGTTTGATTTTTTGCGTTCAACAATACCATTAGATTGTGGTGAATATAGCAATAGTTTGATGAATTATTTTCCACTAGTTACATAATTCTTCAAAAGGTGCAACATATTCTCCACTCTCTATTACTCCGAATTATTTTAATCCAGGATGCCAAGTTGATATCAACTTCAGTTTTATAATTTTTGAAGGCTTCCAAAGCTTCATCTTTGTTTCTTAATAAATATAAGTAGCAAAATCTTGTGCAATCATCAATAAAAATAATGAAATAGTTTTTACCACCTCTAGTTTACACAAATTTCAGATCACATACATCGATATGTATCAATTCTAGAGGTACTGTATTTCTTTCCACATAATAAAAAGGTATTTTAGCCATTTTAGTTTCAATACATATTTCACATCTCTTTTGAGAATCAATTTTTATGTTGGAAGTAATTCTAAATTCATTAATCTTTTTATAAGCATTTAGATTAATATGCCCTAATCTAACATGCTACAAATCGTAATACTCCAAAGATATAACAGTAGGCTCAATTTTATTGCTGCTTGAATCGGTTACACTGACTGAATCGCCATTACATTCATTTTGAAGCAGTCCATTATACGGATAATCTTTGCAGAACTTTCCAAACTTAGCCAAAATAAATTTCTTAGACTCAAACATTAGTCTGAAACCATGGTTTATAATAAGAGATCCCGACACTAAATTCTTTTGGATTTCTGGGACATGTAGAACATCCTTCAAAAGCAGCTCTTTTTCAAAAGTGAGCTTCAAAACCACGTTGCCAAAACTCGCAACATCGAAGAGGAAGAATTACCCATATTACGTTTTACCTATACAAGAGTTGTAGGTACAGAACACATCATTGTCGAAACATGTCGAGTGGCCCGTGTTAATGTACCACTCTCTTGGATTATCTACAAGGTTTGCCTCAAAACCACCGCATATAGATCTATTTGATCGGCTCTTCGATCACACTCATCAGACTCAACCACATTAGCATTGAGTTGTCTATATTTTGGTTTTTTATTCGATAGTCCTTAGCCATGTGGTTGGGCTTACCACAATTGTGACGATTTCTTGTAAATGGCTTTTTGTTTACATGCTTCTTTCCTTGTAGTTATTGTCACATTTTCTTTTGTTGTTGTTAGAACCGCCATGTTCTAACAAATTAGCCTTCATCAACAACACCTTTCTAGAACATTGAATCTAATTTTCGTTTACCTTCCTCAACTCTAAACGCATAATTAGTTCTTCAAGATTTATTTTCTTTTCGCTTGTGCTTTAAATAATTTTTGAAGTCCTTCCAACCAGTGCAATTTTTCAATCATGCACGCCACTTGGAAAAGCTTCATCCAATTGCATTCCTTCAACACGAATATCATGTATAATCAACTGCAATTCTTAACTTGATCCATGATAGTTCTAGAATCCATCATCTTAAAATCTAGAAACTCGCCAACCACAAACTTCTTGGAACCAAAGCATCCTCAGTTCGGTATTTTTTTCCCAAAGAATCCCAGAGATCTTTGGAAGTTTTCATTTCACTATACACATTGTATAGCGAATCAGACAGTCCATTTAGGACGTAATTGCTGCAATGGAAGTCACCTTGTCCCCAAGCATCGAAAGCAACACGTTTTTCATTGTTGGTTTCATTTTCTTCCAACATTTGTGGATCCTCCTTCGTAAAACTTAGTCGACTTAGCGTAGTGAGATAGAAAAAAATATCTTGGATTGCCATCTCTTGAAGTCAGTACCATAAAACTTTTCTGACTTCTCAGTCGGAATGGTAACTCTTGAAGTAGACACCATTGTTTACAAAAAAAAATGTTTATCTTGGGTTGTTGGAATTTAAAGTGTTTATTTTTGTAAACTGGAGAATAAGAGAACAAGAACTATCTATTACAGAGGAATATAACATAATAAAAATAGCAGAAAAAAAGCTAAGGTCCCCAAAGATACAACAACTAACGTCCTTGAAATAGGAGTACTGCAAATTTCAAGGCTCCTATCGAACTGAAATGTGAAAATTGAATATATACTTATGCAAAGACACTATGTTGTAACCTCTAAGTAGTGCGCAGACCACTAAGTTAGTGGTGTCTGTTTCATCTTTAAACATGCAGTTTCAGCTTTTAGATGCAGACGCGGGCACGCGCGCGCATGGCCTTGCCCACCACACCTCACATGTGTATAGTTATTTCATCTTGCACACTTCTGCACACCCACTTATTGATATATTGAATAAAATCAATATTTTATTCCTATGTGGGATGAATGTCTTTTTACCTTCCCATCATCCATTATCTCATTTCCAGCCGATTTACTTTGTGTTTTTATTTCTCACTCAACATAAATTGATTTTGAGAAGTTAAATATACTACTTTCATCTACTCGAAACTTAGATTATCATTTTAATATTTAATTCCTCCATAACTAAATAATTAGTCAAATTTAGAATATCAACCAATACTTTTAAAACCAATTTCCAACAGAATTAACTTCCCTGTGCTCCTTATCCTCTCTTTCCTTGTTTTTTTTTTTTTTAAGTAGTACTATATAATAAACATAAAACTCAATTAATCTTAATGATAATATATCAAGCACCACCATAACACTCCTCTGTTCAGCCATAAACACATTTCCTCCCTCAAGAATCAAGATATTTCAAGAGTGACCAAAAGAAAAAAAAAAAGAAAACAGCTTAAAAAAATGAGGCAGCATTTGAGTCTAATTATCTTGTTCCTTTTCCTCCAACAAAACTCTCTTGTTGCTATGGGAGACATGTTCATCAGAAGCAGAGGAATCCATTTCATGCTCAATGGCAGCCCATTTTACGCCAATGGCTTTAATGCCTACTGGCTCATGTACGAAGCTTATGACCCTTCTCAGAGACCTAAAATCTCAGCCGTATTCCGACAAGCCGCCAGCCGTGGCCTCACCGTCGCAAGAACTTGGGCTTTTAGCGACGGCGGCTACAGGCCTTTACAGTATTATCCTGGCTCTTATAATGAACAAATGTTCAAGGTTCCTTTTTTTTTTATGTTTGCAACCTTTTGTTTTGATTAGTGTATTTTTATTTAATTTTGTTTTTGGGTTGTTTTTGGTTTTGTGAAGGGACTGGATTTTGTTGTGGCTGAAGCTAGGAGATATGGGATTAAGCTTATATTAAGTTTGGCTAATAACTATGAAAGCTTTGGGGTAAAAGCAGTATGTGAACTGGGCTACAAGTAGAGGACAGTATCTCACATCTGATGATGATTTCTTTAGAAACTCCGTTGTCAAAGGGTTTTACAAGAATCATATAAAGGTAAGTATTTTTTGTTATTATTATTTTTTTTTGGTAAAAAAATAAAAAATAAGAACATGTTGCTTTTCTCTGTAAATAGCTTTTAGAAATTGTAGATTCAAGAAATGTACATTCAGATTATCTGTTTTCTACTATTTTGTACTGATTTATGATTATGTGTGTGTGTTTTGCAGACTGTTCTTAATAGATACAACACCATTAATGGAGTTGTTTATAAGAATGATCCAACAATTATGGCATGGGAACTCATGAATGAGCCCAGATGCACCTCAGATCCATCAGGCAGGACTATTCAGGTTCTCATACTTAATCTCTGTCATTTATTTTGTATTAAAATTAAGGGAAAATTACAAAAAAAAGAAAAGAAAAACTGCGGTTGGGGCTAATTACTAAAAACCTATGGTTTTTGAAATTACAAAAATCCTTCCAGGTTTGATTTTGTCTTACATTTAAGGGTAGCTGTAATATTTCTAGTAAATGTCTGGAGGATTTTTGACATATTTTTTTGCTTACCAAGAGAGAAAATATATGTCGGAATCAAACCTCAAGTGTGTATATATAATTTTAAAAAACCTTTTTTTTTTAAAATTAGCCCAAGCCTCAGTTTTTTTTTTTTTTTTTTTTTGGCTGTAATTATCCCTAAGAATGATATATGTGTTCTGGTTTATTATCAGAAACCCAATATATGTTAAGCCAAGGGAATGAGCAGTTGGATACATAATGAGTAGTCGTTGGGGGGGGGTGCATATTGTAATAGAAGACCATATGAAACATAGAAAACTCAATCCGAGACAAAGAATATTAAATGTTACTATATTCCATATCCTTGGAATTTTTCTTTTCTTGAAGTGATATCATTGGAAATTAATCGGTGGTCCCTGTAGAACTTTGACATTTAATCCTTAATTTAATTTGGGCATGAGTTATTAATTAGGCTTTAAAACATTTGCATAATTAGCACTGAGATCCATCCCATGTGCCACTTGTGTGCTCCAATTTTCCCTTGCCCACATTTAGTTGCCAACAAATAAATGTAAAGGGATAATTACAAAAACTCTCTTGATATTTGGGTTAATTATAAAAAAACCAATATTCTAAAAAGCGCTAGGTGCTAGTCGGGGCGGGAGGCTAGGGCCTAGCGCCTGCCTAACCCAGGTGGGGTTAGGTGAGCCTCATAGAAAAAACTGTAGGCGGACAAGGGGAGCCCAACGCCCAGGCGGGACTAATAGTGGTTGGCGAAAATTTTTAGAACAGTGAACTTAAAGAGTTGTTTGAACAGTACAAGAAAAGCCCTTGAGGTTTGATTTTTTTTTAAGCATAAGGGTGTGATTGTAGTATTTTTACAAATGTAATGTTTGCAATGTTGTTGCTTATGAAGGGGTAAAGTGTAATATAGATTCAAACCTCTAGGTTTTTTATGTAATTTTCAAAATCTCTGAATTTTTATAATTAACCCAAATTTTAAGGTAGGTTTTGTAATTATCCCTAAATGTAAAATAATCTACTTTTGCTTGGTAATAATTTTTGGAGCATCATTGCTAAACTTTTGTCCAAATTATTATTTTCCGGCAGGCTTGGATAATGGAGATGGCTTCTTATGTGAAATCCATAGACAGAAATCACTTGTTAGAAGCTGGATTAGAAGGATTCTATGGTCAATCATCGGCTTGGAGGACTAACCTTAATCCTGGTTTTAACATAGGAACTGACTTTATTGCAAATAACCGGATTCCTGGCATTGATTTTGCAACTGTTCACTCGTATCCTGATCAATGGTACAAATTTCTATTTTGAAAGATCTAATGATGTTTGTAAGTTATAATAGGTTGTCAGACGAAATTGCATTTTTTTAAGTTGGCTCAAATTGAGAT
This sequence comes from Rehmannia glutinosa, assembly GCA_016081115.2. Classification (NCBI taxonomy): domain Eukaryota; kingdom Viridiplantae; phylum Streptophyta; class Magnoliopsida; order Lamiales; family Orobanchaceae; genus Rehmannia; species Rehmannia glutinosa. The sequence goes on along the minus strand of CM071932.1, from coordinate 33,977,976 downwards.
TTAGTCCTCTAACTTTCAAAAGTGTCGTTTGGCAACCACTAATTTTCCAAAATTTGCATATTTGGTCCAACTTTCAGTTTCGTGGATATCTTGTTCCTGAAATGCAGTGTTTGCTGATATGAATTTTGTGCACCATGTTTGGACCAAAGGTAGGTAAAGACCATGGTCCGAAAGACATGGTACCTGCTCTATTTCTTCTTGTTGTTGGATGTTCTTTCTTTGGTAGGAAGGTAGTAAAAATGGAGGAATGGGAGGAAAGGGTTGTAGTTTTCCCTCCACTTTAATACATGTTGCAGGGTAAAATAGTAACTTTACCTATATTTGGTCCAATCATGGCACGTTTTAGTCCATATCAACAAGTATCTCGCCAACTCTTATCCGTGAAATTGGAAAATGTGCAACTTTTATAAAGTTAGTGGTTGCCAAATGACACTCTTAAAAGTTATAGGACTGATTATAATTTGAGCCAACTTAAAGGACAAAAATGCAATTTTGCCTAGGTTGTCAATTACAAACAACAGCTTGAGAATGAAGTTTTCATCAATCAAAATCTTCTTTTATCATATATGGTTGTTGCTGTTGAACTACTTAAAATGCCCAATTGAAAAGACTACATGCAAAAACTTGTGCTTTTGGGGAAGGTGATTTATTGTAATAGAACTGAAAAGTAATGAGAATTAGAAGTTTGTAGTATTTGCAAATAGAAGTTGAAAATTGATTAAGTCTATAGGGAGTATTTGATAAATAAGTACCAAAATTGCTTTTACATACTTCAAGATGAAACCAGATGCACAATTCAAATCTAGAACACCCTCTTGCTTTTAGATTTTGATTAAGTTGTATAGAAGTAGAAGTAGAAGTTGGCATTTGAAAACACTAAAAACTATTCTCTGGTATAAAAACTGATAATCATTTTTCTAAGTGTTTGCGAGCACTCACAAATACATATCAATGCTTTTCGGCTTGTGATATTTTTTTTGTCCTCTTTGTTGTGTGATTAGGTTATCCAGCTCAAATGATGAAAGCCAACTTTCTTTCTTAAGCAATTGGGTTGATGCACACATTCAAGATGCTCAGTACATTCTCCACAAGCCTTTACTCATCACAGAATTCGGAAAATCTTGGAAAGATCCTAATTTCAGCCCCTATCAGAGAGACAGGCTGTTCAACACAGTGTACTTGAAGATTTACGCATCTGCCAAACGCGGTGGTGCTGCAGCTGGCGGCCTTTTCTGGCAGCTTTTAGCCGACGGCATGGATTCTTTCCGAGATGGCTACGAAATAATCATCGATGAGAATTGGCCGACTGCAAATGTGATATCTCAGCAGGCTCATAAATTGTACCAAATCAGAAAAATATTTTCCAGGATGAAAAAGTTGGAAATGTGGAAGAGGGCACAGGCCAGAAAGGCTCAATGGTTGGATGGAAACAAAGGAATGCGCATTGGGGATTGACAATATTTAAAAACGCTTGTTAACTGCAAGTAACAAACCAGTTCATTTTTATTAGAGGCTTATGAAGTGTATTTTTGTCTTTTTTATTATCTCTCTTAGTGATGGATGCCGTTCATCCAGGAGGGTATGGCTTGTGATAAATGATAATCAAAAGGTGGAATAACAGATCAATCTCAGAACTATGACTATGATCTTTCTTGTGCCTTGTACTCAAGTTCTACACATATTTGATATATTCAGTGTACCTAAATTGTTCTAGGATTACTATTATTTTGGGTTTATCATTTTCTCTACTTATCTTGGGTATAATTATGGTATTATTAATACGTGTGCATCACTTTCATGCCTATACAGGATGTTCTCATCAAGTATTTGTATATGAGGCTGTGACTTTGTACACTGAAAAGCTTGATATGATATCAATCATTAAGGTTACTTGTCTTTAAAGAAAGTGCACTAAAATTAATCCTTATCACATTATGTATATATTTGTTCAAGTGGGCTAAAATCAAAAATAAAAAGAAGGTTATGGGGATTTAATCCCAAGCCAACATTGAATTAACTTAGGTGCATTTGGATGGGGGATTTGAGACGAGGGATTTCAAATCTTTAACTGAATCTACACCCTTGTTTGCCATATAAATCTAAATCAATGGAATTCAAATCCATTTTTAAGTTTTTTAGTTCATTTTCAAAGGATTATAAATATTTCCCAAAACCTGGAAATTTATTTTTTTTTTTGTACATGCATATCTAGTCACACGCTTACACATATTTACACTCACTTCACATACACTTTCTCTCACATTCATACACACTATCCTCACACACACATATTCACACATAATAAAAGTTACATATTTTATATTTTTATTAGTGTATCAAATTATAATAATTTATAAAATAATAAGATTATAAAACTTTTATTTTTATTTATTAATTATCAATTAAGAAAATGATTGGAGCTTTTAAATTTTTTTATCAAAATTTTACGATGGAATTGAAATTTTACACAAATCCACATCATCCAAATAAGATATGGATTTCAAATCAATGTATTTGACATCCATTTATTTTCAAATACATTGATTTTAAATCTCTCCATATAAATGCACCCTCAAGTTTTTAGGTGGAAAAAACATTAATACTAAAACGAAAATACAAGACATGTATTATTTGGGAAAAACTTTAACGTTAGAATCGACATAATGGTGATATAAATGTTAGTCAAGAAATAGCCAATTGAGATTTACATATGGTTGTATGAGCACACCGATAATAGCAGAGTATTTAAACATAAATTATATAGAAACATAAATTATACTTTTTAACTTATAAGATCTAATAGACAAAATTTAAAGGGAAAATAACATGAATACCCAATTTTTCAAGCCCAATCCCTGCACTATACGCCTCCTCCCATGTTCATTTCCAAAAATACCAAAACCGGTAGAATTTGGACAAATATACGCTCACAACAGATAAAATTCCCGCTCCAAAATCACGGCGCAAGCGGATCGTCGATCACAATACAATTCTTCATCCCAACAAATAACGAAAAACAGAAGAAAGGCAGAGCTAGAAGGAAAAAAATCGACATAAATAGTGGACTGCTCGAGAGAACAATTCAAACTCCAGACCAAGAGGAAGAAGAAGACCAAACCAGGTAATAACAACACGATCTGTTTATCTTAATCTGAGAAAACCTTGTTTCTATCAGTTTCATGATTTTACAGATAAAGATTTAGAATTCAATATGTATTGGATGAAATTGACATTAAATTGAACCAGAAATTTTGCATGAGAATTCCAACAACATGACAGTTTTGAGCTTAAAAATGCTTATTTTGTTCGAATTGTAATCCAAAATTCTACGAAAATTGCTTCTCGTGAATATCTACAAAAAAATCGTATAAATCTCAAAAACCTGTATGCAATACATTACGTAATTGTTTCACATGTGTTTCTTTGTTGTTTCACAATTGTTTTTATTGGCAATGATTCGCCTAATACAACACATTGCTTCTTGTCGTACATGAAACATTGTTTCATACATGTTTCATCTATGTTTCTTATATGTTTCACATAGCCAACTTTTCATTGAATTCCACAGTTGCATGGAGAAAATCCCAGCTGTGGTATACACAATGGACAATGGGAAGAAAATAGAGAGTATACCAACTTTGAGATAACAAGAATACTGATTCCAATTGACTGCATATTCAGCACCCTAAAAGAAATATTGGAACAACAAATTCGATTCAGAAAATTTGAGCTTACTTGTCCATCATCGGCTACGAGAAATGGATACGACTATTTTTGTCAGGACAAAAGATACTTTGTATTGACTTCCAACATTATAGAATTATTGAAAACAACAACTGTATTAGGGAAAGACCTACTAGTAACAACTTTACTTGAGTACGTGAGATTTTTAGCTCAAGATTGAGCATGCAGACATCGAAATGAAACAAGATCAACATCTACAAGGATGACAAAAAAAAAAAAAACTGAAGAGTATATGGGGAAAAACTACACAATTCCTCTAAATTTAAAAGTAATTTACTACAAACTTTTATCACATGATCCCCTATTTCACAGTTGTTTCTTACATATTTCATTTATGTTTCAGGTGAAAAGATCAAATGATTTTAACTTTAAAATCATGGAGGCTGACAAAACATTTGTTCTGGACCTTGAAAAAAGGACGCACTTGCAACAAGTTTCAAATGGATTATCATTGCTCACATGCTATAGCTAGTAGTACTAAAAGAACTGAATGAAGATATGTATCAATACTGCTCAGATACTACATGAAGGAAACAATGGAAACGACTTATCTGGAAACAATATATCCAACCCCACATATTGTAAATCAAAATAGCAGATAACAATCCAGACTCTAGAAAATTAATCAAATACAAATAGTTCCATACTACTAAAAATACCAAACTTAAATATATTATTCAACTGATTACACCATCATTAAGATTTACGTAACAACAATTCTCTAAAATCATTAGGAAGTGGAGGCAGAATCTCAATGTCGTTGTCATCATCATCCCATTTTGCAACTTCAACTTAACATGATTGTGAAGCAGATGACTGAGCCTTGCTTGTTCATTCTCTATCTCAAACGCTTCAACGTCCATAGCCTTCCCAACAATAAATTGCTCGGCATAATAAGCAACAAAAAATCCCACAAAAAGATACACAATCAGATAGATAACACAACAAATAAAAAACAATAAAAAAGAACAAATAAATGGAAAATACATAGCAAAAATGGGTTTTCCTGAAAGCCTCAAGTTGATTTTCAGTTAATTAGTTCTTCAAATTGTTTATAACATCATCCTAATATATATTCTAACAGTATACCGGTCTTTAGGATCAATAACATATTTGAAACCCTAGAAACAACAAAGAAACAAAACAAAAACAAAAAAGAAACACGAAATCAATAAGCACTTCAACTAAAATACATAAAAGAACAAAAGAAATATAAGAGAAACAACTTCGAAACAACATCGAAACAAACGAAAAACTTCACATCACAAAATAATAAAAGAACACAGAAAAATCATGCATCAGCAACATCATATTCTGCAAAAGAAAGAATCTTCTTTTTCGAAGCCTTGACACTAACCTTGAATTTTATAATTTTAGAAGGCGATTTTACCTCTGAAATCGCTTCGTCCTCAATAATCTTTACGACTTTCCTCTTCTTCGAAACCATTGAACCAGTAGCACCCTTCTGAAATTTGCTCTTTTTCGAAGAATCTGGTGCTTCCAACTTCGAAGAACTTCTCAATAGCCTTTTATGAGGAGAGTTTTTAGGAGCCATTAAAACAATTAACAAGACCAGAGGTTTCAAGAAGTTACACAAACAGGGAACGTGAGTGACCTGGAAGGATTAAAACTGAAAAAAAGGTAAGGAACGTGAAGAGGTGGCCACGATCAACCAGGGAATAGCAAAAAAAATGGGGTCTCTTCTTGTAGGAGATTCAGTGAATAACGTGAAAGAAAAAAATTTACCTTAACTTTAGAACATAAAAAACTGAAGAAGATGGGTAGAAATGTGAAGAGGTAGTAAGAGCAGATAGGGTATTTTTGTCATGGGATGAACCGAGTGGAGTATTTTTGTCATGAGATGGTATTTTTGTCTTTTTTAAAAATTAAGGGCATTTTTGTAATTTCCTCTATTTTAAAGTCAGGTTGTATATATTGGGCCGAGCGTTTAAAGTCCAATACCGTGAAGTCCGACATCAGCTTTGGACTATTTGGTCTTGGCCCGCTAAGATCTTACTCTTATACTGAAATTTATCATGCTAATTTGGTGATTGCCAAAACATGGTGTTATCACTGAGGCCTCTTATTACCAGAAGATTATACTCAAATTCATGCTTTGCTTACGCTGAGTCCATAGACACTTTGCTTTTTGATGAACGTAAAGATCCCTCGACATCAAATCAACCTGAATCCACGCAAATCAACATGCTAGAACTCAACTCACAGCTGAAGCACCTAACAAAAACTGGCGACCTTAAAAGTGCCCGCAACATGTTCGATACGTTGCCTCACAAAGATGAAATCACTTGGACTACCATGATTTCGGGCTATGTTAACGCTTCTGACTCATCTGAAGCATTGTCTTTGTTTTCAAAATTTTGGTATGTACCGAATATCCGAATGGACCCCTTCATACTCAGCCTTGCTCTGAAGGCATGTGGGCTAAATGTGGAGGTGAACTATGGGCAAATGTTACATGGGTATTCTGTGAAAACTGGTTTTGTGAACTCTGTTTTTGTCGGGAGTGCGATGCTTGATATGTACATGAAGAATGGTAGAGTTTTTGAGGGTTGTAAATTCTTCGACGAGATGCCGTTAAGGAATGTAATCTCTTGGACTGCCATTATCACAGGGCTCGTTCGTGCTGGTTTTAATTCACAGGGGTTGTCTTATTTTGCTAAAATGTGGACGGACGGTGTTGACTATGATTCGTATACGTTTGCCATTGCATTGAAGGCATGTGCTGATATGGAGCTTTTATATTATGGAAAGGAGATTCACACTCGAACAATAAAGAAGGGTGTGGATACAACCTCATATGTGGCTAATAGTCTTGCCGCCATGTACAATAAGTGCGGGAAACTAGCATATGGTTTGCGTCTCTTTGAAAACATGAGCAAACCAGATGTGGTTTCTTGGACGTCTATAATAACTACATATGTTCAGACAGGCCAAGAACAACAGGGAATTCATTCTTTTTGTGGATGAGAGTGTGTGATATATGTCCTAATGAGTATACTTATGCAGCAGTCATTTCAGGCATTGCAAATATTGCAAGACTTGACTGGGGTCAGCAATTGCATGCGCATGTTTTGCAAGTAGGTCTCGTGGATTCATTATCTGTGGCAAATTCCCTCATGACAATGTATTCAAAATGTGGGCTGTCTAATTCAGCTTCGACAATTTTTCACGAAATGACCAGAAGAGATGTTATATCTTGGAGTACTATTATTGCAGGTTATTCTCAAGGAGGTTGCGGAGAGGAGGCTTTCGAGCTTCTATCATGGATGAGGAGAGAAGGGCCAAAGCCAACTGAATTTGCTATTTCCAGTGTATTGAGTGTATGTGGAAGCATGGCAATTCTTGATCAGGGTCGACAGCTTCACGCTTATGCCTTGAGTGTTGGTTTAGATCAAACACCTATGATGCGAAGTTCTTTAATAAATATGTATTCGAAATGTGGGAGCATAGGAGAGGCGGCAAAAGTTTTTTCTCTATCGGAGAATGATGATATAGTGTCATGGACGGCCATGATTAATGGATACGCCGAACATGGATATAGCCAAGAAGCTATTGATTTATTTGAGAAAATTCCTCGTGTTGGTTTAAGGCCAGACTCTGTTACATTTATCGGTGTCCTTAGTGCTTGTAGCCATGTTGGACTTCTTGACCTTGGCTATCACTATTTCGATTTGATGACTAAAGACTACATATTAAAGCCTTCTAAAGAACATTATGGTTGCATGATTGATCTCCTATGTCGAGCCGGACGATTACGGGAAGCTGAGAATATGATTAACAGTATGCCGTTCGAACGGGACGATGTCGTTTGGTCGACTCTGCTAAGAGCCAGTAGAGAACATGGAGATGTTGAGTGTGGAAGGACTGCAGCAGAGCAGATTCTTCGACTGGATCCAGATTGTGCGGGGGCCCACATCACGTTGGCTAACATATATTCTTCGAGAGGGAAATGGAGAGAAGCGGCAGATGTAAGGAAATTGATGAAATCAAAAGGTGTTATCAAGGAACCTGGATGGTCTTGGATAAAAATCAAGGATCAGGTTTCGGCGTTTGTTTCTGGTGATAAGTCTCATCCACAGTGTGAAGATATATATAACCTTTTGGAGTTGATAGCTTCAAAAGAAGAAGTCACTTTCCAGGAACTTGCTTCAATCATGTATGTTTCAGAAGGATAGCAGATGATTGACATACTGCTTTCTACTCCATTTGTCAATTGATAAGGAGCTTGCAGCTGATGTTAATTTTGGGAGTTCAGAGCAGTAGTCTTCAAGGAACTGTTTCTGAATTCCGGGGTAATTACAAAAGGTACCATTCAGTTTGGTCTAATTACAAGAAAAGAAAAAAACATTTATCTTTTTAAATTGAAAATACCCCTTTGGGTTTGTATTTTCTCAACGAATACCGGTGCAATTTGTAAAATAGAAATAAATATCATATGGGGTATTTGTAATTCTGAAAGATAGCTGAGCTTTTTTTTTTTTGAATAATTACTAATTAGACTAAATCTGATGGGTATGTTTTGTGATTAACCCTTTCTTCATGCATACCATATTGACATATGCTACTTACCTTATGATTTGGTAATTAGTTGAGTTAGTAGAATCTGACTAAAATCAGAAATTTTATAGCATCACAAAGATATACGTTATCAGGACACAAGCATTGTTTGAAGATTCTTTCAACACAAAGGATCAGGCATTTCTGACATGAGAGCTGCAACAGAGTGGAAAATACAAGTGACAAGAATTTTGAAAGACCTCTAATGTTATGGAACTCTATGTCGCTGTTTGTAGGTCAAAAATCGTGTGGGAAGATAGCGTTCTGATATACATGGATTCGCAGAGAAACTGAACTAATCGTCCCTGCTGGCCTGGCAGAATTTCCTTTCCTTGTTGGAACATGGATGCGTCGAATTGAAAGATTTTTCATTCACAGCTGAAGTGAATATTTGCCAAGTTGGATGTTGCAACATGCCTATATGCATTGTGGTATCCTCAACCAGATGTGATGATGGTAAGATTTATTCAAAACTTAGGTCTATGAGGGAGATGGTGGTACATTTTTGTTTCTTCAGTGGATATACTGGGTTATATATTGGTTGAAAATTCAAATGATAGGTTTGGGATATTATTTTATGTATAATTATTCAGAAACATGGTTTCTTTTAATGAGTAGTATAAAATGGTCACAAAACAGACATCTGGAGTACTAAACCATACAATGCCTATAGGGGGCGATCGGATATCCTTCATTTTTTGGAAAGAAATTTTATGCTAAAGAATAGTGACAAAACAAATAAGTTTGATATAGAATGACGAATTTCGATCGGGGAAGTTCGATGCCACCCGTACCAACTCCATTGGGATGTTTACATGTGTACAATTATGACATGTGCATGTTTGTTTTTTCAAAAAAAGAAAATAAACATTGGACACATGTAAGCATCCCAACAGAGTTGGGTACTACCCAATTGGGTAACATCTAATTACCTTTTCGGGAGTGAGATTGGATATGAGATTAAAATGTAAAAATGAAAGTTGTTTTGATATAAAAATAGTAAAATAATGATTGAGTATGATTGATAGTTAGAAACGTGAGTATGTTAATAATAGTGAAATTTGTGGGAAAATATATACTCATGATGTTGATTTGATATTTTTTTAAATGAGTAGACGTGACTGGTGAGAGAAAAAGTTAAAATGAGTGAGTAATGTATTTTCTAAAATTTTCATAAGCAATCGCATTTTGAGGTTAAAAAAAATTCTCTAACGCAATGAAAGTATAAATTTTCATAAGCAATTGCCAGCCGTGGTTTCTAATTTCACGTTTTCGATTTCTGCTTTGGGTTTGAACCGTTTGATTAATACTCTTGCAAAGAATTAACGACACCATACTTGAGCACTTGAGCTACAAGATCGTAGTAAGAAATAGAGTAAAATTGATGGTCGCACCACCATCGATAGAGCTGAAACTTGAGAGAAAACAAAGTAAAACCACCAAAAAATAAAATATAAGATGTACTAAAATTCTCCAAGTCAAAAAGACGTATAGAAAGTAAAAAGGAACAATCACCATACAATGCATATTCTATACCCACAATCATCTTTCGACCACAATCCAGGAACGAATAACATGAAGAAGAAAACCAACACAAAATCCAACAGCACCCAGAATAACCACACTTCTAACCCATAAGAAAGATACAAAAGCATTTAATACGAAAGTATTCCATAACCAGTACCAAAATATGGAGAAAATCGATCCAAGAACAGCTCCAACGATGACCTGGATACCCGTATGAAATTGTTGGGCGACCCGAAGCCATGACTGCAGACAGAGACATTAATAAATTAACAACCATATACTTCTATTTCCAGGAGAACATATATACTATTTAGACAGGTTCTTTATTTGGATTAGGGGTGGGCATTCGGGCTCGGGTATCGGGTACCCGACCCGATCGGGTAATACCCGATCGAGTCGGGTATTTTCCCTAAACCCTCGGGTATCGGGTACCCAATACCCGAAATAGAAAACATCGGGTCGGGTGGCGGGTATTAAATAAATACCCGACTACCCGTTCGGGTACCCGCCAAATTAAAACCCTAGAAAGATCAAATGTCTAAACTCTGAAATCTCCAGTCTCCACTGAACTCTCCAGTCTCCACAGCTCCCGCCTCCCAGTCTCCCTCTTATCTCATCATCGTCTGCCTCCACGCCTTCTCTATCTCTCTGTCTCTCCCGCACGCACCGTCGCTTGTCTCCACACGGTCCACACCGTCGCTCCCACCAGGCTCGAGCTTCCAGCTTATTATTTTTTTTTTCAATTTTCAGTCTGTTATTGATTCTTTCTTTAAAAACAAATTCACACAGATCGCGAGCGACAGAATTAGTGTTCCAACTAAAAGTTCTAGCAGAAGAAAATCCAGATAATTAACAAATTGGACTAAATCTTTTCATTAACAAATTTCGAATAAAGCATATTTGCACCTTACGGAGAGCAAAATGGAACAGAAAGGAAAGAAGAAATAGACCGGGATGTTTATTCGCACCTAATGTTTATTCCTGCCGTTCGAAAAAAAAAACCCGAAATTATTTAATTGCGGGTACCCGACTTTTTCGGGTACCCGTTTTTTCGGGTAGGAGTCGGGTACTCTAAAACACTACCCGAAAGAATCGGGTACCCGACCCGACTACCCGATTACCCGACCCGATGCCCACCCCTAATTTGGATGACTGTCCACCTTCATTACTTTCATTTGTTTCTGATAACATACTAGGGTAAATTACAAAAACTACCCCTAAGGTTTAGCTTACTTACAAAAAAATAATACTCCAGTTATCTTTCTAGTTACAAATACCCTTTAAAGTATTACAAACAACGTTTTGAGATTTGTACTTTCTTAACAAAACAAAAACCCTTTCAAGGGGGCAATTTGTAAAAGAGAAACAAATGTCCGGTTCTTTTGTAACTAAATTGGACCTCAATTGTATTTTTTGTAGTTAACCCAAATTACAATCATGATCAAGCAACTAGGCAACTTTATCATGCAATTCTAAAGAAGATGAGTGGATATAGTTCGACTCACATTAAGGTGAATGAAGTTAAAGTGTACACCACAATGCAAGTAATTTAACAAGGCCGATAAACCTAATTGAGGAAATATACTTTACCAAGTTTTGCTACCACCATCTATAGGTCACCTAGTCGCTACAACCAAGTTGCCGCTACTGAATAAATACTGTTATTGCCTTCACCATGAAACCAAAACCAACATGAATTTGTGAAGAATTACAGATAAGAGATAAGACTTCAGAACAATCATTTCCAGCAATTGTTACCCCTTGGCACCACCCAATTTTCGAAAACCCTTGCTCCTACTACTACAAAATACTACCTAAACACATTGATTTTTATCATTGTCCACAACAATCTCAATTTTAAGTGTAGGAAACTACTATAAGTTTTTTAATTAATACCTTTTATCTGAAATGAAATGCTATTCTTCAGATATCAAGAATACACAAATATTCAAGTCAACAAAATCTAACAAGCAAATCCACATAATTAGAAATTTATGGATACTAATGATAAAACAAGCACGTGAAAAGTTCTCAAATCCAAGCTAGCTGTCGTATACTTACAAAATAAGAGCCGAGTATAAAGAAAAATCCGCTTAGAGTGGATGTAAGTGCATTCATCCCGTAACACTCTACCACTGCAGAGAATAATACACATCAAATATGCAACATGCATGATATGACAAAACGTTAAGAAAACAGTTTATGCTATACAGAATACGCAACAGTCAGCAGTTAAATGAACTCAAACAGATGCCGACAAAATTGTCCGTTTTTAACCTTATACCATTTGGTATCCTCACCACAATAAGGCACAAGTTTTAAAGCACGGAGCAGGATAATTAGAATAGCAAAAGATTGACCCACAATTGGTGAAGGAAAGGGACTGCAATTCTGACCACATTTAAGGAGTGTTTGCAAAAACTTGTGCTTTTAAAAGAAGTGATTTATTGCAGTAGAAGTGAAAAGAAGTTGACAATCAAAAGTTGGTGTAGTGTTTGCAAATAGAAGTTGAAAGTTGATTAAGTTAATAGAGCGTGTTTTTGGTAAATAAATCGTAAAAGTGCTTCTACATATTACAAAATGAAACCGAAGTAAAATCAGAAATCTAAAGCACCCCTCCCTAACTTTTTTAGATTCTAATTAAATTATACAGAATCGAAGCAGAACTTGCACAAATATATGACAATTCACAACGAAATACATGAGAAAATATATCTCAATACTTAGGAGGCTTACTTGACAGATTGAGAAATATTATTGTATAGAAGATGGATTGTGCATGAGAAGAAGGCATTCCCGGTCTGATCTTAATGTAGAAATAGGTCTTTCTTGATTTAGTATTTTCTTAAGTGCGATCGAGAGTACAGCATTTAGAACAGCACCCATAGCTGCCCATAACGTTTCGGCATCATGCCTCCAGAGGAGGACGATTCCAGCAAAAAGTGCTGATACAAGCCACTTGCTCTGAGTCAAGTGTAATAAACCAAAGGAAAATTCATGAGACGCTTATTAAACAACAACAACAACAACAACAACAAACTAAGCCTTAATCCCACTATGTGGGCCGGGTATACGGATCATATCGCGCCATCGTTTACAAAAACTAGTTATGAGGTTTAGTCTAATTCCAAAAAGTAAAAAAAAAAAAAACAGTTATCTTTTAACTGCACCCTCAAGGCCTTAAGAGGAGGGCATTGTAATTTTGAAAGATAACTTGAGTTTTTTTTTATTAGGCTAAACCTTAGGTAGTTTTTCTGTAATTATCCATAAAAGTAAAGTTCTTAACGAATAATGTAATCTTCCAGCCCAAAAAATTAATCTTTCAGGAAAATGGTTAGGTTTTGTATCTGATTAATGTACAAAAAAATTATGCACCAAAATTAATTTATGTTGATTTGATAATTGAGCAATGTAATTGAAGCTTTGATAGCCAAAGAAAGTAGAAATTGCATTATTCAAATAATTTCAACTCTATCATCAACCATTTTATGCACTGAATTAATAATGGTAGCAGAAAACATATAACAAAATAACAGAGTCTCAAAAAAATCTTGAAAATTCACCAACCAAACTATTGAGAGTAGCTTCAAGCCCACCACCTCCAAATTTCAAAGACCCTTCAACAAAAGCTTCCTGCTCAAAAGCTTCAATCCCCTTATCGCTCGTACTTTCCCTAACCCAATTAGAACACTTCATAATATTCTGATTTCTTCTTCCACTAGCCCAAGATACAGAATTTCTGCAATTGAAATCCCCGCAAAATTTTAATCTTTTCGCGAAGATTTTACTGGGTTTCTGAAGATTTCTCGATCTGGGTACAGTAAAATTAGCAGCTGTAATGGGCCTGTTAAAGATGGCGAACATTTTTTCTTTTTGATTGTGTTTGTTTATTGGTAGAGCTGGAGTAATCAAAGGATTCGGAGAAGTGTTCATTATAATTTATAAAGAAGAATAAAATGAGGAAGGGGAAAGGTCAAACATCAAACACATGGCTTGCAAAATTTTAAAGTATTAAACAAGAAAAATGCAGCAAAAGAGTTTGTTAGATTAATGGATATGGAGATTAGAAACGTACAAAAAGGGTATCTGATTTGGTTCTTCCAGTGTCAAAACAGCCAATATACGCTTTCCTTTTCCATTTATTTTATTTTTTGATTTGTTTTATATTTTCTCGGACTGCGGGGGGGTATCAGTTAAATGGAGATGGGAACAGGAAGAAAGTTGACTTGAATCTAATATACTACATACAAAGCTCACAGTTTGAGAAATCGAAAATTGAATGCGTAATTGTTTTTAGCCTTCATTAACTATTAAACATGTGGTGGGCTTTGATTTTTGGGATTTTTAGTTCATCGAGATTCGAGATGAAATTTTAGATGAAAAATGGAGTAATAATGTTTTTGGGGAATCACCCAATTACCCTACATTATAAGAAAAAAATATTTTTACCCCGGACTATTTTATGCTCCCATATTTTTCGCTAACTTTTTGTGTTCGCGTGTTTACAATGGACTTTTTAGGCTATTGTTTGAAATTGTTTCATTGAAATACAATTTTTTATTAAAATATAATTTCTTTCGGTCGATCTTATTCAGATGGGTGGATCCACCTTATACAAACCCTGTAATCAAACGAGAATCCACCCATACAAACACATAACTAGAATCAAACGAGAATACGAAATAAAAAAACACATTGAAACATTACAGAACAAAGATAGAAACAACACAATCTAATTTTTTTTTTTGAAATATATAAACAATACAAAAACAAATAAAAACAAAAAAAACATAGAACAACCAAAAATAAACAAACTGAACCAACCCGAACTGTATTTTTCAAGGCCCGAAAAAAGTCGGGCCTCAAAAGCCCGGCCCAAAAAAACTTTTCCAATGTATTTTTCGTTTTTAGACTGGGCTTGGTTCTTTTTTGTCCCCTGGCCCGGCCCGATTTCTCAAAAACCAAAAATAAACATTGAAACAATACTTGGACAAAATAACATATAAATAGATAAACATATAACTGCAAAAACTTAACCTAGGCATACAAAAATAAAAATCAAGCATAAACTAATGTCCAAATGCGTAAAAATGTCATTTTACAAAAAATATGGACATTTTTTGAAACTTCCTATAACTTTTATTTCGTATGTTTATAATACAATTGAAAATTAGTTGTCATGCTATTATTTAATTGAAATGATATATAATGTTTAGAAGGGGGACCAAAAGAACAAGTCTTTGGGGCCAGACCATGGTCTCTGGGCTTACCCTTCTTTACTACTCCAAGGCTTTGAATACCGACGTCTGAATTTAATCAACGAAAAATTACATAAAATACCTTTTTTCGGTAAATACCACAAAATATTCTTCTATTACTTTTGACCTATTTTTTTTCTTTTGTACGGTCCTGAATATCTTTTGATTATTTTTACGTTTTTTTTGTTTTCTTTTGTTTCCGTATTGCTTTATATGTTATATATGTTGTTTCGATGATGTTTAAATTTATTTCTTTGTTGTTTCTGTGTTGTTTCTTTATTGTTTCGATGTTTAAAAATAACTTTTACCTATCTATTTTTATGCTGTTTTTTTGTTCATATTGTTTTGTACATTGTTTGAATTATTTCTGTGTTGTTCTATAATATTTTTAATGTTGTTCTAATAATTTTTTGTTGTTATTTCCATGTAGTGTTCAATGTGTAAATACAGTTTTTTCCTATTTTTAAGCTCTTGTTATTCATGTGGTATTTTAATATTTTTTACGTTGTTTCTGGGTTGTATCAATACCCTTTTTAATGTTGTTATGATGTTTCTTTGTTGTTTCCACGTAGTTTTTGATGTTTCTATATTGTTTCTGGTTTGTTTCTATACTTTTTCTTGGTTGTTTCCATGTTTTTTATGTTTTCATGCATTGGATCAAAAATTGAATTTTGTGTTTTTATTCATGTTGTTTCTATAATATTTTTAATTTGTTTGGTTTTAATATGTGTTATTTTATGTGTATATTTCTTGATTTTTTTATAAGATTTCGTTATAAAATGGACTATTTAATGGGGGCAAAATTTATTTTTCACTGGAATTTTATTGGAAGAAACATGTTTGAAACATGTTCGAAACAATCTTGAAACAATGTAAAAAATCCAGAAATTTTGGCGGGAGCATAAATTTGTTAAAAAAAGGTGGGAGCGTAATTGTCCAAAAAGTACCGAAAAAACATAAAAAAAGTCATGTGATTATATCCAAAAATAGGGCAATTGTGTCAATAGCCCATAAATCAAATGTCTAGGTTGAAAGAAATTCGGAACTGAAGCCCACGTTAAGAAGGCAAGAAACTTGTTTAGGCCCGAAACGAAGCCTGAATGGATTATTCATTTGATTCTAGTTTCAAGTTTCAACTTATTTAAATTTGTTATTGTAACACCCGGAAAAAAAAGAAGAAGTGTATTTAATTAGTTAGATGGCCAATTAGTGAATTATTATTATTATTGGATTTATTATCCAATTATAGGGCCCATGGAGAATCCTAAGGTGCTTGGGAAACTAACTAGGGTAATTATATTAGGAGTCTTTCATTATTAGGGTTTTATCTTACCACATTAGAGAGGACCAAAAGAAAACACGTTCCAGCTCTTTCTCTGTGCCACCACATCCCCATCGTCTACCATACAACCTCGACGAAGTTTCTCTTCAACGTCACGATCCCTCAATTGCCTTCCCTATTTCATTCTCAACTCCTAAGGTAATTTTCTTATAAATTTTGAAACCCAATCTATACTGTTCATAATTTTATGAAATTTTAATATGTTATTCTTCTTGACGTTTTTAATCGTACGGTTAAAATTGCATACTAATCCGATAAGTACTTTTGTAGTTATGTAATTTTCAAACTAAGATGCCAGAATTTATGTTACTCCCTGTTTTTATTTTAGAAAATCCAAAACCCTATTTATACATATCCAAAATTCGTGAAATTTTAATATGTTATGTTATCATATGTTTAAAATATTCAATTAAAAGTTAATATACTTTTGAGTTGTATTTTATTTTATATGAAATTCATATTCACACTTTCCAAATCTTGAATATGCTCTGTTTCTGATTTATAAATTCTAGAAATCATGTATAACGACCTTCAAAATATCTGAATTTGGGATATGTTATGTTTTATAATGTTTATTACCGTGTGGTAAAATATCAGATCATTCCAACGTATATGTATTTAAATATTAATTAGTTTCCAAGACCTTACAGTTTTAGCAATGACAAATGTTTCGGTTTTAAAAATTCAAAACCTAAAGTTAACGAATTTAAATATTTTATGATTTTTGGATATGTTATACTATGATGTGTAAGTTATGCGTTGTTAAAGTTTCAAATCATATAGTACTATATTTATTTAAATATGAGTTTTCTCCCTTAGCATTGCAGGTTTTAATGTTACAACAATTTTAGTTTCACAAATTCAAAATCCGTAGCTAAAGTTTTCTAATCTTCCTGAAATATTTATATGATATCTTGTTTTGAGTTTATTACCTACTATAAAAATACTAACTAATTCCAGTATATGGTTTATGAGAAAATATTATTTGATCCCAACTACGCAGAGATTTAGTATTGTTCAAACCTACCAAGTTGAACCCTAAACCTTAGGAAAATACCACGAGCTTCCAAGAATGTTATTTAGTGCTTCCGATATTGAGGTTAATACTTAAGTTTTGATTTCTAGGAACTAAGATGTATATATATCTATGTTAGGCGACGAGGACAACGAGCTCTGAAGTTCAATATGGATATTGCATCAAATCATTCTACTATTTTTCAAGCAAAGTTTCGAGGTGGGGTTTGTTTTCAATATTTTATTGTCCTTGTTAAATGTTTAGATTATTTTGCATGAATGTGTAGTACAGTTGCTTAGGCCCTATTGAGCCAGGGACTCAAGAGGTCCGGTCGATGTATCCCTCGTAGAACCCCTACAAAGGTCTATTTGTCTATGTCTACGGTTTTCAAAAGATCTATGCTATGTCCTATTGGATTGTATTTGCATGTCTATGTGAGATATCTGTGTATTTAGCTTGGACAATTTATACTCCACCGAGCTGTGTCGCTCACCCCATATATAATCAGATTTTTCAGATTAAGGAGTCGACGATGGTTATTGGGGGTGGATAATGGGTGGCCTATGAAACTACTAGTGTAATGTCTTTTTATTTTTAAATGTTGTTTTTGATTAATAAGGAATTATTGTACGAATTATGATTTTCCTATGCAACTACTAGAGTGATGTCTTTTTTTCTAAATGTTATTTTCGAATTGAGATAATAAATGATGAATTACTATGATTTTCTAAGTTTATTTATGTAAACAGACCAAAAGGGATATTTCTTTTATATAAATTAGTAAATGTACGAATTTCTTAGAAATAAATAAATATATGAATTTTCTACACTTTATAATTTGCTTCCGCTGTTGCTATTAAATTTTAAATGATATATATTTACAGGTCTATTTTCTCTTATAAATAAAAGTATGCACGTGATACTTTTCAAAGTCTTTCACTGTCAAATGGTCTGTTTGAATTATATGTAGATGTCAAATTTTATTCAAATTATTTTATGCGATTATTTCTCTTTGTAATTATTGTTCTTTTGAAAATTAAATGGTTCGCCATAACGAGTTCTCTTTCTTATGTTAAAAAAAAAGTATTCGGCAAAATGAATGTATGTGTATATTTTATAGTCATAAATTTCTGGGCGCTACGGGTGGTATCAAGCGGGTCTACCTTTCTGTAGACTTGCAAAAAAAAAAAAAAAAAAATACATGTAATTTTCATGTGTGTACTCTGATAAATGAATTAGAATTTTTTTTAAACGAAAAAGAGTCTACGTATCCACCACCGCTATGCCACGCTAACTCCAAAGCCAAGGTACAAAGTTAAATTTTCAAAAGTTCTATTGCTACTTCTATTGCTCTTCGCTATTGCTATTGTTGTTCCCATTGATATCGCTTATCGACAAATTACATGATTTCTATTGCAAAAGAAAAAAATAATTTACTTTATCTATTGATGCAATACACATGTACCATAGAGCTATTGACTACGAGGTTTTACCACACTGTATGTGAATATGGAAAGGATTATATAAACTCTAGAGGACTTGGAAGAGGACCCCTGTGATAGAATACATGAGATTCATTACGAATTTATAAGCGATCGAGAATGTCGGGATTGACTATGAGTAAATTACTAGCAACATAGATTATGGATAGATTTTAGTGGCTTTCGATTTGAATATTCATGATTTACGCCATGTTCAATTTTTTAGAGTTAATGATAATACATTGATGTAGTTATGGTGTTAGTATATCATTTGGAAAGACAATAATTCTTGTTTGGATGTCTAAAGTCATGAAACTGAAGGTTGATGGAAAGGATTTAGAATGGATTTATATGTTATAGGAATGAGAGATTTTGATGTGAACTTAAGAATGTACTAACTTCGTAAGAGTCAATAAAGTACATAAGGAGATAATATTTCAATGCATGAGTTTATTTCCTTACGGAACAAAGGCTAGTACAAAGATTGCCTCGAATTATGTCGGGAAAGAAAGCAACGAATAGTTTAAGAATGGAAATTGTCGAGTATTTGGTTAGTGCAATAGGTTCCCAATCTTTGATTTGATAATGGTCAATGTGATAGTTATTCGAGACTATGAAATATATTTTTAGGAACTTTCATTTGGGAGTCCACTTGATAGACAAATGGAATCTATTATGACTTTACTTAAAAGACGGTATCAAATTCACCCATAGGATGACGTTGAAGGAATTAGAATATGCAATTACAAGAATTATTGGTTAAAGAATTTATCCAACTTAGGGTATCACCATGAGGAGAGCCAATCATATTTGTTAAGATAAGATGGATATATGGAGTATATTGATTATATGGAGAATTTATTGGATTACAAAACAAGTACCCTTGTGCTAAGAATAAATGATTCATTTGATTACTTAAAGGATCCAATATCTTATTTAGGATCAATTTGAGGGCTCGAGATCAGTTCTACTGAATTTCAATAAGTTAAATTGTGGTAGACTGTGTAATATTGGTTGGTCAGAATATTATCGTATGAGGAATATAAGTTGTCCTGGTTAAAGTTGAAGTTATTAATGAATGAAGTATAGTTATGATTGTGAATGAAGTTCGATGTTTCTAGACCCCTTTGGGTATTACATAAGGTTTATAGAAAGTATTTTTTTTAGAGGTCAACACCAGAGACTAGAGTGGCAGGAAAAATGTGAAGTTTCAGTGGAGCGAGAAGTGTGTGGAGGATTTTTAAGAAGTTAAATAAGGATTGACTAGTTTACCAGTAGAATAAGAATACTTGGTGAGAGAGTTTGCTAAGTTGATAATCGAGTGTAACACCTTTTAGTGGATTGAAATTAATTGCTGCAACAATGGTTGAACGACTTGTACTTAGAGATAAGATTTATGAGGCACAAGTGACATATGAGTTTTAGGCAAGATGAGAAACCATGATCTAATTGCAGACCTCAACGGATTTTTATGGTTGCTAATGGTACATTAGCCTACAAAGGAATTTTGATTGTACTTAAGGAAGAACTGTGATACTAGGTTAAGCACATTGGATATCACACCCTGTTCACTTATGAGTTGCAACGATTTGTTTAGACATGCGAAATATTTTTTTGGGTGGATGAATATGATAGGGAGTATTGGAACCTTGTGGATAGATACATGACACGTCAACCAATTAAAATCAAACACCAACGACTGTCAAGATATTTGTTATGACACATGATATCCTCGAATGAAAGTTGAAAACATATAGATATTGACTTTGTTATAGGTTTGTTGCAGCTAAGGAAAATAATGTTACATGGAATATTTTTGACCGGTTGACCTACACACTTTTACAGATGACATATAGTTTAGAGCAATTCGTCCAATTGTACACAAGAGAAATAGCGAGACTATCAGAGAGATACTAGTTAACTTTGAATGTTTGGAGAAACTTGCAACAATATAAAGGAATAAGATTAAATTTTAGTGGGCTACAACATCTATAGACGGATGGACAAACTGAAAGGACAATAAAATCCTAAGAGACATGTATTTTGGATTTTCTGAGTAATTTGGAGGCATATTTACTTTTAGTGGGTTTTCTTATAACAATAGTTGAGATGACCAGGACGAGGCAACTTGGGAATGAAAGGATGAGATTCTAGCAAGATATTTAGACGTTATTAGAGTTTGAATTAAGTTGACTAAATTTCGAGGACAAATTATTTTTTAAGAAGGGGAGTTTGTAACACCCGGGAAAAAAAAGAAGTGTATTTAATTAGTTAGATGGCCCATAGTGAATTATTAATATTATTGGATTTATTATCCAATTATAGGGCCCATGGGGAATCCTAAGGTGCTTGGGAAACTAGCTAGGGTAATTATATTAGGAGTCTTTCATTATTAGGGTTTTATCTTACCACATTAGAGAGGACCAAAAGAAAACACATTCCAACTCTTTCTCTGCACCACCACAACCCCATCGTCTACCATACAACCTCGATGAAGTTTTTCTTCAACATCACGATCCCTCAATTGCCTTCCCTATTTCATTCTCAACTCCTAATGTAATTTTCTTATAAATTTCGAAACCCAAACTATACTTTTCATATTTTTATGAAATTTTCATATGTTATTCTTCATGACGTTTTTATCGAACGGTTAAAATTTCATACTAATCCGATAAGTACTTTTGTTGTTATGTAATTTTTAAACTAAGATGCCAGAATTTATGTTACTCCCTGTTTTTGTTTTAGAAAATCCAAAACCCTATTTATACATATCCAAAATTCGTGAAATTTTAATATGTTATGTTATCATATGTTTACAATATTCAATTAAAATTTAATATACTTTTGAGTTGTATTTTATTTTATATGAAATTCATATTCACGCTTTCCAAATCATGAATATGCTCTGTTTATGAATTATAAATTCTATAAACCATGTATAATGACCTTCAAAATAACTGAATTTGGGATATGTTATGTATTATAATGTTTACTACCATGTGGTAAAATATTAGATCATTCCAACTTATATGTATTTAAATATTAATTAGTTTCCAAGACCTTACAGTTTTAACAATGACAAACGTTTCAGTTTATAAAATTCAAAACCTAATTTTAACGAAGTTAATATTTTATGATTTGTGGATATGTTATACTATGATGTGTATATTATACGTTGTTAAAGTTTCAAATCATATAGTACTATATTTATTTAAATATGATTTTTCTCTCTTAGCTATGCAGGTTTTAATGTTACAGCAATTTCAGTTTCACAAATTCAAAACCCATAGCTAAATATTTCTAATCTTCCTGAAATAGTTATATGATATCTAGTTTTGAGTTCATTACCTACTATAAAAATACTAACTAATTCCAGTATATAGTTTATGAGAAAAAATTATTTGATCCCAACTACGCAGAGATTTAGTATTGTTCAAACCTACCAAGTTGAACCCTAAACCTTAGGAAAATACCGCGAGCTTCCAAGAATGTTATTTTAGTGCTTCCGATATTGAGGTTAATACTTAAGTTTGACTTCTAGGAACTAAGATGTATATATATCTAGACTAATAACTGCTTTGTAACTTGATCTGTTACTTAGTGGATTCCTCCAGTAGTTGGAGAAGAGTGGATTAGAGGAATTACCACATCCTCAAACCACTATAAAAATTACTTATGTCATTTTACTTTCAGCACTTACTTTCTTGCATATATTTTTATATCTACTATTAGTTTATTTGCTAATCCAACTAATAAATAATAAGTGCTAAAACAAGTGTTAATAATAAGCTTTAATCAATCTAAATGTTGTTAAGTCTTCCGCTGTTAAAAACCAAATTAACTTAAGTGTTAGCTTAAGCAACCGAGTTATACTATCAACAGTTCTATCGAGTCTGTTGAGTTGGTAACTTAGCTGAATATAACCAACTTAGCTGTCCTCCAAGGACACAACTGATTTGAGTCAACTTTGTTGAAAATCTTGAAAAGACTAAAAGTGAAAATTTGGTAAGGTATATTCAACCCTCCCTTCTAAACCTTACACCACAGCCCTTGGGACCTACATCAGTTGTGTCTTGTTCAGATGTATGTGGTGGGGCAACTACTTGAGTTTCTTCAGTAGTGCTTTGCTCACCATCACCATCCTTTGATTTCTCTTTGCTCAAACGATGGCGGTTTCTCGGTCTTAGTCAGCGGATCTGCTCACCGCCTTCACAAGTCTCCTCATGGTCCTCCTCTCCAGGGGAACTTTAGGCTCAACCTGTTCTGGTTCCTCAGTCATGAAGGCTGACTCTCCTGTCTTCTGCTTCTTACCAGCTGGCTTGCGAGGCGCAACTGTTCTCTTCTTTCTTGTTAGAGGGGAGAGAAATTCAGCAGGTTTTGGTGAGGGAGCTGGAATGGAAGCAGCTGTGTCCTCGGGGACATGCTTAGCTGATTCCCCCCCACATGTAGTAGTCTTCTTCGCATGAGCCTGCTTCTGAGCGCCTGAGAGGTTTACCTTGAACATCTTCTTGTTGGCGTGGAAGGGTTTCCCTCTGCGCAGGGGCACACCCTTCTTCTCCATTAGATAGCATAAGATAAGGCCATAGCCAAGCGAACCCACAAACTTCCCATCAACCAACTTTACATTGTGCACATTATGGAACAATTTCTCGAAGATGAACTCACTCCAATTCACCCCCTTCTCCTCCATAATGGTAGCTATAACAATCAACTTTGTCTGGGGTAGCTGATTGAAGGAGCCAAACTTCACGTCCACGCATTTAACTACCACATCCATGAGCTTATAGTAGTCATCCTTTATCAGCTTATTCAAAACTGAGTTGTTAGGCTTAGCAGCTGACTCAGGCTTAGCTATTTCTTTCCAAGCCTCTCCAAATAAACTTCCTTCCTAGTCAACTCCTTCGAGACCATTGGTGGAAGGTGCAAATACTCCACCAAGTCAAGAACATCCATTTTAAAATCTTTTTCATTCTGGTTGCACAAACGGATCCCGTCATCTTGAATATAAGCCTTCACGTAAAGCATGGCCACTTGGAATGTTTGAGTCATCTCCAAAGTGAGAAATCTTTTCATCCCAGATTTCTTAAGGTGCTTGACTATCTTTCACCAAATCCTTATCAACAATTGTCTTTGTTTGATAAGGCCTTCAAAATCGACCAAAGATCTGTATGGATCTTCTCAACAGTTTAGTGAAGTTAAGATCAACTTCCTTTAAGTGCCATAACGAATCTTGAATGAGAGAATTAAAACTAGGGTTTTGGTCTTTTTACAGAGAGAGAGTTTCGGAAATCTCTCGAGAGAAGAGAATGAAAGTGAGATAAAATGAATTTTCTCGTATATATGAGACTTGAAAGGATTTGGTTTGTTTCAGATTCGAAAAGTTTGAAAGTTGATCAACGACTGAGATCAAATCTTTCAAAACGCTCTAATTTTCCCGCATAAATGCAGCAACATTTATATCCAATCATGGGTAAACTGTCACCATTTTTGACTGACACCATTTAATGATGCTGATGTCAAGCCTAAAAACATTCTTGCTCGAGGAAAACGACCTTGTTTGGTCACTTAGCTCATAAATGTTTCAACTTTATTCATTTATGACATAACTCTGCTTCTCTCTTCCATTAATTCGACTGAATATCACTTGGTTGTCCAGCTAACATGATTCAACTAACTAGACACATAAGCTATCTCACTTGGCTGAATGAGTGAAACTCTTCTAATATGCAATTTTCCCAGCTTTCACTCTGCTGAATAAGTCTTCTGAGCTTCCTAACACAGCTCAGTCAATCCAAACTTATTCTTAATTTCTTCAAACCTTGATTCACATACGGGCTTTGTGAATATATCAACTAATTGCTTCTCAGTTGATATGTATTCCAATGTGATGTCTTTGTTTTCAACAGGGTCTCTTATAAAATGATATCTGACATCAATGTGCTTGGTTCTTGAATGCAATACTGGATTCTAGGTCATTGCAATGGCACTTGTGTTATCACACATAATTGGAATCTCTCTTTCTTCAATGTCATAATCTCTCAGTTGTTGCCTCATCCATAGAACTTGGGCACGATCTTTGACCTCAGTAGCAATGTACTCTTCACTTGATGTGTGGATGTAGCTATTGAGTTTTGTTT
This sequence comes from Rehmannia glutinosa, assembly GCA_016081115.2. NCBI lineage: Eukaryota > Viridiplantae > Streptophyta > Magnoliopsida > Lamiales > Orobanchaceae > Rehmannia > Rehmannia glutinosa. Next base: position 33,952,894 of record CM071932.1, on the reverse strand, counting down.
CTTCTTTGAACCAAGAAACTAACATTTCAAGCATTTGATAGGTATATTTGATGTACTCTTAGTGTCAACTCTACATCCAAAGATACCGAGTTCAATATCAAATTAGCTTCAATCCTCATTCCTTTGGATACCATAAGCTAATTTCTTGGCTTCCTTCAAATATCTAAGGATTCTCTTAGTCATCATATGACTTTCTTTTAGAGCAGATTGAAATCAAAAGCACATACACCTACAACAAAGGTGACGTAAGGTCCGTTATAGCCATTCAAGTAAAGCAGTTGATCCAATGAGTGCTCTATATCTTGTTTGATCAACATATTTTCCTTCTCGCATCCATATCCACTTCATGATACGTGTAAAATATACAAGCATTTAAGGGCTTATTTTATTAAATAATTGACGCATTTGTATTTATATTCAATGTGTATTTTACTTGGTTTCCTTAGAAGGGCATGATATTTGCGTATTCTTGTAACTTTTTATAGGAAACTTGAGCTTAAAGGGAAAGATATCAGCTAGAAGGCCCGGACACGATTGATGAGTGCAAAGAGAAGATTGAAAAAACAAAGAAAATGGATGAAAGAAAGTCACACAGTCAGCCTATCTGGGGTGACACGATCATGTGAACTCTCGTGTGAAGCTAAACAACCATGTGAAGTGTTCAGGAGAAAACAGAGACAAAGACGTGTTACACGACCAGCCCGTGAGGGACCACATGCCCGTGTGGGATGTCCGTGTGAAACCACATGGCTCAAATGCGATCCGCCCGTGCAGGGCATCGATTTTGAGTCCTTTTCCTGTCAGAACTGTACAAGTGATCTCTCAAAACACCTATAAGAAAGACCAAGGCTCTGCACAAAAGGAGATGATATTACACCACAAAATACAATACAATACACAAGATTACACAAATCAAAGGTCTTCTGAGAGAGGAGGGCTAGATTACGAAGAGCACCACAACACCTTTTACATCTACGAAAGCACAAGAGTTTCGAACGCTTGGAGGGAAGATCTATCCTGACAAGAAGGGGTTTTGTTTTTTGGTTTAGATCTCCTGTCTGTCCTTAAACAATGTCAAACTGTTGATTTCAAGTTTGTCTATGAATTTGTTATCAATGTTTGGCTAATCTTTGTTTGATAAATGGTTTTATCATGATTTTGATGATTTTGTTTTTATACCAAAATAATGTTTTTAAAGGTTGTCCAAATACTCCTAAATGATTTAAAATGGTTTTAAATATTTTCCGGAGTATTTCTTCAAGTCTATTTTCGACAAAATTGGACAACGCTTTTATATGATTTTGTGTCAAGTGTTTTTACATCAAAACAATGTCCCCTGAATGTTGTCCTAATACTCCCGATTGGTCTAAAATATTTTTACTATTTTTGGAGTATTTCTTGAAGTTTATTTTCGATATAAAATTGGACAACACTTATGTTTCAGCTTGACTCGGCCGGTCGCCCTATAGGGCAACCCGCACTGTGTTGAGTTTTGGAAGAGAAAAAGGGATGGAGGAAAACTTGAGGGGGTGACCGGGTCGACCGGGAGGTCGACTAGGTTGACCCTAGGGCGACCGGTGCACGGGAAGCCCCTCAAGGTGCGATCTTCTCTGTTTCATGTTTTTACTACCCCCAACCGGTCCAACATGAGGGCGATCGTCGTCGCACCCTCCGACCGGTCCCCCTGTAAAATTGCAGAATTTTCAATTTCAACTTATCTCTGTGACGACGGTCGAACCCCTCGTTTGACAAAGAAACTATCCGTTGAGTTTGCGGACAACTTTTCCTTAATTTGAGGGGTTGATTTCTAACACTCTTTTCTTCAATTGTCTTGGTATTTTTAGAATTCATGTCCCCAAGAGGAGCCTATCATGTACAAAACATCTTCTATAAATAGAGGAAGAATTGAAGCAACACAACAAAAGAGAAAACTACAACACAACAAGATACACTCAAGAATACATTTGTTCTTACATTGTCTTATTTCTTGTTGTAATTTGCCTAGCTATTCACTTTCACATTCTTGAGATCTAGGCTATTCTTGATTACACTTGCACTCAATTGTATAATTCATTATCGAGTTGTAATCTTGAATTTTTGGGTTATCATTCAACACAAGATATTCTTGTGAGTGTTCTTGTGGTAAGAACACACTTGGGTGATCTAGGTGTTAGGTGTAAGAAGATTGTGGTAATCCTTTTGTTGAGGTGTTGAAGAATTTGGTATTCTTCAAGGTTGAAGATTGTGGTAATCTTCACAAGGTGCCGTTGGAGATTGTGGTAATCTTCAAGAGAGATTGTGGTAATCTCAAAGGTGGTGTTGAAGAAGAGTGTGGTGCTCTTCAAGGTGTTGTTGTAAGTTGGTGTTGTATTATTTTTGGTAATTAATAAAATCTTTTTTTTTTTTTTGAAATCCATCCCTGAGGATATCTTGGGGTGGTAGAGGATTAGGCCCTAGGTGGGTTGAACCTCTATAAATCGACGTGTGTTGTTTACATTCCGCACCTTTATTATTGTCTTTGGCGTATTTGATTCAAAAAAGAGGGCAAAATCAAAAAGATGGAGATAATCTATTCACCCCCCTAGATTATCGTAGACGCTTGGACTTACAATCTTTTGGATCCTAGGGCATAATCAAAACTGTGGAATCATGTTAAATCTTGATTGATTGTTTTCTTAATTGATTTATGTGTTCTATTTTATGAATTCGAGTGCTTATTTTTAATTACTGATTATTTGGCCAATAATTTGCATGTCATATTTGTTAGTGCAAAATTCGGGAGATGAGTTCTAACAAAGATAAATGGGTGTAACGAGTCGGGAGACCTACAACTATTTTTGGGGGGTCATTCAGTTCAAAGATCTTTTGGGAGTTAATAATAGTTGTAACATATCGAGAGATATACAATTGTTATTAATCTACTGTTTATGCGCCGCCTGAGAGAGGGAATAAACTAGTTTAAGAATTGAACCCATAGAAATACATGAATTGGTTTTGAAACATTGATTGGATTTAATAATGAAGAAGCATGTTGAGATTATGTGTCTAGGGTTGCTTTTGTATTTGTTGAAAAGACTTGTGGAGTTCGGGTTTTTATAAAATTTCCATCTTCTGTTTTTATTTGTCCAGATTAGATACTTAATTTTTGATTTTGAGTCGTTTCAATAAAATTGGAATACGATGTTATTATAGCCTAAGTGTTTCGTAGTCAACCCCTAAGGAATACAACCTTGCTTGCCATTATCTTATAAACTACACTATACACTTGCAAAGATAGAGATTCAAATATTTTGGCGAACAAGGTTTTCGCAAAATTCGTTCCGAGGATTGAAAGATTCTACTTAGATATAGTAATAAGTAGTTCAATTTTAATTGAAGCTTTTGTAAATATTTTTTTATTTTCATAATTTTCGATTTTTTTTTGTAAATAATTTTCTATTTTTTTTTATTGTTCATATTTGTAAATTATTTTATTACTTTGGTTCTAACATTTTTTTGTTAAGTGCAAATAGTGCATGATCACGCGTTGCCCGGATCCGCTGCTAGCCAATTCCCATTGATTTGAAAATCGAGAAGACAAAATGAAATAGCTAAGGAAAAGATCTAAAGCAATGGCGGATGGGAATAATCGTAATGTCGTGGATAACGTAAATAATGAGGAATGCCCACTTGGGGATGATTGACAGACCGTGTTGTGGAAAGGCCCGCGAGAAGGGTAGTTATGTATGACTTCCTACCGAAGTTAGTCGAACTTATGGGGATGTGCCCGTCTCCGCCGATCAATGCAAATAACTTTGAACTTAAACCCGCATTGCTCCATATGGTTTCACGAGAATCGGTTTGGGGAAAGAGCAGTTGAGGATCCAAACGTGCGCCTGGCGTAATTTTTAGAAATCTGCGATACTGTCAAGATGAATGATGTTTCTGAAGACATCATTCTATGCCGCCTTTTTGCATTCTCCCCGCGCGATAAGGCTAAGGGATGGTTATGTTCTTTGACACCACCCGCAATAGATTGGGCTGAACTAAGTCCGCGGTTCTTAGCTAAATACTTTTCCCCTAGTAAAATGCTGCAACTGAAATTGGAAATCGCCCAGTTTAGGCAGTTAGATTCAGAGCCACTGTATGAGGCATGGGATAGATTTAGAGAATTACTAAAGAAGTGCCCTTAGCATGGATATCACGATTACCAACATGTTCAATATTTTTATAATGGTTTAAGTGGCAACACTGAACTATTATAGATGCTGCATCTGGAGGTGCACTGCTAGGGAAATATCCAGAGGAGGCACTAGAATTGTTAGAAGAGATGGCAAATAATAGTTACCAGTGGCCATCTGAGAGATCCAATGTCCGACGTGTGGCAGAGGTTCAGGATGAGAAAGTTTCCATGCTCACAGAACATGTATCCATGCTGAATATGAAACTGGATGCGATACATCAAGTGACTCCAAGAGATCCTGCGGTTGTTGAAGAAGAGGCTAATTTTGTGGGACAACAAAGAAACTTCAACAACAACTATAGAAACAATCAAACACCCAATTACTATCATCCAGGGTCGAAACCATGAGAATTTTTCATATGCTAATAACAAAAATATTTTGCAGCCACCTCCAGGATTTAATGTGGGTAATCAAGGCAAAGCGGAGTCAAGTGACAAGAAAACATCTGTGGAAGAGATGTTATCCTTGTTTATCAGAGAAACTAGAGCGAGACTGAATAAGGATGAAGTGAAGATAGACAGGATTGAGGAACATATCACTCAGTTGAACACGAACGTAAATGCAAGACTGAAATCTCTAGAAACACAAGTAGCCCATATCGCTACTGCAATGGGAGGCCAGCATCAAAAGGGCAAATTCCCAAGCGATATTGAACTGAATCCGAGAGAACGATGCAATGCCATTAAATGCGATGGATGGTATAGAATACGAGGGCTCAAAGATTTCAACTGACCCAGTTCAACGATAGTAAAAATAAAAATCTAAAGTCTGGCTGAAGACGTAAAACTTAACGCTCTAGGGAGGCAACCCAAATAATTTCTTATTTTTGTATTTCATTTAGATTGCCATCGTTTTTATTTGATTTTAATGCGTTTTTCGATTTTAGTATTGACTTGATTTTTAGTTTTGTTTACTTTTGTGAGTTGTTGTATATGAGGCATCACGACAAACTCCTAATTTGAAAAAAATCGGGAAAATACGCTCACACAGTCGTGTGAACCGAACCACATGGACCGTGCAACTCAAAAATAAAGACGCATCACACGGCCATGTTGTGTGGAGTAAAGCAGCAGCGGACAGAGCCGATGCCCAGGGTCGCACGGTCGGGCCGCGTAAACCTGCACGGGCTGTGTGATACTCCTAGATGGATTTTCTCTCATTTTTAACCTCAAACACTCAATCTTTATCCCTCATTCTCCTATCCAAACCCTACAAATCGAATATTCTCTCTCAAATACTTAAACCCTTCTCCAAATCTCTTCCAAATTCACTTCAAATCTTACCCCACAAATATAAATTCTTCACCTTCTCAAGATACCTATCACTAAACCCCTTCAATTTCTAAACTTTTACAAGTTCTCCATCAAGTTTGGGGATTTTTAATCTTCAAATTTTAGATTTTTAACACTTCAAAACTTGGTTTTCATGGCTTCTAGAGGAGAAAGAGGAACTATAAGGAATACAAGAAGAAGACTGCAGCCCGAACCCGAGACCTAACTGGAGTATGCGGCCAATTAACCGGAGGCTTCTAATGTCATCATGTTGGATGAAACACACCGGGCTCGATGGGCGGTGCTATACTTCCGACCATGGACTAATATAAGGTATCCCGATGAACCTGCTCTCGCTAATTTAGGTTTGTTGGAGGATTGTTGTGCTATGTGTGGTCGTATAGAATGGCATGAATTGTTGAATGGGCATTGGGCTACATATTCAACTTATACGATTTAATTCTTAAGTAGTTTTGAATTAGTAATCCAAAAGTAGAATTTGATGGGCATTAGGTTCAGGTTAGCCAATGAGCCGAGAGAGCTATCAATTGATGATTTGAATACGATATATAGAACTCTGGCTTATGGGTTGGAGAAACATGAAGGTTTTAATAAGGATAGATTTTGGAGAGAGATAACGGGTAAAATTTATATGCCGGGTGCATCAAAGACATCTAGCATTCGAACCCCGTATTTTGCTATGTACAAAGAACTTTAGCGGAAATGGTGTTCGCAAGGGAGGATAACAAAGGGGCCTTAATAATAGACGAGTTGTTCATTATTTGGTGTATATCATCGGGGATGGAGGTTGTGCCAAATCTTGGGACTATGATAGCCCAAAAATTTGATAGAGTGAGAAAACAAGAAAATGGAGAAATTTGTATTGGTGGACTTATTACTCCTATAGCCAACACTTCAATGTTAGCTTCGAGGGGTATGCCGAAGCCGATGGTCCAAAAACTGATTGATATTATGGGTTTATCCGCCATGAAAATGATTCAATTAGATGGGCGGAATTATTGGTTGAATCATGCGGATAGAACTCGAGTTAGGCTCCCAAACCCGTAAGCTACTTGATGAGAGGTGATCATGGCTGCTGCTCAGGAAGAGCAAGATGAGCCTATGCAGTAAAGGGATATGCTGGAATCTTCTAGACAAGGAGGTAACCAGCCATGGAACATGAGTGATAGGCTTGAAAGGGTGGAAGCCAATGTGGGCAAGTTAATAGATGATATTTATCGAGTTGACGGTGACAATTGATGAGTATCACACTCGAATACTTACAAAGGTTTGATGCTATCACCCAGCAACAACAGTACATGTACGAGATGATGTCTCGTATGGATCAGTGGCACATCTCACAGGGCCACTATCCTCCACCTCCACCACCACAGTGATTAAGTAAGTACTTTTTATGCATTCCGCTTTCTTTTGATAATTTCCTCATATGTTGGACGAAGCATATTTTAAGTTTGGGAGGATTGTCAAGAATACGTAAATTAGTACTGTTGCATTTTACATGGCATTTAGGATTGCATGTAGAGCCATAAATAAAAATTGCATAAAAATTTTCAAAAAAAAAATCAATTTTTTTATTTAGCATGTTTATTGCTTTGACACGTTTAATTGCTTTTGTTTGATTTAGGATTACAATTTGAAAAAATACAAAATGCTTCTGTTTGATTTTACTATGAGCATTTAATTTTATGAGATGAAATATTTTTGTGAATAATGTGATGAATCGTTGAGAAGATATCTTTTACTTGTTTGGCATTGATTGAGAAAATTGGGTATTTGAGCATGATGCGAAAAATAAGCCTGTGAACGTTTTGTGCCTATAACTGCTTTCATATTACACAGTCTTATTTTTTCTTGAGTGTGTCATTCATGATTGTTAGAAATCTAGAACTTGCTTTGGTATCTACATTGAAGCTCTGTATGTGTGCAATTTTTGAAAATGATTTAAGGTCATCTTTGTTTAGCCTATTTAGCCTAAAAGCACCTATGAACTCATGATTCCCTAGTTAGCCACTTTGAGCCTTAACTTTTTTTTGTTAGCCACATTGTGATCTGTAAAATTAAAAGATGAATTTTATCCCTAAAATTACTTGAGCTTATAGAAAATGAAAAGTTTGGGGGAGATGTGGTGATATATTAAGAGATAAAATTGGCAAAAGAATGAGAGATGAGCAGTGCTTAGGTAAATGAAAGAATAATGAGGCTCGAAAAAGAAAGAAAATTTCTGAAAAAGAGAAAGAGAAAAATCGAGCAAAAGAAAGAAAAGAAAGAAAAATTCTGGAAGTTATGAGAAATTGAGAGCTTGAGGCTAAAGAAGAAAAGAAAAAAAGGCAAAAAGGCCTAAGAATGAAAAAGGAGAAAAAGGGTGGAGTTGAGTTGAAAAGAGAATATCTTGAAAGAATGATTTTTAAATGAAATTGGGTTGGGTGAGTTGCAAGTCTGTGTGCTTAAATTATATTTGCTCAAGTCAAGTCACTTAATCCTAATTTTCCATACCAAAGAGCCTACATTACAATGAAATGAAAGTCCTTTTTGGTTCTTAAATTGGCACACAAAAGTGGAGAGATGTTAGACGATTTGCAAGCCTATGGTAGTTCTACATTCAATGAATGGAGTTGAGAGTAAACACTTACCATACACTTTGAGAGATGAGTGATAAACTACTTTTTTGTGAGTCGTGATGTCAAGTACCCGAGAGAGTTTAATTATGCCGAACTTGTGATTGATGACTTCTTGATAATGAGTCGGATGGTTTACTTAGATTCGGAGTCAAATGATATTGAATGTTTATAGCGTTCTTGTGTGTTCTTTGTACCCCTTGATTTTATTTTTCTTAATTTGCTCGAGGACGAGCAATGGTTTAAGTTTGGGGGATTTGATACGTGTAAAATATACGTGCATTTAAAGGCTTATTTTACTACATAATTGATGCATTTGCATGTATATTCAGTGCATTTTACTTAGGTTTTTTTATAAGGGCATGATACTGCGTATTTCTGTAACTTTTTATAGGAAACAGAGCTTAAATGGAAAGATATCAATTAGAAGGCCCGAACACGATCGACGAGTGGAAAGAGAAGATAAAAAATACGGAGAAAACGGATGAAAGCAAATCACATGATCACCCCGTGTGGGGTGACACGACCGTGTGAGCTCTCGTGTGAAGTTACATGACCATGTGAAGTGTTCGGGGGAAAACAGAGACATAGACGTGTTACACGGTCTGCTCATGTGGGGTGGCCGTGTGAAACCACATGGCCTGTGCGATCTGTCTGCGTCTGATTTTAAGTTCTTTTCCTGTCAGAACTCTACAAGTTATCTCTCGAAGCACCTATATAAGGGGGACCAAGGTTCTACACGAAAGGAGATGATATTACACCACAAAATACAATACAATACACATGATTACACAAATCAAAGGTCTTCTAAGAGAGGAGAGCTACATTACGAAGAGCACCACAAGGCCTTTCACATCTACAGAAGCACAAGAGTTTCGAAGGCTTGGAGGGAAGATCCATCCTGATAAGAAGGGATTTTCTTTCTTAGTTTGGATCTCTTTCATTACTAAATGATGTCAAACTATTGATTTCAAGTTTGTCTATGAATTTGTTATCAATGTTTGGCTAATCTTTCGGATCCTAGGGTATAATCAAAACTGTGGAATCGTGTTAAATTGATTGTTTGTTTTCTTAATTGATTTCTGTGTTCTATTTTATGAATTCTAGTGCTTATTTTTAATTGCTGATTATTTGGCCAATAATTTATATGTCATATTTGTTAGTGCAAAATTCGAGAGATGAGTTCTAACAAAGACGGAAATCGAATTCAGACATAAACGGGTGTAATAAGTCGGGAGACCTACAACTATTTGTGGGGAGTCATTCAATTCAGAGATCTCTTTGAGTTAATAATAGTTATAATGTATCAGGAGATCTACAATTGTTATTAAACTACTGTTTATGCGCCGCCAGGGAGGGGGAATAAACTAGTTTAGGAATTGAACCCATAGAAACACATGAATTGGTTTTGAAACATTGAATATTGAAGAATCATGTTGAGATTATGTGCTTAGGGTTGCTTTCGTATTTGTTGAAAAGACTTATGGAGTTAGGGTTTTTAAAAAAAATTACATCTTTTGTTAAGAATCACAAGGACTTTACAGTCTATCAAATGAAATGCCATGTTATTATAACCTAAGTGTTTCGTAGTCAATCCCTGAGGAATACGACCTTGCTTGCCATTATCCTTTAAACTACATTGTACACTTATAGTATTGAGATCCAAATATTTTTGGCTTAACACTTCACGGAAGTATTCATGGGAATCTTCACAGATGACTTCTCTTCCATACCAAATTTCTTTATTAAATTTCTGGTATATTTGATTTACTTATGAAGGTTCCATCATTCATTTGCTTGACTTGAAGACCTAGAAAGAAATTCATCTCTGCCATCATACCCATCTCAAACTTTTCTTACATAAGGTTTGAGAATTTGTTACTCAACTCTTTGTTTGTGGATCCAAATATAATGTCATCCATATATATTTGAACAAGCAAAATACTCTCTCCATCTTGAATTCGAAAAATGTTCTATGAACTTTGCCTTTGGTGAATCCATTGTCTATAAGAAAGCGAGACAATGTGTCATACCATGCTTTTGGTGCTTGCTTCAAACCATACAATGCTTTCTTGATCTTGTAGACTTTATCTCCAATAGTTTTTGCTCAAAACCTTGAGGTTGTTCCACATACTTATTCTTCCAAAAGTCCATTCAAAATGCACTCTTCACATCCATTTGATAGACTGTGAAGTCCTTGTGTGCCGCATAAGCAAGAAACATCCTTATTGCTTCCAATCTTGCAACATGTGCAAAGGTTTCATCAAAATCTATTCATTCTTCTTGGAAATACTCTTTGGTTACCAATTGTTCAAAGGTTTCTTATCCCGAGCGTACGGTGTCAAGTTTTAGTATAGATTTAGGAATGGGGTTATTGTCTCTACAAGGATTGATATCAAATTCTACACTAAGTACTGTAATTATAATAGCTTAACTCTATCTAGACAATCGAATAAAGATGGTTTTTTGATTAAACTAAAAATAAAACTAAAATTAAATTAACAACTTCGTTCAGACAATTTATTAAACATTTAACATATATGAATTCTAGAGAGTAGATTCACCTAGTTTTCCCCTATGTTATCAATCCAGTTTATTAATTACACGTTATTAGTCTTAAAGCTCAATATTCTGTTGTTTATCACTTTCTCTCTCGAGTGCCAAGTGATTCTAGGTTTCAATCTTGATTTTGATATCTCTATAAAAATCATAGATTAAACCTTAATATGCTCAATGAATATTCTTTCACGGACTTCAAAAGACTCATAAACTTCAGATTCTATGAAATCCTAAGTTATGCTATTTTATGGTCAAGCGTTCAATTACCTCTCACGAGTGTCATATCAAACACACCAAACAATTTAAACTATTGATCAAATAATTCAGATTTAATAAATCTAAAAAGCATGAATAGATTTAATAACATGTGAATCAATAAAATGAAAATCAAAATATAGGTTCAAACGTTGGTTATATCAATACCCTAGAAAATAAATTTTAGCTCATTATGGATGTACAAAAACCCATGAAAAAGTAATTATACATCTCAAAGATAGACAAAGAAAACAAAGAAGGAATTGAAAAGAGAAGAGAAGAAATCCTCTATGTGTCTAGATGAGAGATGCCTTCAATCGTCGTCCCACACCCTTGCTCCATATTTCTTGCCTTGCGTTGAGCTCAAAGTATGTCCGACACATGTTCTGTGCATTATTGATTATATTTATAGGCCAAAAACCGTCAAAAGTCCAAAAAATAAAAAATATAAAAAGTCTGCCCACTGACGCGCCGCCAAGGCGCTGTAGTTCTACAATGCCTGCTCTCTGCCGGATTTTGACCCCTTGCTTTGCTGCGTATGGGGGAGGAAGGCCGCAACATTGTGTGATTGTTTCTCCACTTTTCTCTTCTTGAAATGCTATTTCTTCCTTCTAAACACGTTTTTCATCATTTTTGATCATTTTCGGCTACCATAACTGTATTGACTCTTTAACGACACCTAATTAAATAAAGTGGACTCAAACGACTCTAAAACACACAAAAACAATGCAAAATCCTAGCTAAAAACTCGATTCATTAGTATAAAACCAACTTAACATCAATCTTGCTTTGTTTCTCACTATAGATCCTTCTTCATTCATGTTTTTCGAATACCCATTTAGTACCAATGACATTTTTGTGGGTAGGCCTTTGAACGAATTCCCAAACTTTATTCCTTTCAAAGCGATTCGACTCTTCCGCTTAGCTAGAATCCAATGTGTGTCATCCAATGCTTGTGACACATACTTTGGCTCAATTTGAGAAATGAAACAAGTGAAAATAGCTTCATTTTGAGTCCTAGATCCTGGTTCTTACTCATTCTCTAACATCTCCGATGATTATCTCTAGTGGATGGTCTCTCGGCCATCTCACATTTGGTTGGAGTAAGCTTCTTTGGATTATATCGTTTGTAGTTAAGTTGTCTTGAACAACTTCTTCTTGATCATCATTGTTGCAAGTCTTTTCTTGTTTTTGAGATTCAAGCTATCTCATCTTCACTTGGGTTGAGTTTTCGATATACGCCTCAACATAGGGACTCTTTTGAATAGTCGGTTGCTTCATCTTGCCGCCTAACACATCAATGTCTTCTCCATTAACATTAGGTTCATCAAAAACCACATGGATAGACTCTTCTTCGTGACCATAGTCCTCTTGTTGAGATCTCTAAAAGCTTTACTCTCAAATTTGAGTATCCCAAGAAGATACCTTCATCGACTTTAGCAACAAAAGATTTCAAGTTGTCCTTGCTATTGTTGTGAATGAAACACTTACATCCAAAGATATGAAAATAGCCAACATTAGGCTTTTTCTTCGATCCGAATTTCATAAGGGGTTTTGGACAACCGCCTATTGATCATACACCTATTCCGAGTATAACAAGTAGTGTTCCAAAATCTCTTAGGCAATCCCTAACATGATCCTTGCAACTTAACGAGGGTTGATCCTTCTGCACCACTCCATTCATTTTGTGGAGTTCTTGCATCTCGATAACTCATGAGAAATACCATTCTCTATGCAATATTAAGTTATAATCCCATAAACTTAGTTCCTCTGTCAAACCTTATCTTGATGATGGTTTGACTCTTCTCATTTTGAACTCTCGTCATAAGTTATGGAAGCTCCTGCAAAGTTTCCTTCTTTTTACACATAAAGATGGTCCATGTACATCTTGAATAATCACCCACCACCACTAGGGTGTATTTTTTTCCACTGATACTAGTTGGTTCAATAGGACCAAATAAATCCATATGCAATAAATGCAAGATCCTTATTGAAGAAGGACTTAGCTTATCCTTGAATGAAGACTTGATTTGCTTTCCCTTCTCGCATGCATCATATATGCTTTCCTTCTTGTATACCAAGTCTGGCAATCCTTCCACAAGATGACTGCTTGCAAGCTTGTTAATTGTCTTGAAATTCAGGTGACTCAGCTTTTTGTGCCACAACCAACTCGATTCGGCTGTGCTCTTTGCTAATAGGCATGTACTTGGTGGAGCAAAGAGACCAATCCATTTGCACACATGTTCTTTTGTCTTGATCCATTAGCACAATTTCATTTGATTCAACATCCTTGATTTGGCATACACCCATGTTGAATCCTACATTGTACCCTTTATCACGAGTTGGCTAATACTTAGCAAAGAGGTTGAAATCGAGTTCATAGGTTACATACGTGATTGCAATCCATTTTTTCTTTATGGATCCAATGTCTCTTATTTCTCCCGAGCTTCATTTTCTCCAAATATAAGTTTTGCTCCTCTTGACTCCTTGAAGTTGGATAAATTCTTCTTATTCCTAGTCATGTATCTTGGAACAACCACTATCCATGTACCAGGTTCCTTGGCACTCATCTGTTCCTTGAACCCGCAATCGAGGAAATCAAGTTATTAGGTACCCAAACCCGCCTGGGGTCCCGAGGGGTTTTTGCGCATAAGGTGATCCAACCAACCTATAGCCAAATGATCGACTCTAAGAGGTTGCCACCTATCAGTTCCATAATTATAATGAATCTTAGCAAATTACTTAGGATCTTTAGACACATACAACCTGTCTCTTTCTCGTATGCGGTGAGTATCTTGGTGCATTTGCTTTATTTGGATAATATGGAAAATTTTGTGTACAATGTGCATTGTTTTTGAGTGCATATGTGTTATAATATTGGTTCTTTTTCCTAGGGAATGACCTATTTTGAGTCTCAGGTCCTTGCCACTTGGGCTTGTATTCCTTAGGACTTTGGCTGATATCTCATTTGGTTATTCCAATCAACCTGACTAGGATAACTTATGCCATTCCCTTCATATGGTTTTCTCTGCTGAATCCTCTGGGCTTTTGGTAGTTCCGCTTTGGCTTCACAAAATATTTCTGTTTGGAGTATTTGATGGACTCTTTCGAATTTTATTTCAACTGTCCTTTCAGCATACTCTACTAGCTTCTTGCCTTTTCCTTTGTAACCCAGGCAAATATGTGTGTGCTTGTGATTGTATTGTTTGATACATGTTTTTATCTTAATTTTGATGATTTTATTTTTACACCAAAACAATGTTTTTAATTGTTGTCCAAATACTCCTAAATGATTTAAAATGGTTTTAATATTTTCCGGAGTATTTCTTCAAGTATTATTGGACAACACTTTTAATGATTTTATGTTTATAAGTTTTTACTTCAAAATAAGGTTCCTAAATATTGTCTAAATACTCCCGATTGGTTTAAAATGTTTTTACTAAATTTTCGGAGTATTTATTGAGTTTTATTTTTGACAAAAATTGGACAATATTTCTGTCTCGAGGTCAACCGGTCGCCGTAGAGCGCAACCCATACCTGAAGATGAATTTTGGAACAAAAAATGAGACGAAAGGGAAATTGCCGGTCGGAGGTCGGTCGACCGGGGATCGATCAAATGACGTCGGCCGGTCGATCCCCCCGTCGACCGGTACTAGGAAGCAAAATTGAAAAGAACAATGCTCTTGAAAAATCATTGAGGGGGCCGGTCAGGGTCTAGGTCGACCAGTCGAAGTCCCCCCTGACCGGTCGCCCTGTGTTATTGTGCTGTGTATTTTTCAAACGTCTATTTCTGTGTGACCAATCGCCCTATCTTTTGACAAAGAAAATTCGACCATTTGACAATGCAGACAAACTTTCCTTAAAATGTGGGATTGATTTCTAACAACTATATTGTTGATTTTAATTGTATTTTTCGTAGATTTTCAATCCCCAAGAGAGCCTATGCTTGATCAATCATCTCCTATAAATAAAGGAAGTTTTGGAGCAACCAATACAACAATTGAGATACAACACAACAAAATACACTCCAAGCAAACTCTTGTTCTTCATTGTCATTATTCTTGTTGTATTTTTTACTAGCTTATCACTTTCACATCCTTGAGGTCTAGGCTATTCTTGATTGCACTTGCACTCTATTGTATAATTCATTATCGAGTTGTAATCTTGAATTTTGGGTAATCATTCAACACAAGATATCCTTGTGAGTGTTCTTGTGGTAAGAACACACTTGGGTGATCTAGGTGTTAGGTGTAAGAAGATTTTGGTAATCTTCTTGTTGAGGTGTTGAAGAATTTGGTATTCTTCAAGGTTGAAGATTGTGGTAATCTTCATAAGGTGCCGTTGGAGATTGTGGTAATCTTCAAGAAGAGATTGTGGTAATCTCAAAGGTGGTGTTGAAGAAGAGTGTGGTGCTCTTCAAGGTGTTGTTGTAAGTTGGTGTTGTATTAATTTTGGTAATTAATAAAATCTTTTTTCTTTTGAAATCCATCCCGGATATCTTTGGGGTGGTAGAGATTAGGCCCTAGGTGGGTTGAACCTCTATAAATCGACGTGTGTTGTTTACATTCCGCACCTTTATTATTGTCTTTGAGCATTCGGTTCGAAAAAGAGGGTAAAATCGAAAAGATGGAGATAATCTATTCACCCCCTCTAGATTATCGTAGCCGCTTGGACTTACAAGTGGTATCAGAGCCAAACTCTTTGGCAAGCTCGTTTCACATCGCGGTGAAGAGGAACGATCGTCGCTACGAACAAAGCTCATCTTACGGCACCCCCACCACCAAGCCACCACTATTTGATTCCAAATATTTTATATTTTGGAAAGAAAGAATGGAATGTTATTTACAAGGTTGCGGGTTCGATATTTGGAACATCGTCATAAATGGAGAATCCATTCCGATGATAGACACACCATACACCTCCAAAGCATTCAAAGAGCTCAATGATAAGAGAAGAAAATCATCTCCTTAAATGGTAAAGCTCTCAATATTTTGTATTGTTCACTTACTAATTTGGAATATGAACATATTGTAGGAATTCGATCAAGCACATGAAGTATGGCAAAAATTGGAAGCCATTTATGGAGTATTTTCAAATGAAAGGAGTCAAACAAAAGCATCTACTTCTCAAAGGGATTCAATGTCAAATCTAAGGAACAAGCCTCTTTCAACTTCCAACTATGAAGAATTTGAACATTGTCTTATGGGCATCGAAGAAGAAAACGAGGTATGTCTTAAACCTCTACTTCTTTTGATATTGTTATTAAAAATGATTATAGTGACTTGCAAAATGATTTTGATGATCTTCAAAATGAATTCCAAAATTTACTAGTTAAGTACAAAAATTTGAAAAAGGAATTCAATGTTTTGAAAAATGAAAAGGATAGTTTATTTACTTCCTATGAATCACTATCTTGTGCTCACACCACCACACTTGATAAGGTTAGAAACCTTGAAAAACAAAATAGTACTCTTGTTGAGGATATTAATTGCATGAAAAATGATTTATCAAAATCCAACTTGAGTACCAATAAATTGCCCAATGTTGTGAATGTTAATAGTTGTGATAGTTTGAATAGTGAACTTGATCATGAGCCTAATTTTGTCAAGCATATGAAAAAGAATCGAGTTCCTATGCATATTAGTGATGTTACTTGCTTTTATTGCGGTAAGAAGGGTCATACGGTAAATACTTGTCGGGCTAGAAATAGCTCTAATTATTGTTGGAGACCTAAAAGTCTCAAGACTAATCCTAAAGGACCCAAGCACTTGAGGGTACCACAAAACAATGTCATTTTAGGTACCCGCGGAATAATAATCGAAGAAAATTTATGCCGCTTAAGGAAACATCAAATGAACATCTCATTTGATCAAAGAAGGAGAAAACATTTTCAACAAAGTCAATTTCCAAGAAGGAAATACTATCAACAAAAGGAAGGATACAATCCTTGGAGATGGAGCAATCGGAACAATCATTATCAACAAGAAGATTTTCAAAGGGGAAGATATCATCAACAACGGGAACAACACAACCCATGGAAATGGCATAATTGGTAAACCGTATCTCCCCATTTAAATATGCATTTTATTTAGTTATTATGCATGTCTTTATTTGTGCCTATATTTTCAAAATGAGATTTCATAATTTTAAAATTAAGATCCTTAATTAATATTTATGCTTTTAAAATCCTTTGAAAATGAGACCTCACATGTTGTTTTTAAAATCTTATGGATTTCTATAGCATAAGCACTTTTTTGATATCTCTTATTAGTTGGCCTACACTTGTGCTATCATATCTTGTGCAAAATTTGTTTAAAGAATTGTGTAGGTTATATTTCTCATATTCTATGGCTATCGTCTATTTCTTCATCAAAAGATTCTTAAATTATCGAGGTATGTTCACTCGTATTTTTCTTAGAACTCAATTTTATGTTCTTGTCATGTTTATGCACATGTCTTTCAAAATATTTCATTTCAACCCCTTAAGTGCCCCTAAATGATTTTGTAAATTTTTCTTAAAAGGGCACTACTCGTTAAATCTCCTTTTTCTCGTATATATGTTTTCTCGAAAAAATAGTATTTGTCGTATTTAGTCCTCGATTATGTTTTTGCAAAGTTTTAAAAACTTTTGGGGTGAAAAATTGAATTTTGAAAAATCTGGAGAATGAAAAAAATTGCCTGGGACGGTCAAGGCAGGGCCGACCGGTCGCCCTGCACGTCGACCGATCGCACCCTACCTCGACCGGTCGCCCAGGCCAAATTTTTGGTTAAAAACCCGTCTGTTCTTCACTTTTGAAACAGAACTCAAAAATCTTTCAAACTCTTACCAGCGTCTTCACCCCATTTTCTCTAAAATCTTCAATTCTTCTTCAATCTTTGTGATTCTTGTTGCTAATCCACTTCTTTTTGCAAGAATTTTACATATATGGCACCTCCAAGAAATTCTACTGGTCGAAATCCCACCTCCAAGCGTAGAAAGGGCGGAGAGGGTTCTTCGAGAAATCGGCAAGAAGAAGCCAAACAAAGGGATATTCGAGCTACCCAAAGGAATGTGGCTCAAGAACGTGATGATATTGAAAACCCGGTACTTTCCAATCCTCAAATTGCCGAACTCCGCGGGACAATTTCATTCAACAATTGCCGTTGGACAAAAAAGTAAGAAACCTTTTTTATACCTCTAGTAATGTTTTAGATTTTATCAACAAATTTGCGGAGTGGTACTATGAAAATTTGAACATGGGTGCAAAAACGATAGCTCGTATGAAGATTTGTCGATTTAATTCATTTACAAATGAATATCCTTCTATTAGAGGATTCTTTGAAGAAGCGAGGGTGGATGTACTTATGGGAGCATCCTTATGTTTTATATGATGATGATATAATTTTTCATTTTCATGCCAATATGTGGGTTGAATATGATGCTCAAAGGAAGCCTCTTGCTTTGAATTCGTTTGTAAGGGGTCGTCATTTTAGGTGGACTCCAAATGAAATTTGTCGGCTTTTACATGTAAGAGAAGGTGGTTGGGACTATTTCTCTTGTGCTATTTCGAATGATGAGATGTTGGGGGTGTCTATGAGAGAAGTCAAGACTTATTTGAGCGTATGGCCAAAGTATTAATTCTTGGCGATGACTCTTGAGCACCGGATCATATCCGTTATTGTCGCCTATTGCATATGTGGAAAAGCGGGAAAAATGCCTAGCAACATGGACTATTTTTTGACTTATAAGATTGCTAGAAGGGAACTGCTTAACTTTGGCGCTATTCTTATTCAATGTCTAATTGAGTCTATTACTCAAGGAAATAAGAAGTTTGTTATGGGCAATTGGATTTGTAAACTTATTATACAATCGGGACTACCTTCGTCGGAGTGTAATTCAGAGGTATTTCAAAATGACTTTGACATTGATAACATCTCCCAAATGGTCACTATGCGCAAAAATATGGACATCCGACCAACTAAAATGGCTAGAGGAAGAGGCCAAGATTCCCAGATCCAAACGACTTCTTTGTTGATGCCGAGGCCATGAGATTGGCGGAGGAAGGCAAACCGAGCAATCCGGAGGGTAATACCGGTGCTCAACCTTCTAGGAGGTACACCCAAGCCGAGTATGATGATTTAAGAACATTTCATGAAGCTAGGTATGAGGCTTTGGAGCAAAAGACCTCCAAAATGCAAAAATCAATCGGCAAGTTGAAGAAATTCATCAAAGATCTTATTCCCGGAACTTGCTTCTCTTCGGACGAGGAATGATGTCCCCACCCCTTTATTATTTTAGCATTTTCTCTTGTTCATGTTGTTTTGTAGTTTTATGAACTCTTGTAAAACTCTAAATTGCACTAATGAGATTTGCTTGTTTTCTTGAAAGGGTTAAAATAGCAAGTTGGAAATGGCCTTTTGGTTGAACTTGGTATTGATGAAGTATTTGATGGTAAAAATACTCTAGTTTGGCATTGTCTAATTATTGGTATGAAGTATTTGATGGTAAAAGCGCTTCTCTTAATTTTTGATGCTTTGATCATTTTAATGAATGATTTGGGACATTTGTAATGTCTTATTTGTATGCACTACTTGATGGCTCTTTAATATTTGCTTGATGGCATTCGTAATGCCTTGATCTCTCATTTGGCTATATTTATCTCAATTGGGTTGAACCCTTGAGAATTTACTTTGTTGAGCCTCTTATTTGATGGACATATGTTGAAAAATTGTTTTTGGTGATGATATGAAAAACTTGGCTTAATTTCTTTTGCAAGGCTATATACATTCTCTTCAAATTTTGACGCCCGCCAAGTGTTCGATAAAATGTTTCAATGAAAGACTCATCACCTACATGATTCTCTTATTTTCAAATGTCTTAAATTCTTTTTGAGATCATGTTTTTGGCTAACAAAATGAGCTTATGGATTTCTTATGATACATCTCTCCCATTTGTTTTGGATTCTAAGCTTAATTCTTTCAATGGTTGATAAATCGTATTGTTGGCGCACTTTGATAAACTTGTATGATGTTTTTATCATCTAACATTCTTTTTGATGATTCCAAAGGGGGAGAAACAAGAAATTGACTCCTTAGCTCAAAGAAGCTAATAAAAGCTTGTTATAAAAGCTATAAACTATGGCTCTTAAAAGCCATAAGTTGTGAATTATTTTTAGTACAATTGTTGCTTGATGGACTTATATACTTGACTAATGATGATTTACTTGTCTAATGATGTTTTGTTGACAGGGGGAGCTTATAAGCTCTTGAACAATATGTAAAAGCTAATCTTTTAGCTTATGATTAATTGCTTTTACATTATTCTTGATGTGCTTGTTGATAGGAGGAGCTTGTGCTTATTATTGAATATATTTACTCCCTTACTTGGTTGCTTATGTATTTTGGAAATTTTGGTTGCTTCTAAACGGTTAGATGTTTTTACTGGAAAATCGTTTTTAAAATTGTCCTCCTAATATTTCTAAAAATTGTTTTGGATTGTAATCATCAAAAAGGGGGAGATTGTTTGATACATGTTTTTATCTTAATTTTGATGATTTTATTTTTACACCAAAACAATGTTTTTAATTGTTGTCCAAATACTCCTAAATGATTTAAAATGGTTTTAATATTTTCCGGAGTATTTCTTCAAGTTTTATTGGACAACACTTTTAATTATTTTATGTTTATAAGTTTTTACTTCAAAACATGGTTCCTAAATGTTGTCTAAATAATCCCGATTGGTTTAAAATGTTTTTACTAAATTTTCAGAGTATTTATTGAGTTTTATTTTCGACAACAATTGGACAACATTTCTGTCTCGAGGTCAACCGGTCGCCGTAGAGGGCAACCCGTACCTAAGATGAATTTTGGAACAAAAAATGAAACGGAAGGGAAATTGGCCAGGTCGACTGGTCGACCAGGGCGTCGACCGGTGACGTCGACCAGTCGACCCCATCGGCCGGTGCACAGGAGCAAAATTGAAACAAAACATTGCTCTTGAAAAATCATTGAGGGGACCGGTCGGGTCTAGGTCGACCGGTCAAAGTCCCCCGACCGGCCGCCCTGTGTTATTGTCTTTGTGTATTTTTCAAACGTCTATTTCTCGTGCGACCGGTCGCTTTATCTTTTGACAAAAAATTCGACCGTTTGACAAACAGACAAACTTTCCTTAAAATGTGGGATTGATTTCTAACAGCTATATTGTTGATTTTAATTGTATTTTTCTAGATTTTCAATCCCCAAGAGGAGCCTATGCTTGATCAATCATCTCCTATAAATAGAGGAAGTTTTGGAGCAACCAATACAACAATTGAGATACAACACAACAAAATACACTTCAAGCAAACACTTGTTCTTCATTGTCATTATTCTTGTTGTATTTTTGCCTAGCTTATCACTTTCACATCCTTGAGGTCTAGGCTATTCTTGATTACACTTGCACTCTATTGTATAATTCATTATCGAGTTGTAATCTTGAATTTTGGGTAATCATTCAACACAAGATATCCTTGTGAGTTTTCTTGTGGTAAGAATACACTTGGGTGATCTAGGTGTTAGGTGTAAGAAGATTGTGGTAATCTTCTTGTTGAGGTGTTGAAGAATTTGGTATTCTTCAAAGTTGAAGATTGTGGTAATCTTCATAAGGTGCCGTTGGAGATTGTGGTAATCTTCAAGAAGAGATTGTGGTAATCTCAAAGGTGGTGTTGAAGAAGAGTGTGGTGCTCTTCAAGGTGTTGTTGTAAGTTGGTGTTGTATTAATTTTGGTAATTAATAAAATCTTTTTCTTTTTGAAATCCATCCAGGATATCTTTGGGGTGGTAGAGGATTAGGCCCTAGGTGGGTTGAACCTCTATAAATCGGCGTGTGTTGTTTACATTCCGCACCTTTATTATTGTCTTTGAGCATTCGGTTCGAAAAAAAGGGTAAAATCGAAAAGATGGAGATAATCTATTCACCCCCTCTAGATTATCGTAGCCGCTGACTTACATGTATGTGGGTGTAACATATGGGACTTTTGGCTTTTGGACTCCCCACTACTTGAGGACCCTTTCACCAAAATCACTCTTGAGTTTGAGCATTGACAAATGAATTGAATCCTAAGCCTACCTTATCTCATATTTCCTTTTGAATCATCATTAATTCATCCAATGTTTTGGACGACTTATTGAGTGATGCAATCACATTTTTCAGCTCTTTTTCCCTTTTTTCCTTTTCAACTAAGTCTGCCTTGACCTTAGCTAATTCAACCCTCAACTCTTTGTTCTCATCTGCTATGTGACTAAGAGTACTCAGCTCTTCAGTCGGCTGTGAGTTTTGGCTTTTGAGCTGGCTATTCTCCTTATTTATGGGTGATGAATTATGTGTGTCACTATCACTATCATTAGAATGTGAGCTAGATGAGTTAGGATATACCTCATCTTCTTGTTCTCCGGCCATGAGGCATATAAAAGCCTCTTCTTTGTGTGTCGAGGAATAATCGCCTCACTTGTTGTTTGACTCGATTGTCTTTGCACTTGGATGTGTCGGATAAGAACATTTTGAGCATAGGTTCTCGGCACCATAGCGATATTTTTCTTTCTTTCTTTTCTCCTTTTCCTAAAGACCTTTCTTTCTTCCTCATTTCTATACTTGTTGTTGGTGGATAAGAACATTCTTGGTCAAAGATGTTCTTGGTTGTCTCGCAATTCCAAAGATAGGTTCTCGGCTTTTTGGTAATAAGCTCTCGAGAACGATATTTAACTATCTCGGTGGTCAACTCTCTTTGGATACAGCTTTTCTTGTCCTTGTTGGTGCATTCGCATCTAGGCTTTTCAACCATAGTAGCAACTTGGTGCAATTTATTTATAGTAGGTCTTCGCAACAACCTCTCCTTGAGCAACCCTACATTATCACTTTGTTAAACAACTTTATTGAGTTTTTGTGTTCACTTTCATTATTTGTATGGGTCCATCCTTAATGATGAACCACATCTTATCATGTATAGTAGGTGTTGAAAGATGTGATCGCATACAAATCTTCCAATCATGGGTCCATCCTTCAATGAAACTCCTCAACATTTCTTTCATGAAATAATGAATGCGAGATAGATTTGCTTTCATGATAATAACTTTTAAAGAAAGATTTAAAAGAAGCAAGTGTTGTATCTTGAAAATGACTAAGATCTAGTTCAAGAACCGACGGAAGGTTCTTTGAACCAACCACTCACGATACCACATGTAGGTAAATTTGTGTTAAGTCTAGAAGGGGGAGGGGTTGAATAGACTTAACCAATTTTTGATTTTTTTCCTTTAAATCGAGTTTTAATCACAAGTCAACTAAGTCTCGAGGACAACTTAGTTCAACCTCAAGTGAGAGAGTTAGCCACTCAATAGACTTGAGAGAGTCATTGATAGAATAACTCGGTGAGTAAAATGACCTTTTTATAAATACAACTAACCGTTTTCACCTAGGATGTCTTACAACCTTAGTTTGAAATATATTTTTCAACATTTATTTTAATTAAGTTATTATCGAGTTGACTTAGCAAATATATCAATCAATGAGATATAAATGTGCAAGAAATAAATGTGCGAAAGAAAGTAAACAAACACCGAGCAATTTATAGTGTTTCGAGGATGGGGTAATTCCTCTACTCCACTCTTCTCCAACTCCTGGAGGTAATCCACTAATGCAACTACAAGTCACAAAAAACATGAATAGTCCGAGCAAGCCTTGATCACACAACTGGCTTCACTCCTATGACTCAACTCTTCATAAGACAGCTGTCCTGCTACTTCAGCTCTTTCGGATTCTTAGATTTGATCACGAAGCCCTCCAACGAATTCAAATCCTAGTTCAACTAGTACCTCAATGAACTTCCTTGAACCTTGGATGTGTAGATCCCTTTATATTTCAACAAGTTTCCTCTTCAATAGCTTCGAAGCTTTTCTTCCCTTCACCGAAAGTGTTGGTTAGATATACTTCAAATATTAGGCTCAGGATTGAGTGTATTGATTGAGAGTATTTTTGCTCTTTGCTAAGATTTCTTGAATGCTCTATTATTGCTCGTACTCTCTCATAGACTTGATTGGCATGTATTTTGCATGTATTTTGTTCTTAATTTTGGCTAGAATGTGTTGCTATGCATGCATTACATGTGTAAATAGGGCTTTATTCTTGTTTTGTGGAAAAGAGTTATGCTTTGCTCGTTTTGTAGGAATTTATTGATAATTGTAGCATTTTGGCAATAATTCGGGGCATTGCGATAAAGAACCGCCAATGATTGATATAATGTATGAAGTTTAGAGTTGAATCGAGAAGAAGTCAGATGAACCGAGCAAAAAATGGAAGAAAACGGCTGAGTACTAGTTGCAGCAGGTGAGCACGGGCAGGGCGTGCGACCCTAGCACAGCCCGTGCTCAACCTAACACTGAGTTCTCAATGTTCGGCTACAAGCACGGGCTGGTCGTGCTCTAGCGCACGATACCCATGCTCCCGCCGATAATTTGATGTTTTGTGCGGCACCCAACACGGCTGGGCGTGCTCTAGCGCACGGCCCGTGCGCGTGTGCGGGAAAAAAAGAGTCTGACTAGTTTTGAACTAGGTTTCGACCCAAACAAAGTACAAATAGAGACAGACGGCCACAAACAAGGACACACTGAGAAAGCAGAGAAAAGAGCAATCTTTCACCGGAGATTCGGAGAGATCGATCAGGACCGCAACCACACCTTGGAGGATTGAAGATAGATCGAGAGATCGTCATCATCCCCGAGTTCACTCACTCCATAGTATTTTTATCATTCGATTAGTAGACATGAACATGGATAATTTGTCTATGGATTATTTCTTTTCTATGTCTGGCTAAACACTTTGTGATTCCCGGGTTTGGGAGTATGTTAATGGATACTTTTATTTGATGATTAATTACAATTGAAGTTAATGTTTTCCAACCCTATTCAAGTACTTTGTTTTAATTTTTGTTTTATCAAAACGTGTTTGGTTTAACTTGTTTGATGTATTGATTCATAATTCTAACCGATGAGTTTCAATACTAGATCTATGAGTACTTGACATGAATATCTTGCATGATTGAGAAGTCTGTGAATATTCGTGAGGCTTTATAATCTTTTGAGCTTTTGGGAGTTGGATATCTCATGTTGGGTAGAGATGCTAGCATTGATATTCCAATCAATGCTTTTACATGCATCTCGAGAGAGAGGGTAAATTACTTTTGTGATCGGTCTATAGGGAAGAATACGTTTAACTTTAGTTTAATTCATCTGAGAATAAAAGGGAATATTAACTGAAACCATAACCTAGAATCTATTCATTATCTTGATCTTTCAATCATTCTTTACTTTGTTTCTTTTAGGATAAATTTACGCTTTAGTGTTTATAAAACCAATCCTTCAACTTTTGATAGTCTAGATAAAAATAAGGCTATTACAATCCAGTACTTAGTACATTAATTTATTAGTCCCTGTGGATTCGACTTTGCTAACCCTATTCTATAAATTGCACCGTACACTTGCGGTGAAGCTAAAAAATAAGGCGAACACGTTTTGGCGCCGTTCGAGGACTAATTAAATTTTTAGTACTAATATTGCGATAAATAGAATTATTTTTAATTTAGACATTTTTCTTTCTTTTTATTTTGTTGTTTAATTTTACTTCTCTTGTGTTTGACTTGTTTTCTTTAGTTGGTTCGGGTAGTGCATGGACACTCGCTCGAATCAAGGAGAATTAGACCGTTCATACAGGAGGTTGAGGCTTTTGCTAGCGAATTAGTGCGGCTACTAAACGGGCGTAAAGACATCAAGAACAAGCTATGGCGGGCGTAGAGGATAACAACAGAGGCAATAATGGGGTCGATAACGGAGGTAACAACGGGACAATGGTCAATGCCGAGTTACTAATACCAGAGGTTCCTATAGCGATTCGTGATCAAGACAGCGATTCGCGATTACTTTCGCTCACAGACCAATCGCGACAACTTTGAGTCAAGCCAACATCGATCTCGATGGTGCAGTGAGAATCGTTTGGGGTTTCCCATCCGAGGACCCCAACTCTCATCTTGCGAACTTCATACAGATTTGCAATACCATGCTCGAACAGGGGACCGATGATGCTATACGTCTACGCCTGTTCCTTTCTCTTTAAGGATAAGGCTAGAACTAGCTAGCACCCTAACACATTGGAGTGTGAACAATCGGAATGAGCCGAGTCGAGATTTATGTTTAAATACTTCCCACCATGTAAGACACTCTGACTCAAAAGCGAGATCACTCGGTTCGAGCATTTTGACTCACGAGCCCTTGATGAGGCCCGGGAGAGATTCCGGGATTTATTGAGGAGGTGCCGCAACACGGATTTCGAGGATCAAGCTGCTTCTTTTACAATGGGTTGATGGGACAGACTAGATCATTTGTGGATCTTTGAAGCAGAGGCGCTCTACTTGCACGCGATTTTGGAAGATGCATTCAACTTGTTGGAAAGAGATGGCCATGAATAGCTATCGGTGGCCTTCCGAGAGGACTAATGTGAAAAGGGTGGCCGGGATTCTACCGATTTGGACCCATTAAGGAGTTGACGGCTCGATGATCGTGTCATTGACAAAGGCAAATGAGGGAAACGCGGGTGCAAGTAATGGGGAGTTCCTTTAGATCCGATAGAGGAAGCAAATTATGTTAATAACGGAATTTCAAAAATTTCCGGAACAATCAAACTCCCACTCATTACCATCCAGGGTTTGAGGAACCACGAGAACTTCGCTACGCAAACACGAAGAATGTGATGCAACCACTACCAGGGATTAATGTGACAAAGGGTGTCATTCTTATCATGAGCCAAAGCCATCTTTAGAGGACATTCTCGCCTCATTCATGAGTGAAATGAGGAGCAGATTCAATAAGGATGAGGCAAAACCGGATAAAATCAAAAATCCGGTCACACAATTGGGGTCCCAAATGAAAAATCTTGAAACCCAAATTGGCCAAATAACTACGATTATTGGTGGGCAAAGATCACAAAAGGCCAATTTCCGAGCAACACTAAGGTTAATCCGGCGAAACGATGTAACGCCATTCGCCCCGAGGAGTGGTACGAAATACGAAGGGCCGAAAATACCAGTAAAATATTGAATCGGACCCGGGGAGCACGGCCCGTGCGCCACCGCACGGCCAGGTCGTGCTCAACACCGAAAGATTTCGGGAACATGATACGAGACGCACGACCCATGATCATGAGCACGAGCAGGTCGTCGGCGCAATACCGAGAAGAGAATTTTGAACCCCAGGGAGGTAGATCTGAAGCAAATGGCGAGGTTGAGGCCGAGGAAGGAGTTGAGGACCATGCCATCAACAAAAAAGGGCCGAGAAGCTTAAATCTTTCTCTAACTCTAATCTTTCAAACTTTTCTATACCACTTCCCTTCCCTCAACGTTTTAAAAAGAAAAAGTTAGACTCCCAATTTGATAAATTCTTAAACATCTTTAAGAAACTGCATATTAACATACCGTTTGCAGACACATTGGAGCAGATGCCCAATTATGCAAAGTTTTTGAAGGAAGTGATGTCAAAGAAGAAAAAGTTGGCGGAGTTCGAGAAAGTCAACTTGACCGAAGAGTGAAGCGCGATCATTCAGAGGAAATTACCACAGAAGCTCAAAGATCCGAGGAGTTTCACTATCCCTTGTACTATTGGTGGTGTTGTATTTAATAAAGCACTTTGTGATCTAGGAGAAAGTATTAATTTAATGCCCTTGTCCATTTTCAGGAAACTTGGATTAGGAGAGGTGAAGCCGTCCACGGTCACCTTACAGCTGGCGGATAGATCACTCACATATCCTAAGGGAATCGTGGAGGATGTGCTCATGAAAGTAGACAAGTTTATATTCTCAGTGGACTTCTTGGTGCTTGACATGGAGGAAGTCGAGACATCCCCTCGACATCTTGGGCGTCCGTTCTTAGCCACTGGACGAGCCTTGATAGATGTACAAAAAGGAGAGCTCATATTACGAGTTAATGATGAGCAAGTGCTGTTCTCCATCTATAAGGCTGGGAAACATCATGATAATAGGGAGAGTTGTAAATCATTATCTGTCGTCGATTTTTGTGCTAGCACTTTTAATCCAAGTCATTGTGGGTGTGATATAGATCATGTGCGGGACGTCTGAATTGTGAGAAAGTTGAAGCACACAATGAGGGCTAGAAGCTCGGAAGCACGCGTGTCTGCCGCCGCACAATGCAAATGAGAAAGAACATGGCATTTGACCGACGGGTGACTTCTACGCTAGAGGCATTCCAAGGAGGCTTGAATTTATGCGAGTTGAATTGGCAAGGAGAAAGACATGAAGAAGTGACTCGCATCACTATCTTTGGGAACCGTGATCGAGTGAAATAGGCGTCAAGCTATAGGCGTTAAATTTAGCGCTTGTTGGGAGGCAACCCAACGGTTTTTATTTTATTTCTTCCCATGTTTTCTTGGTTTGGTTTCCCTTTTCTAAGTTAGGATTTCTATGCTTTCATAGGTTAGGACTTTTTTGCTTTCTAAAAAAAAAAAATCAATATGAAAAATCAAAGCCGAGGTGCGGTACCCGGCAAGACGGCGGGCGTGCACCATGCACCGCGGCCCGTGCGGGCACCGGCTAAGACCAGGTATTGATGTTTCGGCACCCGCACGGGTAGCCCGTGCTCCAAAGCACACGGCCCGTGCGGTATTCAACATTTTAGAACCGAGGTTCAACCCCCAGCAGGGCAGCCCGTGCTCTAGAGCACGGCCCGTGCTCCTGTCTGCTGAGACAGACATAAGACGCGAAGGGGGTCGAATTTTTCACATCTTCTCATCCTTTTCTTACAACCGACACACCAAACTCGAGAAGCCGTCTAAATTTTTTCGCAAATTTCCCTTGGTTTTCACTTGCATAATCACTTCCCACTCTACTCCCACACAAATTATACTCTTAAACAAGCTTTGAAGTGAGGATTCGAGTAGAAGAGCACCTAGGGTTTCAGCTTTCAACTCTTTTCGAATTTTCGGGATTTAAGGTATGAATTGCACTTTTTATTTCGAATTTCTTGAGGATTATGGACCAGAGTTACTATATGGTGCATGTTTGATGATTTTGCCACGATTATGATTGAATTCTTCTATTGGGCATTTTATCGAACACTTTGTGGGTTGTTGAATTAGAATGTTTGTAGTTGCTTGTTTGATGAATTATACATGAGCTCGATTATTTAGGGTGTTAGTAACTAGGATTCTCTGCAATTACATTGTTATTGGGGCTTGGAAGCTTAATTGTGGATTAAATTGTCGAGATGAGACACTATGCCTTATATGGATTGTTGTATGTAATTCATCATTTTTTTTACTTGGCACGTTTTATTCTCACAATTGTTTTGCCAGGTACTCATTCGAACAAATAGTGAACCAATTTTAACCACCAAATTGAGGTAGACGAGGATAGGAGGAGGCCGCCGCACTTGCGCGCCACCACACCGGACAGCCGGGGCTTATGGGCTCACTTTGATAGAGAACGATGAACTGGATAGGTGGAACCGGCTGATCACTCGTCCTTTCACGGCCACACGCTATACCGACGATGATTATACCCGAGCTCTCGGGATACATGAAGAGGTTTGGCACATGTTTGAACGAGTGGGATGGACCGCCTTCATGCAAGGGCGGTGGCCAACATTTAAGACACTCGCGTTCGAGTTCCTTTGTTGTGGAGGTTACGAAGACGCGAGTACAAAATGAGTTTTAGAAAATCCGGTTTAGATTGGGCAACAAATGGAGGCATGTCACTATCGCCCAACTTAACCAGATTTTTGGGGTACCGTCAGACGCCCCGTTCTGGACCGCTGCAAATTATAGCCAGTATGATTTCTGTCGATTGTTGATTGAAACCCCAGAAACCGGCTTGATGCAATATGCGGCACGCACATCCAAGGCCTCGTCAATCCGAAACCCCGTATTCTGCTACATCCAAAAAGTAATGACCCACTCAGTGTACGCTCGGCACAACAACGGGGGTATGCAAGCTCAGGAGCTATACCTACTTTGGTGTATGCTCACCCGCACCCCTTATAATATGGCGGTTTACTTTGTGGAACACGCCGTTTACATTTCTCGAGACGCGGGAAAATATTAATTGGGGGAATGATAACCCCATTGCTCATCATTTTGGGGTTGATATGCGCCGAATGGAGCCGATAGAGGCGATCGAAGCATCAACATGAATGCCCTCCGCACCATGAAAATCATAATTGACGAGGAGAACATCCTCTGTTTTCAACAAAAAGTCGAGTCTGTTTTCCCCCTCCCTGACCCGCAGCTCACTGTTGTGGTGGACAATCAAAGTAATCGGATCATGAACTCGAGGCACATATCGGGGTCATGGACGACCTAACTGCAAGAAAAAGGAGGAGGGTAGCGGGGTTACCGATGAAGAGGATTTGGTGATGGAGGCAAGCGAGGAATATGATCGGCTAGAGGGGGCTTTGGCGGGGCTTCAGCGAGGAGGATTCGAGCATGGCTTCCCACGGGGAGAGGCTCGACATTCGAGAGCTCCCCAAGGTGAGGAGCGTGGGGGACGAGGATTATCATGATGGACTCTATGCTCTTGAGGAGAGCATACGACAAAGATATAGGGACGACTTCCGGCTTCACCAGGATGATTTCCGACAGTAGTGGGATGATTTCTAGGATCACCAGGAGGAGTTTCGTGCCTTCCGAATAGAGCAGGAGCAACGGTACCAAGCCTAGGAGCTGAGGTACCAGGCCCAAGAACATCGGGAGTTGGAGATATTGGGAGACGATGCACGGATACAAATGTGGCATATCTCGGGGCCACTTTTCGCCGCCACCCCCACAGTGATCCAGGTCCTTTCCACACTTTTCTTTGAAATTCTACCTTCTCTTCTATGCGCTATAAGTTTGGGGGAGATGTAGTAATTTTATTGAAGGGTGTGGCGTTGTTGCATTCATGTAGTTGCATTTAGTGCATATAGGTTGCATTGCATTAGATATTGATTTTTTTTGTTTTTAGCATGTTTATTGCTTTAGCACGTTTATTGCTTTCTTAGTTGTTAGGGAGTGAGTTGACCGCTATTGTGTGCTTGTTGTGATTTTGATCTTGGGATCATTTGTGGATCAGTTTATGTTGTTTTGAATTGGGTGTTGAGCGTGAGTTGACCGGGTTGAGAATAATTAATATGGAGCATGTGAATATTGGAATCATGGTTGATATACTTTGAATTATGCACTTACAAGCCTGTGAGCTTTTTGAGCCTTTACTGCTTTCATATTATGCAGTCTTGTTTGTTGATTGAGTGTGTCATTCATGTTGATTTGAATTCTAGAACTTGCTCTGGTATCTCCGTCAAAGTCACATGTTGTATGCAGTTTATGAAAATGATTTTAGGCCATTTTTGTTAAGCCTTTTTGCCTACCTTATGATATTTGATTTCCCTAGTTAGCCAATTTGAGCCTATTGCCTGATATTTTTGATAGCCATAATTCAAGCCTTAAACCTTAACTTGATATATCTGTTACCCTCAGCTTGAGCGTATATCATTGAGTAAAGGGATTGAATAAAGGGTTGAATGAAAGGTATCGAGAAGTTAGAAAATGGTGTATATGTTGGGTTATTGGGAATAAAGGAAGAAAAGGAGGAGAAGGAAGAAGACTCACAAAGAGTCGGAAAAAAACGACTGCAAAAGTGAGTTGACTGTAAAAGAACATATAGGCTAAAAATTGTGATGTAAGGCGTAGGAGAATAAATTGTATGAAAAAGAAGGGAGAAATAGAGATGTGATAGAATAAAAGGTGATTAGGGGTACATAGTTGATTTGAGTAAGGATAATTGTTTGAGAAAAACGATGTGCTTACCAATCTATACGCTTGAGTTTGAGTCACTTTATCCATATTTCTCTACCATAACCAAAGAGCCTTCATTACAACCATAAGCAAAGTCCCTTCTGATTTGTGAATTGCATACAATCAAGTGGCGGAGATGTGAGGCGATTTGCAAGCATATGGTAATTCTTAAACATTGATATGACTTGGCGAATACACGTCCTTATTATCCTAGTGAGCAGAGTATACACTTTATCCATGAGAGGCGTGATTCGAAGTATTTGCCATGATTTTTGATATACTTGTGCTCTGTGTTAGATATTTGAAACTTGGTTGGTTTGTGCTTGATGTCGATGGATAAACGATATGAATTGTGATGCGGTGTTCTTGAGTTGCTCTTCTTCACCCCATTTGTGTTGTCTTGTTTATAAAGTGTTTTGGAATTTGTCAACAGTTTAAGTTGGGGGTTTGATTGGCATGTATTTTGCATGTATTTTGGGCTTAATTTTGGCTAGAATGTGTTGCTATGCATGCATTACATGTGTAAATAGGGCTTTATTCCCGTTTTGTGGAAAATGATTACGCTTTGCTCGTTTTGTAGGAATTTAATGATAATTGTAGCATTTTGGCAACAATTCGGGGCATTGCGATAAAGAACCGCCAATGATTGATATAATATACGAAGTTTGGAGTTGAATCGAGAAGAAGTCAGACGAACTGGGCAAAAAATAGAAGAAAACGGCCGAGTACTAGTTGCAGTAGGTGAGCACGGGCAGGGCGTGCGACCCTGGCACAGCCCATGCTCAACCTAACACTGGGTTCTCAAAGTTCAGCTACAAGCACGAGCTGGTCGTGCTCTAGCGCACGGTCCGTGCTCCCTTCAGCAATTTGAAGTTTTGTTCGGCACCCAACACGGGCTGGGCGTGATCTAGCACACGGCCCATGCGCTTGTGCGGGAAAAACAAAGTCTGACTAGTTTTGAACTAGGTTTTGACCCAAATGAAGTACAAATAGAGACGGGGCCATAAACAAGGACACGCTGATTTTTGCCCTAGAAAGCAAAGAAAAGAGCAATCTTTCACAGGAGATTCGGAGAGATCGATCAAGACCGCAACCACACCTTCGAGGATTGAAGATAGATCGAGAGATCGTCATCATCCCCGAGTTCACTCACTCCATAGTATTTTTATTATTCGATTAGTAGACATGAACATGGATAATTTGTCTATGGATTATTTCTTTTCTATGTCTAGCTAAACACTTTGTGATTCCCAGGTTTGGGAGTATGTTAATGGATACTTTTATTTGATGATTAATTACAATTGAAGTTAATGTTTTCCAACCCTATTCAAGTACTTTGTTTTAATTCTTGTTTTATCATTCGCGTTTGGTTTAACTTGTTTGATGTATTGATTCATAATTCTAACCGATGAGTTTCAATACTAGATCTATGAGTACTTGACATGAATATCTTGCATGATTGAGAAGTCTGTGAATATTCGTGAGACTTTATAATCTTTTGAGCTTTTGGGAGTTGGATATCTCTTGTTGAGTAAAGATGCTAGCATAGATATTCCAATCAACGCTTTTACATGCATCTCGAGAGAGAGGGTAAATTACTTTTGTGATCAGTCTATAGGGAAGAATACGTTTAACTTTGGTTTAATTCATCTGAGAATAAAAGGGGATATTAACTTAAACCATAACCCAGGAATCCATTCATTATCTTGATCTTTAAATCATTCTTTACTTTGTGTTTCTTTTAGGATAAATTTCTGCTTTAGTGTTTATAAAACCAATCCTTCAACTTTCGATAGTCTAGATAAAAATAAGCCTATTACAATCCAGTACTTAGTACATTAATTTATTAGTCCCTGTGGATTCGACCTTGCTAACCCTATTCTATAAATTGCACCGTATACTTGCGGTAAAGCTAAAAAATAAGGCGAACAAGACTCTTCAGCCTTTTTATAGTGGCAGTGCAAAAATGTATCCGTTGAAGAGATAGATGCATTTTCAAACTCCACTTCATGGTCGTTGGCTTGTCTTGTTATGCAGCAATTGATGTTGACCCAACCTTGGTTTAATACTCTGTAGGTTTTGCTTGAAACTCTGCAGGTGCGCTGGAACATCCCATTGGTTCCCAGTTGTTTGCATTCTTTCAGCAAAATAGCTTTAAGGTTGCAGTTTGTCTTCTTTCCTCTTTTAGTAATATTTTGACTTTACTTGTAGCGCCCTTTCTAGCTTGCTTGAATATTAATGCGTAAAATAAGAAATTAAAATAGAAATACTCTGAAGAGTACTTAAAAATACGAAATAATAAAAATCTTACTTCTTTTAAAAAACTTTGCAGTGGAATAAATACTAATAATTACTAGTCCAAAACATTTGTGCTGAAAATAAAACGATATTCGACATCCAATAAATTAAAAAGTCAAAACTTTGAAAATAAAAGCAATTGAAGGACATGGGTTCCCCGAGTCACTGCGCACGGCCATCTCTTTCCTCTTCTGCATTCTTATCTGAAAAATATAAAACATTCGTGGAATGAGCTAAAGGAGCTCAACAAGTAATCTCATGCATGAATGCATGCCTAATGCAATGTCTTAACTTTTATAACTTAAAAAGAATTTACATTTTCCTAGCTTAAAACTTTTCTTTCATTGCTTAAAACTTTCTTTCGCATAAAACCTTGCCTTTCATTGCATGAAACATTCTTAGGACGCGAGCTCACTTGGTAACACATTGTTCTAATCAGGGTCGCAGTGGGCCTTGTTATTTGGAACCCGTGATTTTGCCCGAAGGCCCATTTCCATTCGTTTTGCCCGAAGGTCTATTTCTATTCTTTTGCCCGAAGGCCCTTTTTCCTTGAACATTGAAATTAGCCGCAAGCGGCACATGGTCGGAACGCCGGTCCCCCGCGCCCATTTTCCACTCACTCCAGCATCATAGAACAATGTGCACCCATTTCTTTTGAAAAACATTATAGTTTATGACTTGACTTTACTTAATGTTTGGATGCTCGTGAAATGGTATGGACATACATTAACAATGATGCATGAACCTAAGTGATGCAACATATCATTAAATACGAGAATAAACATAAGCGCATATCATAATAATTAAATCACAGTAGCTGAGACAATTTGAGAACAAACCATGCATTCAACTGATTAGGAAAAACCCTACGTTCAATCAATTAGGAATAACTCTACATTCAATTAATTAGGGATAAACCCTATGTCCCAACTAATTATTGGATATCCTACTTTCAATTAATTAGGGATAAACAAAATGCTCAACTAATCAGCAAAACTTTATGTTCAATTAATTAGTGAACTCTAGATTCAAATATACTAGGGAATAGTCATTCATTCGCTTCGTTAGGGGAATACCCTACACTCATTTAATTAAGCAAAAAGCCTATATCCAATCCTATATCCAATTAGTTAGGGAAAACCCTATATTCAATTAGGTAAGGGGAAACTCTATATTCAGTTAGTCAAGGAAAACCCTATATTCCATTAGTTAAGTAAAAACCCTACATTCAATTAATTAGGGAAAAAGTCATACATTCAACTAATTAGGGAAAAGCATAGACAATTAATATATGGTAAAAGAAGTTTAAAGCATAGTTTTCTCGATTTCCCGAGCAATCAAATTAGACACATAAATCAGGTTAATTATATATAAGATAATCAGTACTATTTGTAAAAGTATTAACTAATATTAATCATGCTCGTTAATCCAATATGACCTGATATTTAAATTTACAATTCTCTTTTCAATTTAACAAATTGTAACTGAAACCCTTAACATGATTAACTTGAAAGTGGGAATGATAATATAATTATTAGTTATAAATATGAAGTACCACATATATGGATTAACAACAGAGTATCGGAATATGTACACCCATCATCTAATTGACATGCACCTGACCGCAATTCGAGAGGATATACGAATTTCATACTTTTATATATATGCATGTATAAATTTTATAAATTACAACCTTGAGTTAGAAGCACAATGAATTTCGAAACAAATATTTTTGGTAGAGCTACACTGTCCTATCTCACACATATATATAGATGCCTGAGAATTATCATTTAGAGCGACACAACATAGAATAGGCACGGAATATATACCAAAACCATATAATTACATCAATCCATACACTTTAGGCGGCAAACCATTCAATCAAACACAAAATTAATAATAATTACTTCAACCCTAATTCTATATGAAACTAGGGAGATTACTTGACTGATTAACTTATGGGGTAATAAAAATCTTTTGCGAGGCCTCTTTCGAATCAATCGCCTTGGGAAGTCACCTCTCTTTCTTCTCTTTTTCCTTCTCTTTTTTTTTCTCTCTCTTCTGGTCGGTCCTTTTCTCTAATCTGGTCGTGTGTTTTGTTGTGTTCTCCGTGTGTGTTTTGCGTGTCTTATATCTGTATTTTAACCTACTCTCAATTGGGCTAAGTTTTGGATATATGGGCTTATTATTCACTTACTAACAATGTGGGCCTAATTTGATAATCTAAACTAATTAAAAGTCCAATTATTCAATATAAGGCCCAAATTAAATAAATTAACCAATCAAATTAAAAAGACTCTTTTATTATCTGTAATTTAACAAATTAACTATGTAGTAAAATCATTAATAAATTTCTAATTAACCATTATTATTCTATAAAATAAACAAATAACATGATTAATAAAATTCTTATTAAGACATAAAAATTCGGGTCGTTACATTACTTATCAAATAACATCTTCAGTTTTCTTGAGTCCTTTTTGCTGTTGACCTTTGTGAGTCTTCTCCAAACATATGGGAATGACTTAGTTGTTAGTCTGCTGACTAAGTTATCTTTTTGGTACTTGACTGATACTTTCTCTTTGATACCCGGCTTCTACAACACAATGAATCTTCACTTTGTCCTTCAACATTTCGCAATCTTCATCTTGACTACTTTGACTGGTGATAGATCATATATATTACATAGTTGAATTTACAACATAAAAATGGGTACCAACTTCCTAATCTAAGTTTTACATAGCATCATCAAAATCTATACAATAAATTTCCCAACATCTCCTCCTTCACCTTCATATTTATTTCCACTTATTTCTCCTTTACTTATCCCCTCACCTATCTCCAGTCCTGCATCTTTATCTCTTCCTCCCTTTTCATCTGCTCCTCAGCCTCATCCCCTATCTTCCCATATCTCGCATGCCTCTTCCCCTCACTCTTCTCCTTCACCATCTCTCCCTCTTCTCCCTTCTCCTAAACCATGTTGTTCCATGTCTTTAAAGCCCAAAGTCTTTACTCTTTCCTCTTCTTCTTCTCTTCCTCTAGTAGAGTCAGTTACTGTTCAACAAGCTTTGGGTGACTCTAGGTGGAAGTCTTCAACGATGGAGGAATTTGTTGCTCTCATGAACAAAAATACTTGGACTCCTGTTCCACATGATCCTACTATGAAAGTGATTTCAAATAAGTGGATTTTTAGAACAAAACTCAAATCTGATGGTTCTGTAGATAGATTCAAGGCAAAACTGGTTGCCAGGGATTTTAAACAATCGGCTGGAGTGGATTACTTTGAAACATTTAGTCTTGTGATTAAAGCTTGCACAGTTAGACTTGTTCTTACACTTGTTACATATCAGTGAAGCATTCAACAAATTGACATAAATAATGTCTTCCTAAATTGTGAATTGAATGAAATAGTTTATATATGTCAACCAGAGGGATTTGAGGACCTTTCTCAGTCTCAAGCTGTGTGTAGCTCAACAAGTCTCACTATGGGTTAAAACAGGCCCCTAGAGCATGGTTTACTAGGCTCAAGCAATTTCCAGTGTCTAACAATTTCCAGGTTTTTGTGTCAGATTCCTCTCTCTTCTATCAAAGGATTTCAGGTAAACTCATTCTTTTGCTTGCATATGTTGATGACATCTTGGTAACAGGGAATGATCTACATATGATGAAGCATGTTATTTCATTACTGGATCAAGTATTTGCATTGAAAACTATTGGGGAAGTTAGTTATTTCCTGGGCCTCTAGCTATTAGATCTCCTATTGGCATTACTCTTACTCAGACCAAATATATACACGATCTCCTCAGCAAAACCAAAAATGTTAAATTGTAAAGCCACTGACACACCTATCAGTACCTCCTCCAAGCTGCATCTTCAAGATAGCAAGTTGTTTGAACATCCTACACTTTACAGAAGCACCATATGGGCTCTTCAGTACATCACAATTACCAGACCTGATATTTCTTTTGTTGTGAATAAATTGAGCCAGTATCTTTATGTACCTACCATAAATCATTCAACGGCCTGTAAACATTTACTCAGATACTTAAAAGGCACTTCCACTCTTGGATTATTTTTTCATACAACTTGTAGAAGGGTTGTTGAGGGATTTTTTGATGCTGATTGAGCTAGCAACTTAGATGATAGAAAGTCTATAGGGGGCATTATCTAACTCTTGGTAGAAATATTTTAACTTGGAGTTCTAAGAAGCAGGCTATTGCATCTCGAAGCAGTGCTGAGTCTGAGTACAAATCCCTAGCTGACACAACCTCAGATGTAGTTTGGTTACATTCTCTACTGAAGGAGCTTGGGGTTCAAGTAGAGAGTCCTACTGTCATTTGGTGTGAAAATATGAGTGCAATTGCACTTGCTTCTAATCATGTTTTCCATGCATGCACAAAGCATATTGAAATTGACATTCATTTTGTTCGTGACAAGGTGTTGACCAAGGAAATTCATGTTAGACACATACCATCGGGAGAACAACCAGTCGATCTTCTCACTAACGTTTATCTGCTGCTCAATTCCATTTCTTATGTGGCAAACTTCCTATAAAACATGCGGTTTCTTCATCCACTGGGGTGTATTGGTGTTTTACTCTTAGCTTAAGAAGGTGTACTGAGTTAATTAAATTAGTTAAGAAATCTGTTAGATGTTAGTTACAGAAATAGTTATAATCCTCCTTCCTCCTGTGTCTATATAAACCTCATCATCTCTGTAACATTGATTCAGTTTTAATATACACAAGTTCTCTCGATGCAATGCTTACCTTATATCTCAATAGAGCTCGATTCGATTAGTAAAAAATAACGTAATATGAGTAAAAATATAAGGGTATTCGAGCTCTACTCATTTTTGACTTGTCTAAAGCCTCGCTCAAGCATCGATTCGGTTAATAATCAAATGAAACACAAATACAACTTTTGAAACTCAACTAAAAATAAAACAAAATAAAAAGTTAAACAAACTTGAACAATCATATGTTCGGCTCTACTTGATTTGTTTATACCCAACATGCATAGAGTTATTCCAAAATCATAAAAGGGAAAGTTTCTATTATTATAACCAATATCATGCTATTACCTTCACAATATGTCAAAGGGTTAGCTAGCTAGGTTATGTTTTTACTAAATAAGACATTTGTTCTCCATTTAGTTTCGAGGGCTTATGCAATACAAGGTAAAAATAAATATGTACGGATATAAACATCGGTGATTGTTAATGTTTGAATTTTTCAAAGATTATTTCTCTTTCGATTTTCTTCAGTGATTTACGGTTATTTCTCTAACAGATTATTATTTTAGTTTTGAGGAGTTATTTTTTAGAAGTTAAAAGTTCGTTTTTAACTTCTAGAAGTTATGTAGTGGCCGGAGGTTTTTTCCTTAATCTTTGCGGTGGTTATGATTAAAGAAGTTATTCTTTGGAGAAGTTACAAACATCTATATTTAAAGCAACTCATTCCCGAAGTGGACTACTGATTTCTGATTCAGATTTTTAAGAGTTCATCTTCCATCTTTTCATACGAAAAATTCTGCAGAAGCTCGGTGATACTGGGAATGTTGGCAACATTGTTGGCATCATTTTCTTAACTCGAATGTTGAGTGTTTGTGTGGGATAGATTCAGTGTAGAACTTGAATTTTGAGTGCACTAAATGTATTCTCATGCTTTGTAAAGGAGCGTTGTTGCTTTTGGAGATACAACGGGAGTTGTTCTTCTAGTTTCCTTGTTTACTTTGTATTTTTATATTTTGTAAACAACATCATCCTTTGAAGAATTTTTGTTCTAATGAACACCGTACAAGTATTTTATACATGTACAAAAATTTTAATCTCTTGTATCTTGTCTTTAAATCTGTCTTTATTTCATACATTATGAAATTGTGTTTTTGATTAAAAGTCTTTCGCTGTGTATTGCTAAATGTTGGCATCACTTTTGATCGCATTAACTCGCATATTCATAAGAATTAGACCCTCCAATTCTTTCAATTGAAGATTTGAGAGTTCATCTTCCACCTTTTCATACCGAAAAGTGCGAAGCTCGGTGATACCTGGGAATGTTGGCAACATTGTTGGCATCATTTTCAGAACTCGAATGTTGAGTGTTTGTGTGAGATAGATTCAGTGTAGAACTTGAATTTTGAGTGCACTAAATGTATTCTCATACTTTGTAAAGAAGTGTTGTTGCTTTTGGAGACAAAGGGGAGTTGTTCTTCTAGTTTCCTTGTTTACTTTGTATTTTTGTATCTTGTAAACAACATCACCCTTTGAAGAGTTTTTGTTCTATTGAACACCGTACAAGTATTTTATACTTGTACAAAAATTTTAATCTCTTGTGTCTTGTCTTTAAATCTATCTTTATTTCATACATTGTAAAATTGTGTTTTTGATTAAAAGTCTTTCGATGTGTTTTGCAAAGTGTTGGCATCACTTTTGACTGCACACTGCATATTCATTAGAATTGGACCCTTCAATTCTTTCAATTGGTATCAGAGACTTCACTAGACGATGCTTAGTGTGATCCTGTGTTTTGCAGTGTTTTTATGATGGAAATTCAGAGTAGTTCCATGGTTCGACCTCCTGTTTTGGATGGAACAAACTATTCCTATTGGAAGGTGAAAATGAGGGCTTATATCAAGTCCATTGATGAAAGAGCATGGAGATCCGTTCTTATGGGATGGACACCACCAAGAATCGTTGACACCGAGGGAGTTACAACAGACAAAACAGAGATTGAGTGGCAAAATGATGAAATCCAAATTGCAAGCTTTAATTCTAAAGCTTTAAATGCCATATTTATTGTTGTTGATATGTTTTTGTTCAAAATAATTTCTAATTGTGTTTCAGCAAAAGATGCTTAGGATGCATTGAAATTGCATTTTGAGGGAACACAAAGTGTTAGAAGAACAAAGCTTAGACTCCTAGCAAGCAGATTCGAGAATCTAAGAATGGAAGAAGAAGAGACTATCGCTTCATATAATTCAAAAATCTGCGATATTGCTAATGAGGCACAATCCTTTGGAGAACCTATTAGTAATGCAAGATTGGTAAGCAAGGTAATGAGATCTCTTCCTGAAAGATACAATATTAAGATTTATACCATTAAAGAAACCAAAGATACTGATACTCTTAGACTTGATGAACTTGTTGGTATTTTACAAACTTTTGAGTTAAACTTAGGACATCATGTTGAAGACAAAGACAAAAGTATTGCTTTTAAAACGCAAACTGATTTTGATTCTTGTGATGTTCAAAGTAATGCAATGGAACATTTTATGAAAAACATTCATGAATGTGATTTAAATGAAGAAAATATTGCATTATTGACCTTACGGTTTAATAGTTTACTCAAAATTTCTTATGTGAATGATAAAAATTTCAAGTCTAAGAAACATTTTTCTCGCAATTCTTCAAATTTCCCTAAAACGTTTGAACCAAATCAAGAGAACAATTCTTTCAAACCAAAAAATCTTGATTCGATTAAATGTCGTGTTTGCAAAGGATTTGGTCATTATTCAAAACAAGGTGCAAACACTCTTAGGGAAAGAGGTATGGATTTTATTGTATCTTTTAGTGATGAAGAATCTGAAGATGGTGAAGAAAATTGCAAGGGACTTGTAACAATTCTTGAGGAAGAGAAGCACAAATTTGATGGCTTCAGAAATGATGCAACAAATGATGCCAACCCTGAGGCATCACAAGACAGGTTTGTTGATTCTGGATATGATTTTGCATCATTTTTATGTCTGAATTCAGGGTCAAAGTCTGTTGATCTAGAACATAAATGTCATGATGATTTGCAACTTAAATGTGAAGATCTTGTCAAAGAGAATGACATTTTAAGAGAATCTGTTAGGAGATTGGAAGCTCTTTTAACAAAGAAAGACAAAGATCTTGATCTAGTAAAATCTGAACTTACTAGTCTTAAAAAAACAGTAAGTAAGTTTGATTCTAGCTCTGCTGTTATTGATGATATATTTTTGAAAGCTAGATTTGATAGACCTGATTTAGGGAATGTTAAAGCAAACAAAACAGATTCTTGTAAGAAGACATGTCTTTCTATGAAACAAGGGAATGCTGGAAAAAGTGACAATCATTTTTCAAAAACAATTTCAAGAAGTCTGGAAGTGTTTTGTAACGAAAATTTGTGTGTCATTACTGTTTCAAACCTGGGCATATCAAACATTTTTGCTTCAAACTGAAGAAAAAAAAGGCTTTGGGTAAAATAATGCCAGAAATGATACATGACACTGTTGAGGACATTTTCAATTTTGCTAAAAAGTCTTTTGTTAGGAAATTTATTGTTTAGATTTTGATGAATGCCATGTAAAACTTAGAATAGAAAGTTGGCACCCCAATTCTTGTTGTAAAATGCATTGTAATAAATAGAGTGGCAAGTCGAGAGTTAAGTCACTATGCCCTAACATGCAAGAAGACAATCAAGACTTGAAGGAAGACTCGTGCGAGACAATTTGAGTATGGCAAAAGAGAAGAGTAGACGGAACTCTTGAAGAAGCGGTGAGATGCGGTGAGTGGAGTATCGGTCAAGTCAACTCAAGAAAAGCCAAGTCTCAAGTTGAAGTGTGGAGAAGAGTCATCCAATGATTGGAAGCGACTCTAAGTCACCGGGGAAAGCAAGGAAATGCAAGTCGAGATAATCGTGAAAAGATCCGTTGCCACAGAAATCAAGAGAATTACTTAAACAAGTAATATCTCCATACCACCTTTCTGAGTGCTCGGACCCGAAGCGTGCAAAAGGAATGAACCAATGAGAAGCACTACACCGTGTCGAACTCGAAAAGGTGAAAGAACAATTCATACGAGGAAATGGCAATTCCAAGGATCGCAACAAGACAAGCCAACGACTGCAAGTGACTTTCAAAAATAAGCCTATCTCTTCAACGGGCAAATTTTTGAAAGATCACTATAAAAGGCTGAGGAGTTTATTTGAGAATATGAGAGACGAGAGACATAAGTCACAGACCTGAACTAAAAACGTTCAAGCAATTATTAGAAAATCTGAAACATTCTCAATCCTCAAGCCTACACTACGAAGAACATCAATCCAACACTCACATGTGAAGGAAAGATAACTTCAATCAGTTGAAGAGGAAAATACTGAAAAAT
Organism: Rehmannia glutinosa; assembly: GCA_016081115.2. Lineage (NCBI taxonomy): Eukaryota > Viridiplantae > Streptophyta > Magnoliopsida > Lamiales > Orobanchaceae > Rehmannia > Rehmannia glutinosa. The sequence goes on along the minus strand of CM071932.1, from coordinate 33,909,692 downwards.
CAAGGGGTCTACATTCCACGAAGGATTGTAGGAAGGTTCAAGGTCGAACCAAGTCTTAAGCTTTTGGAGGGCTTCGTGATCAAATCCAAAGAGCTTGAGCAAGTGAGTCAGAGTAGTAAGGCGGTTTTGCCTGCGTGAAGAAAGCCGAGTCGCACGAGAAGCCGGTGAGTGATCAAGGCGTCTCAGACCGAGTCCCAAAGGATCAAGTGTTTGTGTGATCAAGACTTGTATCCGGATTGTTACCACTTTGTATACTGCGATCATTACCTAGTGGATTCCTCCAGGAGTTGGAGAAGAGAGGAGTAGAAGAATTACCCCATCTTCGAACCTCTATAAAAATTTCATTGTGTCATTTACATTTCAAAGCACTTTAATTCTCGCATCTTAATTGTTTATATCTGTGATAAATTTGCTATCCACTTGATAATTTATAAGTACTAAACCAAGCACTAAATTCTTGCTTAATCAAACTTAAGGGTGTTAAGTCTTCAATAAAAACAAAACCACAGTTGAGTTAATTTAGAGCCAACGGTGAGTTATTCCATCAACACTCGAGTTGAGTCGTTGAGAGATTAACTCTCTTGAGTGACTAAATTGATTTGTCCATCAAGGACACAATTTTGTGTAGTATCAACTCGTATATTTAAAAGGACTAAATCGAAATTTTGGTAAGGTTTATTCAACCCCCCCTTCTAAACCTTACACTTACACCCCTTGGGACCTACAAGTGGTATCGAGCGGTTGGTTCATTGAACCCTCCGCACCGGTTCTTGAACTAGATCTCCAAACTTTTCAAAGTCTGCTTTAGTACTTAAACTTTCAAAACTCTTTTTATCATTAAAAGTTATTATCATGGAAGCAAATTTGACACGCATCCCTATGTTCACTATTGAAGAATTTGATGATTGGAAAATTCGTATGCGAGGCTCATCTATCAAAGATTACATGATGAGATGTGGATAGTGATAGAAGATGGGCCTCTGCAAATCTTAAAGGTGAACAATTTGCATTTAAGAGTCGCATCCCGAAGGAGAAGAGGAAGTTGCTCCTAGACTGTCATGGTTGAAAAACCAAGAATGAATGGACAAATGATGAGAAAAAGATACAACCTGGACAATGTAGCCAAGGACATCCTTTACAAAACCTTGGACAAAGCCATGTTCAATAAAGTCAAATCATGCAAAACGGCTAAAGAAATCTGGGACAAGCGACATTGATCCGTGAAGGATCGAGCAAATCAAAGAAAACAAATTATCGTGGTCTGTACAGAAATTTGAGAACTTCAAAATGATCTCGGAGAAAACCTGGATCAACTGGATGCTCGGTTCACGTAAATCACAAATGAGCTGTCGCACTTGGAAAGGAATATACACGAAGGAAATGTGTATGAAGATCCTAAAAAGTCTTCCGGTGAATGGGAAATGAAGGTCATGGCACTGAGACATTCCATGGACCTATCAAAGACATCCAACCATGAATTATTCTCGGACCTCAAAGCCTACGAGTTTGAGTGAGAAGAAAAGACCAGGAAGAGGCATTTGTACCCAAAATATTTGCTCTAATTTTTAAAGATGGGAAGAGAGCCGAGGTCAAAGAAGTCATTGATCCGGAAGAAATAGTCACGATGGTTAAAAGATTCAACAAGTTCTTCAATAAGAACTACAAGAGAGAAAGGGCGAATCTTCCGGATGACACTCGGCTCCCCTCCAAATCAAGGAAGATAGGCCAACCAAGAGAACAAATCATCAAAAAGTTGAGTATCAAAGGGTCGACAATCCAAGAATGGAAAGAGCCGATCAAAAGGTGAATATCTATGTTGGAACTGTAGACAACCAGGTCACTATGCCATTATTTGCTCATATCCTGTAGTTAACAAGTACATGAATGAAGAAGAAAGAAAGGTCTTGAGAGAAAGAAGACAAGAAAAGAAAAAGGCAATGATGGTCGCAGAGATCATTGAAACAAACAGCCAAGTCAAGAGAGACAAGTGATTCGAGAGCGGTGAAGGCGACTACTCAAGTGACTCGAAGAAGAAGCCCTCGACCGCTTGATGGCCAAGGAACAAGATCAACCTGACCAAGAAGATGAGGTACACTCTAACTCATCAAACTCGGACTCTAGTGATAGTGATCGTGACACACACACTTCATCACCCATTTGATCTTTATGATTCATTAGGCAAAATGATGAAAGATTTTGAACACATTAAAACCTCACACACACTATTAAATGAGGAAAACAGCCTACTCAAGAGTCAAAACTCAAAGCCGACTAAGGAGCCGAGTACTCTAAGTCAAATAGCCGATGAGAATGAAAGTTTAAAAATTTGAAAATGCTAAATTAATAGCGAGAAATTGCTGCTATAGAGAAGAGGAGAATGACCTCAAAAATGTTATTGCCTCATTCACTAAGGCATCTAAATCATTGGATGATCTTATTTTGAGTCAAAGAGAATGTGGAGACAAGACATGGCTTAGGATTTAATTCCTCGTGCTATGTCAAACCTCAAAAGTAATTTTGGAAAAAGGATCTTCAAGCCATGAAGAGTCCGAAAAATCCAAAACTCTAAATGTTGCACACACATTCACTCCAAAACACAATAACAAGCAAAGCGGCCTTGGTTATAAAGGAAAAGGAAAACAACCGGTTGAGTGCTTGAAAGGGCAGTGAGAAGAGATTCACCGAGTTCTCAAAGAAACTCCAAACAAAAATACTATGTAAAGAAGAAGCGAGCTACCAAAAACCCAGGAAGAAAATCCATAAAAGAAATACATATGATGGGAATGGTAGAAAATATCCAAGCCAAGTGATTGGAATAATGTGAACTATCAAAGATAGACTTATGGAATATAAGCCCAAATGGCAAAGGCCAGAACTCAAGAAAGGCCATTCCAAAAGTATAAGAGCTTTCATCAAAGACACATATGCACCTAGGCACTACACTCAAAGACACCACAATTACCCAAGGAAGACAATTGCTAAAACACATATACGGGCATACAGACAAAAAAGAGACAAATTGTATGAACCTAGAATCCCCAAGCAATTTGCCAAGATTAATTATGATTATGGGCGATAGATGGCAACCCCTTAGAGTCAAATCATTTGGCTATAGGTTGGTTGGATCATCTTACAATTCTAACCCCTCAAAGACACCCAGACAAGTATGGGTACCAAAACTTAATTTCCTTGATTGCGGGTTCAAGGAGCAGGCAGTGAGTGCCAAGGAACCTGGTACATGGATAGTGGTCATTCCCGGACATATGATAGGAAATAAGAAAAATCTGTCAAAATTCAAGGAAGTTAAAGGAACAAAAGTCATATTTGGAGGAAATGAAGCTCTGGTGAAATAAGAGGCATTGGATCCATCAAGAGGAATGGATTAGAAATCACGGATGTTGCATATGTTGAAGGACTCAACTTCAATTTATCGAGCATCGATCAACTCGTGACAAGGGTTACAATGTTAGATTCAACATGGGTGTATGCCAAATCAAGGATCTTGAATCGAATGAAGTTGTCTTTGCAAGGATGTAGACGAGGAAGAATATGTATGTCGTGGATTGGTCAACCGCAACACCAAGACTGTCTACTAGCAAAGAGCAAAACCTGGTGAATCAAGTTGGTACGTGGGCACAAAAAAGCCGAGTCACCTAAATTTCAAAACGATTAACAAACTTGCAAGAAGTAATCTTGTGGACGGACTTCGGATTAAGAGTATACAAGAAGGAGAGTATATGTGACACATGTCGAAGGAAAACAAATCAAGTCATCATTCAAAGAAAAGACATGCCCATCCTCAACAAGAATATTGCAGATCCGCTATATATGGATCTATTTGGCCCAAGTGGAACCGGCCAAAGCATAAGTGGGAAGAAATATACCTTGGTGGTAGTAGATGACTACTCAAGATATACATGGACAATATTCATGTGTAAGAAGAAAGAAACTCTACAAAAACTACCACACGGTGATGAAGAGGATTCAAAAGCGAGAAGAGTCAAACCATTATCAAAATAAGATCGACAGGAGGAACCGAGTTTGTCAATGGAATAATAACTCGAGTATTGTATTGAGAATGGTATTGGTCATGAACTATCGAGCAAAGAACTCCACAAATGAGAATGGAGTTGCGAAAGAAGGACGAGAACTCTCAAAGAAGCGGCAAGGACCATGTTAGTGGCAGAGTTACCAAAAAGATTTTGGGTCAAGCAATCAACACAACTTGCTACACTCAAAAAGCAGGATGTATGATAAATAGAGCGGTGACACAAAGACTCCTATGAGATCCGGGGTGGAAGAAAACCAAATGTTGCATATTTGAGAATATTTGGATGTAAATGCTTCATCCACAACAATGGCAAAGACAATCTAAAGGCTTTTGATGCTAAAGTGATGAAGGTATCTTCTTAGGATACTCGGTGAAAGCAAAGCTTACTGATACTAAATAAAAGGACTATGGTTGCGGAAGAATCCATTCATGTGGTATTCGACGAGCCAAATGTAAATGGAGAAGACATTGAAGAGTCGGTGATAAGTGAATCATCCAACCATACGAGAAGAGTCCATCTTTGTCAATTTGGAATTATCAATTGAAGAAGATGAGATAGTGAATCTCAAAACAGTGGAAAATTTGCGGCTAAGTGATTACGAGAGAGCGACCAAAGAACACAGTACCGCAAGTCGATCAATCCAGCTAACTTACTCCAACTTTGATGTAAGATGGCCGAGAGACCATCCACTTAACTTGTCATTGGAGATATAAGAGAAGGTGTCAAAACAAGATCGAACTCAACAAGAAGCCATGTTCACATGCTTCATCTCGCAAATAGAGCCCAAAGACGTGTCACAAGCATTGGACGACACACATTGGATTCAAGCTATGCAAGAAGAGTGAATCGAGTTTGAAAGAAATAAAGTATGGGAATTAGTGCAAAGACCCATACATCAAAATGTTATTGGCACCAAATGGGTGTTCGTAAATAAGATGAACGAGGAAGGTTACGTGGTAAGAAACAAAGCAAGACTAGTAGCCAAAGGATATTGCCAAGAAGAAGGGATAGATTTTGATGAAACATTTGCCCCTCGTAGCAAGATTGGAAGCTATAAGGATGTTTCTTGCCTATGCAGCTCACAAGGATTTCATTGTATATCGGATGGATGTAAAAAGTGCATTCCTAAATGGTTTATTGGAAGAAGAAGTGTATGTTGAACAACCTCCAGGATTTGAGCGGAAGACTCTTGGAGATAAGGTATACAAACTCAAGAAAGCTCTATATGGATTGAAACAGGCACCCGTGAGCATGGTATGATACTTTGTCACAATTCCTAACCAAAAATGGATTCACAAAAGGAAAAGTAGATAGAACACTTTTTTAATTCAAGACAAAAAAGAGTATCTTTGCTTGTTCAAATATATGTGGATGACATCATTTTTGGATCCACAAACAAAAGAGTGTGTGAAAAGTTTTCAAACCTCATGCAAAGTAAATTTGAAATGAGCATGGTGGGGAGAGCCGACATTCTTCCTTGGACTCCAAGTGAAACAAGCGAAGGATGGAACCTTCATAAGTCAAACAAAATACACCGGAGATTTAATGAAGAAGTTTGGTATGGAGGAGAAGTCTTACGTAAAAATACCAATGAATACATCGGTCAAAATGGACATGGATGCGGATGGCAAGCACTGTAGATCAAACAAGATACGGAGCACTTATTGGATCATTGCTCTATCTCACAAAGAAGCGGAGCCGGACATCACCTTTCTTTAGGTGTATGTGCAAGATTTCAATCTGCTCCAAAAGAGAGCCATATAGCAACGGCTAAGAGAATATTGAGATACTTGAAAGGAAGCCAAGAAGTAGGCCTATGGTATCCAAAGGAACGTGGATTCAAGCTAATTGGCTATTGATTCGACTATCTTTGGATGCAAGAGTGGGACAGGGGAAGAGCACCTCGAGGCACATGTCAAATCTTTGGGAAACGACTAATTTCCTGGTTTAGCAAGAAGCAAAATTCAATAGCCACCTCTACACCGGGTGACAGAATACATAGTTTGGGCATTTGTTGTGCCCAAGTCCTATGGATGAGACAACGAGAGACTATGAAGTTGAGGAAAAAGAAATTCCAATCATGTGTGATAACACAAGTGCAATTGCAATCACTCAAAATCTGTGTTGCACTCAAGAACAAAGCATATTGATGTCGATATCACTTCATAAGAGATCACGTTGAAAAGAAGGACATCATCTTGGAATATATCTCAACCGATAAACAATGGTGACATCTTCACAAAACCATTATGTGAGTCAAGATTTGAAGAACACAAACATGAGTTAGGGTTAATTGAGTTGAGTTAACTTTGAGAAGACTCAAAGAAAAGAAATGGAACACAAAAAGTGAAAAAGAGTGAACACACAAATCATTTCTCAAGAATCACCAGATCGGAAAGACAACTATTTACAGTCGGTGATATTTGAGTCACTAAGAGAACTGTGAGAAGAAGAGTTAAATCGGCTAAAGGATGGCTGAGTCACTTATGAGCAAAATGACAAAAACGCAAAAGCGATCGTTTTGACTAAGCGGGAATGTTTTAAGGAATACGCCAAAGATAATGATGATGTGTACGGACATAAAGCTGCACACCAAGCTTATGATTGGATATAAATCTTTGTCGCATTAAATACGAGACATTAAATGCTAAATAGGCGTGCAAAATCTAAGCCGTTGATTTCGATCACATTTCAAAAACCACCCGCACGTCCTTTCATAAACCATATTTAAACCATTTTCGTCCGTTTCTCTCTCACATTTCCAAAACTGTTCATTTCTTTCTCTCAAAAGCAAAGGCAAAAATTCTCTCGAAGCCCTATCTATCCGCAAATCAATCTCCAAGTTTTTCTTTGATAAAATCTGAAAATGGCACCAACCTATGATTTTACCAAGTTAGGAAAGCAAATCCACACCGGGTCTCTTGTGGATTTCGGACGGAATGGTGAAACAGGGGTCCGACGACACCCTAGTGAAGAAAATCGCTGAAAAATTGGAAACGCGTCGCATTTGAAACCATTTCGGCGATAGAATATCCGATGACCTATGTGGAGGAGGTCGCACAATTCTACGTGAATCTTTGAGATTCACGATGAAGGAATAAAGTCATCATTCACGGAAAGCGGTGACTATCTCGCCAAGGATTTGGTGAACATTGCTCACTACCGAGAAGGAGCATCGAGATTAACGAAGTTGATGTAAACCTGGCGATGCTTGGAAAGAAATAGCCAAGCCCGACTATCTTGATAAAATAGTGTACACAAAGAAACAAGAGAGCTCTTTGAAGGAGGATTATCACAAGTTGTTGGACATAGTTGCCAAATGTATCGACATCAAATTTGGCGACTTTGACCAATCTGTCAAAGGCAAAGCTGATTGTAATGGCTGCAATCATCATCGCAGAAAAAAGAAAATAAATGGGTGAGTTTGTCTCACAGGACTCGCCCGAACGTAGGAACAAATCCTTCAAGGAAGATGGCTCATTTGGAGGATCCCTAGGATATGGCCTAGTGATTGGCCGGTGATGGAGGTGAAAGGAGTCCCTCTTAGACATGGGAAGGCATTTCATGTTAACAAGAGGATGTTGAGCAAACCTCTCGGGCGCACGAGAGAAGAGAGCCTACGCCAAGAGAGCGACACGAGTGAGGGGGAATCGGTGACCACTCGAAGATACTGTTGTTTCCTCTCCACCCAAGAAGAAAGCTGCCCTGCGGTGCTAAGAAGATCATGCCCCGCTGCAAAGAAAGAAAGTCAAAGCTGCTCCGCCCCTCGCAGCGAGTCACTGCCCCGCCTGCCGTGTCTCGCCCGGCGCTAGCGGCGGTCGAGAAGGACTCACAAATACCTTCTCCGATCGTCAAAAAGAGGAGAAGCCCGACAAGCCAAGACGACCCGACTCCTCGAGAAAAAGACACCAGCCGGCCCGCCGCCCAAGACTCAAAGGACACCGTCTCGAACCAAAAATCCCTCGGTACAAACTAGGAGACGAAGAAGAATCATCAAGCACTCCGAGCTTGAGAAACCGGCTGAGTCGCCACTCATTTGGAGCAGACACGGGAGATCTTTGGAGAAGTAGAGTCTCGGATGTAGTTGATGAAACAGCCAAGTCTTTGAAGGCGATCGTCGCGCAGAGGCAACTGAAGACACGAAAATTTGTAGTTCACACAAACCAAAAACACAAGAAAAGCTGCTAGAGCGGATAGTGATGTGATGATCCTATCTCCACCTTACCCGGACATCCAAAATCGTCACGTGAGTGGAGGAAATGGAAGTTGAGTAAATCAAGGGAACAGTTCCAATGGCCACGAGTTTATAGAAGAAGAAGAGGAACTGTTAAACTTCCTTGGACTAACCATTGTGCTCCCAAAGCCTTTGGATGAAGACAACGCACGAGACATCCCTGCAGATCTTCAAGGACAAGGAGAAAGAAAAGCAAGCAGAGGAAGGCGAGGCACGTGAGAAGGCAAGCATCCATCCTATCTCGGCACCCGCAGAACACACACATCCTCTCCTTGATGACTTCTCAGCGATGTGATGAGGATCCGGAGAATCTGCGCCACAAAAGAGTTGCAAATGCAGCAAGCATTGCACGAATCAGAATCCTTCACGAGCAAAGATTGATGGAGGACTAGGAGAGTCCTCGAACACACACTGAAATTGATCCAATGGGAGTGGTTGACAAATCGCCACTGTTGTTTTGCCACCACTTTCCCAGCTCACTCGGAAGAAGGCGATAAGGGACTTGGCGATGAATGGCGGGATAGTGGGGACCCCAATCGAGCCAACCCCTATTGAAGGTGTTTTACCACCGCCCAACAGTGAACATTCAATCGAAGCAGTAGGGAGTTTGGAGACGAGTGACCCCATTCCAAGTCACTCGGTGGTGCGCCGGTGAGGGGAAAATCCTCCACCCCTTTGCAGCAAGGTCGGAGGATCTGCGAGATGACTCCAAACGAATCAAGGAGGCGAAGTAGAGAAAATACAAACACAAGAAGAACAAAGAAGTTGCCATCAACGAAGCTCGGACGATTAGTGAGTCTATCTCGGTGAGTGTGCCCGCACTCGAAGGCTAATGACGGCTGATGCGATGCGGTCGAGGCACGGAAGGAAGGAACAGCCACAGGAGTTAACACTGCGGGCGATGAAAGTGCAATCCATGGGGTTGAGACTCAATGGATGCCACCGCATGAAAGACCCTAAGGCAGTGACTTTGTCGAAAGGGAGGACCAAGGCCTCATTTGCAATAGAGACCGCTTTGGAGGTAATGAAGGCCCACGGGAGGTTGAGACTTCCCAGGGTAAAGAAGGTGAAGTAGAGAACATCCCTCCTGCTATCATCGACCCATCCGAGAAGGAGATAAGCGCACTTCATGATTCCCAGGATAATCGATGTAACCTTTGCGGGATCGAAGGCGAAGAAGAAAGCCGAGTCATCCCCGTGAGATCCAAAAGACTCAATGCGGATGTTCCAAGCACGAGCAAGTCGATCCCAAGACTACTCGTCAAACATTTAATTTTGATGATGAGCCACCAATGGAAATCTCATCATCGTCCGATGACGCTCCGATAAGGCCGAGGACGGTCTACTCAATTTGAGAAATAAGTGAGACCAAGGCTGTTGAGACAGTGAGGCTCGGCAAAGTCGGGTCCACTTCACAACAAAACCGGTGAACCGAGAATCCAGCTGCGCGAGGCTCCTCAAGCTGCAGGGTCGATTCAAAAAGAACTTCACGCGCACCGCTCATCATCGAGCAAATCCCGGTTGGCGGTGATGAATCCTTTATAGAATCTTTTCCTTTTTCCCTGGAGGTACCCGACCTCCATGAAGAGTCGAGAAAACGCAAGACGCTACCACGACCAGCTCCGTTTTTCCATCAGGCACCATTGTTCCGGTGATTATGATTTTGATTTTGCATGGCCATCATGGCCATCACCGGAAGAATCGGTGAAAGTCGAAGTGTTCAAGGCATTATTCGGCGAGATTGAACGGATGGAGAGGCATCGAGGCCTCTATGGACATGCGACGGACAACGAGAGATGCCAATCTCACTGCTGATTTAAGAGGCATAATAGTCCGGATCGGGGAATGGTGGCAACAAAGAAAACAATGCGTGTGGAACAAGTTAGATACTTGAGGACATTGTTCAACAAGTCTTTGGTATGGAGAGTGAAAATCTTGATGCAAAAACGAAGCGAGAGAACATATTGAGCACATGCATGAAGCTCACATTGCCGAGATTAAGGCTGCTGCGTGAGCAAAACAAGAGTGATCTACTGGCGTTTGGAAGAGACCATGAATACAAAATTAAGCCTTCTCATGGTGAGATGAAGGCGATTTTGCAGAGTCCAACGCTACTCGATCCGAATTTCGTGGCCGCATACTCCTGCAGACTCAGACTCAAGACGAGAACTCTACCATCGAGGCTAGACTTCCGCTTGCAAGTCTGTTTCGGCGTTCCTCTCTCCTTTGATGATGCCAAAAGGGGGAAGAGGAATACCTAAAAAGCTTGAGAAGGAGGAAGCATTTTGCGAAGGAAAGTCGGTGAGGAAGTGTTGAAACAAAAGAAAGGAAAGCTTGTTGAGGGGGAAGGATCGACGGATGTGACCTTGATGATTGCACAAACCCCTCAACGAGGTCTGTCACGGTGACATTATCGAAAGACAAACTCCATGTGACTCTGCCACTCCAACACTCTGCTATATCTATGGTGAAAAGAGAAAAACTATTGAAGCAGGGATGAAGGAAGTGGAAGGAAGAATGGATGCCCGAGTTATGAACATCTTGAAAGAACATGGAGGCATTCCGGTTGACAGAGACACTTATGCCATCTCGGATGTCGGGACGAGCCACGATCAGTTGATGAATTTAAAACGCTCGAATCCGAAGGATACTTTGCAAATATGTCTATGGCTCAAGCTTGGGACTTGTATCGGGAAAAGGGTCTCACGTTATGTGAAGAAGGACAGTGACGAGACTACCAGCGATCCTCTTTGGTCACTCCGTCACTCACTCAATTTGGAAAGAAGACAAAGATATCGCCCCTGAGGTAGAGGAAGAAGCGTGGTGGAGGAAGAAGCTTGGACCAGGCTCTCGCCCAAAAACATTGAATACGTGGATCCGGGGAAAGAAAGGAGGGATCTCTTGGGGTGGGCTTGACCAAGTAGCAAATTTGCAAGTGGCTAAAAGTAACGCTTGGCCCGAGTATGCAAAAAGATTAGAAGAAGAAAACAAGAGACAAACTCGGCTATGGGAGGAAAGACGGGGAAAGATTAAGAAGAGATGAAGTGCCAGGAAGGCATATGAAAAGAAAAAGAAGGCGGTGACGACGAGAAAAAAGAGAAGAAGAAGAAGATCTTGAACAAGATGAAAGAAGGAGACGGCGAAGGAGATGAAGTGTTCTTTGTCCAACCCTTCGTGTATTTTATTATGTAAATACATACAATGTAAGTCTTCGAAATAAAGCTATAAATTCTTTATTTTTCTCGTAGACAAATATGTGCTCGATACACCTTGTAAATGATTGTTGTGTAAAAGAACAAGAATGTTATGATCAATAAAAGGATTGATTATGCGCATACATTCTATGTCAATACACTATCTGTATGTATCTTTGCTATTTGCATTTTTGAATGGTTTAAGTTTTGCCATCATCAAAAGGGGGAAATTGTTAGGAAATTTATTGTTTAGATTTGATGAATGCCATGTAAAACTTAGAATAGAAAGTTGGCACCCCAATTCTTGTTGTAAAATGCATTGTAATAAATAGAGCCAAAGCCGAGTTAAGTCGCCTACGCCCTAACATGCAAGAAGACAATCAAGACTTGAAGGAAGACTCATTGCGAGACAAGTGAGTATGGCAAAGAAGAGTAGAGACGGGAACTCTCTTTATGAAGAAGCGGTGAGATGCGGTGAGTGGAGTATCGATCAAGTCAACTCAAGAAAAGCCAAGTCTCAAGTTGAAGTGATGAGAAGAGTCATCCAATGATTGGAAGTACGCTCTAAGTCACCTGGGGAAAGCAAGGAAATGCGAGTCAAGTCGAGATAATCTGTAAAAGATCCGTTGTACGTAAATCAAGAGAATTACTTAAACAAGTAATATCTCCATACCACCTTTTCGGAGTGCTCAGTCCCGAGGAAGCGTGCAAAAGGAATGAACCAATGGGAAGCACTACACCGTGTCGAACTCGAAAAGGTGAAAGAACAATTCATACGAGGAAATGGCAATTCCAAGGACTGCAACAAGACAAGCCAACGACTGCAAGTGACTTTCAAAAATAAGCCTATCTCTTCAACGGGCAAATTTTTGAAAGATCACTATAAAAGGCTGAGGACCCCTTGGGACCTACATCTTTAAAAACTGATCCTAAATTGATTTGGGCTGATGATAATGATCATTGTTGTACTCAACACATTGCTATTAAACATCCGTTAGCAGATATTTTCTCTAAATCATTGGATTTTGAGAGATTTTCCTGTTTGAGGAAATCTCTTGATTTGTGTGTATTTCGATTGCATGTGTTTCATATTGTGTTACATAGCACATTCTATATTTTTTTTAGGTTTCTAGGCATATTTTTTTTTCTGTTTGCATTATGTATCATGGGATTTTTCATGTGTTGATGTGTCATTTTTATATAAAACTGATTCTGTTGAAATCAAACTCTTCATAAAGTCAACATACAGATTGATTTTCTCACTATTAACTTGCTATTTTGGGCATATTAGTACATTTTTAGCTCTTCAAACATGTAAACAGTTGAGCTTTATCTTTATGACTTGCTAAAAGTTTTTTTTTTTGTACTTCTTATGCCTGTAATTAATCTATGCAAGTGGTAGTGAGTAATGAAATTTGTTTCTGACATACAAAGTGAGTTTGCTGATACAGAATGTACTTGAAAATGATGGCAACATTGTACATGACATTCGGTGATACATAATTATATACACGTGTGTGTGTGTGTGTTAATTTTTTCTTCTTATAAATACATTTTTATAGGCATAACTTAGGTCATGCAGTACCAAAAAAAAAGGTGAAAATATCTGCAAAACCTGATGTTTAGTAGTAATGAGTTGTTACTTTTTATCTCCTTTCACCTATGTTGGATAACTGGTCCTAACTTCTTTTAAGTGGAGATAACGGTGTATCAAAATGCTCTCAGTGAGCTTGTATATTGTTATTTTCTCTCTTTAATTTACGGAGGCCGATTTCAGTCCAAAAATGGGGAGAAAATGGCACAAAAACAAGCTGGAAGCAAAGGCAGTGGAGATGGCGATTTTGAGAATGATGCCAACACCTGAGGCATCATTTGTTAACACCTGAACTTGCTTATTTGAAGAGTTTTTAATGTTTTTGGCACTTCTTTATATTCAGGAGGAGATTTGACTTCTTGTATTTAGGGGGAGATTTAACTGTGTTTTTGTGCAAAAGGTTTTGTCTAGAAATCTGTAAGAAAGGGGAGATTGTTAATGTTTGGATTTTTCAAACATTATCTCTCTTTCGATTTTCTTCATTTAAGTTATTTCTCTAACAGTTAATATTTTAGTTTTGAGGAGTTATTTTTTAGAAGTTAAAAGTTCAGTTTTTTAACTTCTAGAAGTTACATGTAGTGGATGGAGGTTTTTTCCTTAATCTTTGCAGGTGCTTATGCTTAAAGAAGTTATTCTTTGGAGAAGCTACAAACATCTCTATTTAAAGCAAATCATTCCTGCATAAGTGGACTCTGATTTCTGATTGATTTTAAGAGTTCATCTTCCACTTTTCATACTAGAAATATTCTCGCGAAGCTCGGTGATACCAGGAATGTTGGCAACATTGTTGGCATCATTTTCAGAACTCGAATGTTGAGTGTTTGTGTGAGATAGATTCAGTGTAGAACTTGAATTTTGAGTGCACTAATTGTATTCTCAAATTTTGTAAAGGAGTGTTGTTGCTTTTGTAGACACAGCGGGAGTTGTTCTTCTAGTTTCCTTGTTTACTTTGTATTTTTATATTTTGTAAACAACATCATCCTTTGAAGAATTTTTGTTCTAATGAACACCGTACAAGTATTTTATACTTGTAAAAAAATTTTAATCTCTTGTGTCTTGTCTTCAAATCTGTCTTTAATTCACACATTATGAAATTGTGTTTTTGATTAAAAGTCTTTCGATGTGTTTTGCTAAGTGTTGGCATCACTTTTGACTGCACACTGCATATTCATAAGAATTGGACCCTTCAATTCTTTCAGTGATATTTACTGAAGTGTAAATGTACACTTCTATTTCATATGTTCAGTCTTTGACAATTTAATAATTATCGATTACAACAAAAGAATTTTGAAAAATCGCTACTTGTTGAAATTTAACCGGAAACATGACAGGAAATCATTAATCCTTTTTCCTTTTTCATGCCTAGCTAGTTTTGATTTATCCAAAATTACTTAAAAGTTAAACATGAACGGTTTGACTCAATTCTTCGTCATTTACAAATATTGCTTTAAGATCTTTACAGACAGGCAGGTTGATATCTGATCATAAATTAAAAATGCTATTGCTTGGAATAAAAACAAAATTCACATGTGAATTCATTTTCCATTGAAAATCACACTGAAAATTATCCACTACTAATGGCGCAATGTTCTTGAAAGTCTAATTTGATTCCAAACATGACATACATTAAAAATACTGAAATTTACGAAAAATTTAAATACCCGAAATTCATTTAAAAATAAATATTCAATTATATCGAGATATCAAGAATTTGATAATTAGAAATCGACGATTGAGTGCATCATCGACCCTCTCTCAATCTATATATACAACTAATTAAATGAATATTGTCAAATTCTTGATATCTAATCGATGATGCACCCAACCAAACGTTGATTATAGTAGGTATAAAAGGCTAAATTGCAATTTTAGTCCACTAACTATACCCACCTTGGAACTTTGGTCCACTTATTTGTGCTTGTGGCACATTTAGTCCCTCAATTAAAATTTTTAAGCAATTTTGGGACAAATTTCCCCGGAGATTCAATATTTCACCGGAAATCGCACGTGATGTCACGTGCATCTTATCCGGCCAATATTTTGATGACATGGAAGTCCATGTGGATTTTTTGCAAATAAGAAATACTGTAAATAATAAAAATCCACATCACCTATTAAAATGGAGGGAAAATAAGCACATATTCATCCCCAAAATCGCAGAACCCCACTTTCTTACCCTTCTTTTTCGCAAAGAAACCCTAGAAAATAATCTCCCAAAGAAAACTCTACAATTTTCGCAAAATGTCGCACACTACCAGCTCCATTGACTGCTACTGTGGACGCCGAGCTGTGATGAGAACTTCATGGACGGAAGACAACCCGGGACGGAGGTTCCATGCTTGTCTCAGTTATAATGTAAGTTTCGATTTTTTTTCTTGACATTGAAAAAGAAAAGTTGCAAATTTTCTGAGATTGTAGTGATTTTTTGAGTTTGAGATGTGAAGTTCGATTTCATTGTTGCAGAATTTTTTTTTTTTTATAAAAAAATTAATGAAGAACTGTTCATATTTTGCAGAGGGGAGGATGTAAGTTCTTTGATTGGGAGGATCCTCCAATGTGCCGTAGATCCAAGGTCATTATTCCTGGTTTGTTGAAGAGGTTGAATGCAAGGGATCTTTGAAATTGAAAAACTCCAATTGACAAACAAGAAGCTTATGAGATGGCTCTCGTGCAATGGCAAATGATAAGTGGCTTTGTTGTTTTTAGTTCTCATTGTGGTTTGGATATCATTTGCAACCAAGAAGAATGGGAAGAAAAACACTAATAATATGGAGATAGCTTGACTTTGTTCTAGTAATTATAGTATGGTTTAATGTTTAAGCTTAATGGATATGTAAGAACTTATGATTTGTCATTCAAATTTTCCTCATTTTCTGGTTTCGATGTGATATCCGAGATCTGTAATGACAATTTTAATGTAAGTGATGTAATTGAATGTAATCTCATTATGGTAATTTATGTTATTGTCCTTATTTGATCCTTGATTTATATGTTTTTGAGATGTGTATGTTTCATATCTTTGTCGAGAAAAGAAAAAAACAAAATGATACATCAAATGGCAAGAGGATACACCAAATTAAACATTCACTTCCACCATAAGCCAAAAGTCACATTGTTCCAAAAGTAGCCAACCAAAATACAAAAGTCACAATGCTTACAAAAGTCACCAACCAAAAGATATCCAAGTGTTTGGCTACCCAACATGACAAAAGTTATCAAAAGCTAAATCATAGTTCAACAAACACAGAAGTTTCAACTTAGGTTTACAAATAGAAGTTTTAGCATAGGACATGCAAAAGACCACAACCACCACCCTCACTTCTTCTTCTTGTGTTGCCTCATTCCAGGAATATTTGATATGATTTGAGAAAGTTCTTTAAATTTCTGTCCTGGTTGCAATTCAGCTGGAGGTTTACCAACTTTAGCTACTTGAAGTTGCTGAAACATTGATGGTCCTTCTCTCAGTGGGACATGTGGTTGGCTAGTCTGAGACTGTTGGGTAGGGAGTTGGCCTTCAGGGTCCTCCACTGCATCAATTGTTGACTGTGTAGAAGGTGGTAATATAATAGGTCTTGCTGGTATGAATAATCTCCTTTTTGCAGAAAAGGGCCCCTATAAATAGTGTCATAAATGAGACATCACATGAAAGCTGCAAAAGTTACATTCAATGAACTTAATGAAGACTTACACTTTCAGAGTTTTCAATGTTTGTGCAATTACTTGAACTACCTTCATGGATTCCAAATTTCCTCTTCCTCACCTATAACCAAAGCAATATAAACATCACATTAAAATCACTATCATTTGACTAAAATAAATATGCATTGAAAATAGAAATGATTACCATCAGTTTCTTACCATCAGTTTCTTGTTAGGCTCCACTGGTGCACTGTCAATTGTTTGTCTTCTTGCACATGTAATTGCATTGTGTCCATCATTCCCACATTTGCTACATTTGACAGTCTTTTGTTGCCTTCTAATCTTCATAGGCTTTTTCCCTTTTGTTTTCTTTTGTTTGTTTGCAACCTCATCTGGCTCCATTCTCCTTGCTCTAGCAGGTCTGCCAATACCCCTTCCAAAATTTGGAGGCAAAGGTGGAATGAAAAATGTTTCATCCCACAACTGCACACCATTTATGCCCATGATTGCAGGGGCATAGACTCTCTTGTATGTATCCACAGAGTAGCAATTGTCCACAAAAGATTCAGGAACTCCACCTTGTAAGAAAATTGCACTGCAAGCATGTTTACATGGGATACCACTCAATCCCCACATTCTACAAGTGCATGACTTACTTCCCAAATCAACACAAAATTGTCCTGACCTGTCCAAGCATGTTATCTCATAGTGTGTGTCATCACATTTCATTGGCATACAACCCCCAGACAAGTCAATATTTTTCTGCAAAATCTTTTGTATCCTTGGACATAACCTCATCTGGCTCCATTTTTTTTCTGCCATGTCCCTATTCTTCTGGAGCCTGGACATTAAATATTGCCTAATCCATTCAAGCATTGTAAGCATAGCTCTCTCCCTTGCATCCAATATACACATGTTAAAAGTCTCTGTGAGTTATTTAAAAGCATCTCACACTTTGGGTTTTCACTGAAGTGAGACCTACTCCACTGTGATGGAGGCTTGTCACTTAACCATTCAAAAGCTTTCTCATTTAGATCTTTCATCTGCTTCATCCTTTCATTAAATTCACCCACTGTGCTAGCTTGTGCAGCCCTCCAAAGTGCATTCTTATAGGCAAGACCCCTAAACCCTGCATTTTTGAAATTGTTGTGCAAGTGCCTTACACAAAACCTATGATCACTACCAGGTAAGACTTCATTAAATGCTTGAATGAGGCCCTTTTGTTTATCAGATATGAAAGTGTATTGTTCTTGCCTTGTGATATTCAAGTCATGCTTCAATAAGATCAAGAACCACTGCCAAGTCTCCATATTTTCTTCTGAGACCCACCGCATATGCAATTGGGTATAGGTTGTTGTTTGGATCCACTCCCACTGCTGTGAGTAATACACCTCTGTGGGGTCCTTTCAAATGACACCCATCTACCCCTATGATTGGTCTACAACCTGCCTTAAACCCTTCTTTCAGTGCACTGAAACAAACATAAAACTGACTGAACCTCTTTCCCCCTGACTCATCATCTTCAGTACCTAGAATTACTGTGGAACCAAGGTTTGTCTTTCTTAGTTCTTCAGTGTAGTCCCACAATTTGGTGAATTGATACTCAGGACTACCCTCAATCAGATGTAAAGCTTTCCTTTTGGCCCTATATGCTTGGTCTTTTGACACATTAACCTCAACTCATTGATTACATCTAACCTCCAAGCCTTCACATTTCTCTTTGGATCACTCTTAAAATTTTGAATATATTTGTCACCAACCAACTTGCCTTCACATTTTTGACATTATAGGTCTGGGGACATGAATGGTTTGGGGTAAATTCCCTAATATAGTAAGACTCTTCATCTTTCTTTTTATTCAAGTGTATTTTCCATTCACACCCATCAGTTTCACATTTCACATACATCCTCTTTTTGTCATTCTTAGTGAATTTTAAATTTCTTTTTGTTCTAATAGCAAGTGAGTGCACTGCCTTCCTAAACTCAACTTTTGTGCTAAAAATCATTCCTATTTCAAATTCGGGATCATACAAGAGATCGGATTGAACACGGGATAAGTTTGGCCCCCACCCTCATCATCAGACATCCTATTCTCATCTAAATCCCCATCAACTTCCACAATGTCTTCTTCACCAGAATGATCACATTCACTAGATGAATGGCCCAAGTTTTCAGTCCCAGCACCCTTGCCATCACTTGCCTCCTCATCGGTGTGGTCTACATTAAGATCAAAAATGACTCATCATCATCCGTACCAAAACTTCCCATATCAAAGTCAATGTCTACAAGGTCATCCGAGTCACCATCATGGTTGTTTTGATCAACATCATCATCCTTGCCATCACTACCCTCCTCATAAACATCATCACCCTTACCATCACTACCCCTCTCATGAACACCATCACCCTTGCCATCACTGTCCTCTACATCAGTGTTTCCCTCATCACAGTCACTAATACCCCCCTGTTCACTATCCTCTGTTGAGGGATCGCAAGTCTACATATATGTGCATCTCTCTAGTTGACAGACAATTTTTAAAACAACAAATCAAATCATCATTTGTGACAACAAGTTTAAAACCCTCGTTAAACCATAAATAAAGTCTCTTCTTGTTTTTAGATACATGGTTTGAAGCCCACAGCTCAATGTTTCTTACATTCATATGCCATTCATGCACATAGTCAAACATTAGTAACCTACCACCAATATATGCAGGTTTAGGTGAATGTTGAAATTCCCCTCCATAATGCATGACTACAAAGTGATGGAATCCGAGTTAATGTCGCAAAAAGAAAAAAATAACTCATAAATAGACCATTAAAATAGAAAGAAAAGGACAACTGAACTAATAGAAATTTCACAAAAGCCAACCCCACATGTTTCATAAAAGCAAGACATTATTCACATAGTGATAATAAAGAAGTAAAAATAGGGGACCATCTTACACAAAAAATACTAGTTTACGTAAAAGAGAATATTTTACGGATAAAAAAACCTAAACCCAAATCAATAAATACTCACGGTAAATTGGTGGGGTAACCCAAAGTGCCTTTCGCTCCGAATAAAAACCATTTCTTGTACCCGGTGACCTTTGATTTGTGTGGTTTTGACACGGTGATTTTGGGGAAGAAGATGAAATCGATTTAGTTGGAGAATATGGAACTAGGGCTTGGAAGTATTACACTACTGTGAGTTTATTTTTGTTTTTATGCATTACGTGGAAATTCAATTTTTTAATTAATTATTATTTTTATATAAAATTCTATCTCAATTGCCACATCATCCCAAATTGGCCGGAAAAGGATAAATCCCCAAATTTTTTTATGCACGTGACATCACGTGCGATTTTCCCGTGAAAAATGGAATCTCCGGGGAAATTTGTCCCAAAATTGCTTAAAAATTTTAATTGAGGGACTAAATGTGCCACAAGCACAAATAAGTGGACCAAAGTTCCAAGGTGGGTATAGTTAGTGGACTAAAATTGCAATTTAGCCAGGTATAAAATTATGTTTGTTGGACTGGTTGAGTGCTTATTCTTAGTTTTATAGGTCAGGAGTTCGACACTTTATCAAGACAAAGTGAATTGACCTTTTCTTCCCTTTTTCTATCTTTTTTTTTTCTTTTCAAAACAATAAAACAAAGTTGTAGGATTGAGCCTCATTTTTCTTTCTTTTGCAGTAAATAATTTTGTCCTCCATCTCAAACTCATTTTTCTTTCTTTTGCAAAATCAAGAAAATAAGTTGGAGATTTTATTAATAGATAAAAATGCACAAGCATATACAAACAAAACAAAAAAACCAAGTTGGAGAATTATTTGATGACTTTGCAAATAAAAATGCAAGAAGGTCAATTTTTCATAGCTAATTCATTAGTTGTTTTTTTTTCTCAATGGTTAAATATATTGAAAGATCTTTTTTGCAACTATATTTTAATGAGACCGTAATATTAAAGTTGTAGTATGATATTTTTGTATTACATAGCTTATTTTATATATTAAATCAATAAAATTATATTTGGAACATTAGTTTTGTTATTTGTTTTTTTTTATGTAAACACAAAGGGCCCCTTTTTTCGCTCCAGGCCCCTCGAAACCTAGGACCGGCTCTGATTCAGCATGCATATCATTTGATAGGATTTTGGTTGAATTTCCCAGTTTCAACCCAAAGTGAAAGAATTGTAGCGTGTAGATATTCTGAATTTTCACAGAGTATATATGTGATCGCAGATATAATCACATTTGTAATCACATGTAGCGGAATAAAAAGAAAAGAAGTAAGATACAAGATGTAAAAATTTATAACAAGCCAACAAGCTTGTAGATTTGCCAGTAGGGCGAAACTTTCTACTACTAAAATCGTTTGATTCCATATACAATGAATACTAAAATCAACTAGTAGAAAATCAATGAAAACTTTTATCTAGAGTAGATCTAATATTTGTAATACAACTCATCCAACAACAGATATGTATGGAATTCATTATATCACAATACTAAAAACTATGGATGAAAATAAGCTAACAAACACAGCGGCAGGCTAAATGTTATCACTGGATGTAGTCACATTCGAGATCGAATTCAGTTCAGTGAACTTTTTGTGCTTGAATGACTTTAAAATTTGTCAACTCTCTTGTGTCTCTTGTATATTTCTTGTGTACTTTGTGAGCTCATCCATCCCTCTTTTATATGCGTCCAAGACCTTCTAAAGAGTCCTAATAAACATGGAAAGAAAATATATATAAATATATGACAAATATATAACTTATATTAGGAAACAAGATAAAAATCAAAGAGTCCTAATATATCTATATGCCATATCAATATGAAATCCTCCCTAATATATTTACAACCTAATCTTACCAGAAATCTAGAAAGGCAAAACAAATCAAAACACAATCTTCCTATTTTGGAAGATTACTTTGGCATGTAAAAATACACCCTAACAATCTCCCCCTTTTTGCCTTTCTGGACAAAACATATATCAAGCACAAATAATCAAACTCTCCCTAAATTGCATGTTGAACATGGCTTAAACAAATGTAATCGCATTTAAGATCACATTTAAAACTGTAGCAATATCAACACAAATCAAGTTTTATTAAGCAACCAAAAACGAAAGCAATATCCCTAACTAGATAATTGTTTCAATACATGCCAGAATTCAAATTTACACAAATCACCCGTAGTCACATTAGCATCTGCATGTTTGCCTTGTCATTTGAAATCAAACTGAAGTCCTTCATCTCCTTTGACATTCCCAGTGCTTGGGGCAACAGAAGCAGCTGGAGCATCTTCAGAATTAAACCCCCTCCCCCCCCCGCAATAGTGCTAGGTCCAACTTCAGTTTCCGCTCCCCCTTTTTGGCCAAAAATGAGCCAAAGATGGTTTGTAGTTGAATGCGGAGACCAGTAAAGTGAGCAAACTATTAGCAACATGAAATTTCTCGACATCTCTCCTCAACAAAGTTTCGAGCAAGGATCATGAAATTTGTTAGCAGCAAAAGCAATATAAAAACCCTTAGAATGAGCTCTACCTATTTCATACTCTGAGTCGGATGTGTCGTCAGATGACATCATCTCATCATGTACTTGACCATGTGCTTGACCACCTTCATGTATTTCTTGCTAAATCATCTCTTCACCTACTTCATCCAATCAGAGCATCACAATCTTCAACAAGATCAGGTTCTTTGGTGGCATCAAAATCCTCATTGCTAGAGTCATCGAATTCAGACCTGGATTCAGACTGTTCAGATGTGGGCTGAGATGTGCCCACATCCACCCTGACACTTTTCTTCTTTTTAACATTCTGAAACATCTGAGTGAGAGGAACATCATCATCACTATTTGGGAAACCCGCACCTTCCGAAGTCCTTGGCTCAACCACAAATTGGTTGACATTATCTTTAGAATCACTTTGAAATCCACGTGAGGTATAGGAGCCTCATCTCCCCTTGTGGAAGAGTCACCATTGTCTTTCCTCTGCTTTTTGGTAGTAGTTTCAGGAGAAGAATAGGACAACTCAAAATTTGCAGGAGAGTAACCCCTCAGACTTTTTGACCTTCAAACATTGGGGTTTCCAAGGGGCCATGCACAATTCAAATCACTTCAAATCAGGGGGATTATCAACTCGATTTCATTTCCCTTTTCCCAAAGGAGAACAACTGTAAATGCATCTTCTTGAATCAGATTATATGAATTATGGCAGAGGGAGGAGTAATGTGCAGAGGAGAAGTGGTCACAATGGGAGAAGGGTTTTCAGTGTTAGAAGAACCCATACCTATGTCTAGAGGCTGTCTTGGTGCAGAAGTAGACCCAGATGCAGTTGCATCCTCTACAGTATCAGATTTTGGTGAAGTGGGAGATGGACTCGAACCCAAATTTGTTGCAGGAACTGAGAGAGAGAGAGAGAGCAGAAACAGACCCATGAGGTTGAACAACTTCCTTGGTCGGAGATTATTAGGGATCCTTGTCAAAGAAGAATGCGGTGGTATCTTTGACAATATTTAAATGATGGTTTTGGCCATGGATATTTCAAGTTGGGCTCTCAAAAATTTGTGAGGAAGAGGATGACTTGTTTGAATCACAAATAAGTTTTTGAGGATTGAAACCAAATGTGCCATTGATGGGGGGAGAGAGAGAGAGAGAGAGAGAGAGAGAGAGAGAGAGAGAGAGAATCTGCAGAGAAATTTCAAACCACAATGAAAACTTTGGAAAACGTGAATGAGTACTTGATGACCTGCAAGATAAATAATTCTCAATTTATATATGGTAACCAAATCTCAGAGTTCTAGCCAAAATCAACATGGTATGCAATACCTAAAAATATACCAATAAAATAAAACAAATCGCACACAAGAAGTGGAAGTGTTATGGATAGTAGCAGTGGCAGTTTCAGATATCGTCACATCCTGACTCACACATGTACTTACATATTCATTGAATTGCTATCCGAAATACCAGATTATCAAAATTTATGATTTTTCCAAGGGACGTGAAAGATTTAACCAGTATGTAGCTTTTACACAAACCCAAAGGTAGCTCTTTTTTACATAATCATATATTTTTAAACACTTAAACTCTTACAGAAATTAATCACAAGGAACATCATCACATTATAGGTAGGAAGTTGTTTTCTTCAAAGGTCTCCGCACATGGTCAAGACTTTATTTAAAACTCAGCCACTGTGGAAGATATCGTTTTTGTAATTTAGAAAAATCAACTCACATCGGTTTTCCAAGTAAAAATCATTTTATGACTATTTTCAAACATGAATCCACTTGTTACATCCATGAAATATGATCCTATTATGCAGAGATGACTAAAAAAACCAAAAGAAATAAAGGAGAGATGAGACATGCAATGTTTGGATACTATAGTATATGTGATATGCAATGTTGTAACATCTCGTGTAACACTTCAGAGAACATAAAAATCGAGAGACTTTCTCAAGTTGGAAAACCTCTCAATATCCAAAGCCTTGGTAAAGATGCCTGCAAGCTGATTTTCAGTAGCAATATAATCAATGTGAATTATATTTTCTTCTTTAAATCTCGAATGAAATGATGTCTAATGTCTATGTGTTTTGTACGAGAATATTGGACATGATTTTTCGAGATATCAATCACACTCATGTTATCACAATAAACAATTAATATTTCACTTTGTAAACCATAGTCCTCAATCAATTAGTTCATCCATAAGAGTTGGATACAACAACTTCCTACTGCCACATATTCAGATTCGACAGTCGAAAGTGAAACACAATTTTGCTTTTTTCTATACCATGAAACCAAATTATTTCCAAGATAAAAACATCCTCCACTTGTACTTTTTCTATCAACAATATCTCCTGCCCAATCAGAGTCACTAAATCCCACAAGATTAGTGTTAGTATCTTTAGTGTACCAAATTCCCAAATCAGTGGTGCCTCCTACATATCAAATAATAAGTTTTAAGGCCTTTAAGTGAGTAACTTAGGGATTGGATTGATATGTAGCACAGAGACACACACTAAACATGATGTCAGGACGACTGGTAGCTAAGTACAACAAACTTCTTGTCATGTTTCTATACAAGGTGTGATGAATACTTTCAGCCACGTCTTCCTTACTCAACTTTTGACTTGACCCCATGGGAGTCTTCAAATGAGATGCATTTTCCAAGTTGGATTTTTTTACAATGTTTCTAGCGTACTTTCTTTGTGAGATGAAAATTCCTTCCTTTAACTGTTTAATTTGCAAACCCAAGAAGAAACTTAATTCACCTACCATACTCATTTCAAAATTGGATGACATACAATCAATGAATTGTTTTAACATCTTATCAGCGGAAGAACTAAAAATAATATCAACGTAAATTTGAGAAATCATAATGTCACGGTTTTTCTTTTGAATGAACAAGGTTTTATCAATTTCACCATGTTTAAAACCAATTTGAAGAAGGTACTCAGTTAATATACCATACCAAGATCTAGGAGCTTGTTTCAGACCATAGAGAGCCTTTTTAAGTTTATACACATGGTTAGGCTTAAAAGGATCCTTAAAGCCTTTAGGCTATTCTACAAATGCTTCTTCATCTAAAAAGCCATTTAAAAATACACTTTTTACATCCATATGGTGAAGAGTTAAATCTATATAACATGCAATTCTGGACTGATTTTACATCCACGTCATCAGCTTGGTCCACGTCATCCTGGTGGTCCTATGCTATTGCCAGTTGAACGGCCACGTGGACTGATTTTCGGCCAGCTCGACTCGGGTATCATCAATGACCCCCAAGTTTAATTCCAAGGAGAAAATTCTTTGAATCGGATTTAAACTTTAATGCCAATCATGAATCTTAATAAGGAAGAAGGAACCTTAAAAGTCCAAAGTGCCTGACAGTTGTCAATTATCACTTAATGCTTGAAACGGCGCATTAATTGGAAGTTATGATGGTAGACACGTGGCGTCTTGTTGTTGGACCTCTCTGCACAGGATACGGGGAGACACGACTGCTGCTGCCAAGGATTGTGACATTTTTGACAACTTTTTGAATTTGAAAAGATGCGCCTTTTGGGTTGGTGCGCTATTTCCAAGGGAGGTTAACCTATAAATACCCCCTTCTTCTTCCATTCTATACTTTTGCATTCACAATCTTCCGAGCAGTGCCAATAGAGACCGAGCAGAAATTTCAGGTCGTCCTAGAGTACAGAAGTCCTAAGATTATCTAGGTATTTTCTAAATTTTTCTTTCTTTCACCTTTTCTTCTTTTTCTTCAAAAAATATGTCTGATTCTGAGGGCGTCAAAACCAAAACTTTAGTGTCAAAGTTGAAATAAAGGATCCCCCTTCTGACCCTTTTGTTCCTTCTTCTCCAGTTAGAGAGATTTCACCTTCCATCCCCAGCGTCATCGAGCTTTCCAGTTCGGAGCATACTCTTGAACCAAAGGTTTCCCTTTAAAAGACGCACGTGATTTTCGACCCAGTTACCATTACTATATACCGTGAAGGAGTTGTCCACAAACCAGGGCTAGTCCAAGAGGAGCCCAGTGAAAAGATCGTGGATCCAAACCTTTTAGATGGCCAGCATATAGAGGAAAACATGGATCCTGGGAGGCGTGAACAAGAAGAGATTAGAGCGGCTGAGGGCGTGGAGGCCGCGAGACCGACTGGGCAAGGCCAGGGGGCTAATGAATGGGCCGACCACAGACATGGGGACCCAAGGTGAGGAGGAGGGCCTCCGTTACGTGTAGAAAGTGGGTGGAGATAATCTGACCAAAATGATCAAGCCAGTATGCTGATGCCACTAGAGTTGGAGGCTCTTCATCAGACTTATATGATCCCTCTGACGGTGAATATTTGGTTGCCGGACCATGTGGAGGTGCCCGAGCACCCACCTAAGGGGTGCCTGGATGCATACGCCCATAGCCTACTGTATGGGTTGAGATTCCCACTGTCGCTCCTGATCACCAATTGGTTTCAGAAGTGGGACCTTCCTCTGTCCCAGGTGCATCTAGGGGTGGCAATTTTTGACACGACACGATAGCACGATATGAAAACGATATGAAAATAGGGGTTAGTGTTTAGCCTTATCGTGTTCGTGTTGTTATCGTGTTGACATGATAAGGACACAAAAATTTCGTGCCGTGTTCGTGTTTTTACGTGTTTACACGATAAGGACACAAACACTATAGTGACACGATAATGACATGACACAGAACAAGATAAAGACACAATAATGACACATTTACCTGTTAGTAACACGATAATGATACGTTTACCTGTTAGTGACACGATAACCTGATATTTTGTATGTTTATATCGTGTATTGTCATATAATACCGTGTAATATCGTGTAATTTGTTATCGTGTATTAAAATATAAATTATTTTTTTTGTTTTTTACTTATCTTGTCACTATCGTGTCGTGTAGTGTCGACACGAAAATTTTCGTGTTCGTGTTCGTGTTCGTGTCGGAGCAGATCCTTATCGTGTCGTATTCGTGTGTGTCCTTATCATGTCGTGTCGCTATCGTGTCGACATGAAACACGACACGATAGCACGATTTCCCACCTCTAGGTGCATCCGCTGACCTGGGTCGAATCATCGGGCTGCTCATTCTCTTTCAACAAATGGAGTACGAGCCCCCCCTGTTTTGATGACCTGAACGAGATGTTTGTCTGGAAGGCGACTCCATCGACCCTGGGCTGGGGGCAGCCATTAGATTGGTATAACGTGCAGACCAGACCCGGGTATCAAGATGGGCAATGGCCTTCCACAATCCTTAAAGGAGTGGAAGGAAAAATGGTTTTGGGTTGGTGGCGAGTGGCAAACTCGCCAGGGGGAGGAGAGGTTGATCCTTCTCCCCCCATCTAACTTTCGATATGACTTTCGTAAGTACATCTTGCTTTTTCTTTCATTCTTCTTTTTCTCTTTCTTTTTTTTTTTGAGAAAGGGCTATTTTTTCTTCTTTGTGCAAGGAATTGTCCCTCTGTGGGTCATCATTCGGATGTCTTCGTCCGCCGGCTGGAGAACATTTAAGCCCTAGCCCGATCGGATAGAAAAATTAAGGTCCTGGCCACCAAGGCTAGATTGTCGGAGGCTGGTGTACGATCGAGATTGCCAACCAAGTCCGAGGCTGAGGCCGAGGAGGTGGCCGAAGAGGAAGAGGAGGTGGCTTAGGAGTAGCAAAGAGAAAGAAGCCCCCCGCGGGCTGACAAGAAAGGACCTCGGAGCTGGAGCAACAACCAGATCGAGCAGGGCAAATCGGGCCATCCCTGACAAGGCCTAGCCTTCAGAGGCAAGTGCCTTCGGTTGCCGAACAGGCCAGGCCAACCGAACGGCCGGGGCAAATAGAGGCCTGAGGTACATATGTTTTTAAGATATAAGTTTAGAATTTTCTGTCTTCTGACCATCGTTTCTATTTCTCACATGATCATTTTGTTGTAGGCCTAGGGATAGATGTTTTTGTGCGCCTTCGTCGGGTAAGAGAGACTCACACGGGGGGGGCGCATCGCGGGCCAAACTTTTGATGCCGAAGTGGCCAGTAGGGAAGAAATCCGCCAAGACAAGCGCCCGAGTGAGGGAGACCAGGAAGAAGAGGATCCCCCATTGAAGAGGAGAAGGAGGGATGGTGTGGTCATCAACGAGCACAGGCAAGCGAGCGGACCAGGCCGACCTGCAGTACCCCGTATAATTTCCGCGGGTGGGCACCATGGACCTTCTCAGGCGACACTGGGGCGAGAAGGTCACTTCATTCCACCAAGTCGGAAAGGGAGAAGGCATGTGAAAGGGTGGATGGGTTGCGTCCTAGGTGGTTCGTAGAATTTGCTAAGTGTTCTACGCCTACCGAGGAGCAGGTTGAGGCTTTGCTGGATGTCGGGCGAGCGCAAGGGATGTACCCGCCCGTGATCGGACAACGAGCATCGGCGATTCGCTAGAGACGGATGGGAAGAAGGCCCCAATACACCATGCGATTGTCCGGCAGAATCATCGGCATCATGTGGCATATTATTGGAGGGGCGCACGACCTGATAAGGCGGATGCTCATGCCACCTTGCTCGGAGTTCAGGAGTCCTTGGTGACTCAAGCTAAGGAGGCCACGACGGCAGCCGATGCTGAGAAGGAATCTGCTGCAAAGGCCAGAGCGGACCAGGATCAAGCACGGATGGCCGAGGAGGAACTTCGTGCGGAGGTAGCTAAGCTGAGAAGGGTGGCCACTGCTCACGCCGGGGAATTAGAAATGCGCGAGGCCGAAGTACGTAAGGAGATGGAGGAAACCTCCCAGAAGCAGATAGAGGAGGCTCAGGCCGCGACTCGCCTAGAGGCCATCCGGGCTTATAAAGAATCCAAAGAGTATGCCTACATGTTGACTTGTGGGCATGCTACCAGCATTGGGGAGATCCTTCAAGATCTTAAGGAAAGAAAATCAATGGCCGAGCTAGAGAATGAGCTTGAGCAACTGAACACGGATTTGGCCGCTCTTCGCCCTCGATTCCCTGATACTGCCGGCGAACAAAGTGCTACTCAGGCTCATGAAGAAGAAGTGGCCTCCAGTGAGCCGGTCGAAATCCCTCCTCCTACTGGAACTCATCCTCCTGCCCCTTAAGGCTTTTTTGTGTTTTTGCTTTTTTTGCTTTCTAGAATAGTCGGCCTTTGGCCTTTGATGTAATAATTGGCTCCGGCCCCCATGTAAATATTTTATCAAAGAATGACATCTCTTTACTCTACTATGCTTTCATTTTTTCGAAATTTTGCTGAGTTTTGGGCTCGTCTCCCTTTGTCCAGATGTATGATCTAAGTGATGGGCTGAGCACCTGAGTATATTTTTACCAAGTATTGTGCTTGGAGCTTAGGCCGAGTCTTTGTTGAGGGTTGGCTTGATGCTAGGTCGAGTTCCCCCTTTTTTGAACATGCTCGGATCTTGGCCGAGACGAGTGATCTGCGCTCAGGACTTGGCCGAGGTGAGTGGAACGGCGCTCGACACTTGGCCGAGGCGAGTAGAATGGCGCTTGGCACTTGGCCGAGGCAAATAGAAAATAGCCTTCGAGGAGAGCTCACAGAATATCAGATGAAAAGATAATTTCATTTCAAAGTGTCTCCACTACATTGGAGTAACATCTAGGAAGATGGATCAAGTAAAATGACCAGAAACCCGAGATTTCACTGGTAATATTTCTTCAAGTAAGATACATTCCATGGGTGAGTAAATCTTTCTCCACTCAGATATTCGAGCTCGTATGCCCCATTTAACAATGTTTTACTAACTCTGAACGGACCCTCCCAGGTTGGCTTCAGTTGGGCTGGGCTTGGCCCCGGTGACCCTCTTTAGGGCCAGGTCACCGAACTTTCTTTCCCTTACTTTTGAATTGTAGTACCTTTTGCTTCTCTGTTTGTACATGACATTCCTCATCTCAAAACTACATCTTTTTTCCTCCAACAAATCTAACTCGGCTCGGAGAGCATCCTCATTGCCTCCTTCAGAAAAATTTGCAACTCTGAATGTTGGGGCTCCGATTTCCACAGGAATGACTACCTCGGCCCCATAGGCTAGTGAGAAGGGTGTTTCCCCCGTAGCCACTCGGTGTGTCATTCTGTAGGACCATAATACGCCGGGGAGCTCCTCAGTCCAGTTCCCCTTTGATTCCTCTAGCATTGCTTTCAATGTATACTTGAGTATTTTGTTCACTGCCTCGACCTTCCCTATTGGACTGTGGATGGTACGCGGTGGAAAAATGATTCTGGATGTGGAAACCTTCACAAAAATTTTGAAATCTCCAATTGTCGAACTGTTTCCCATTATCCGTAACAATCGAATACGGTATCCCAAATCTGCATATAATAGATTTCCAGACAAAACTGACGACTCACTCTTCGTCTATTGTTGCCAAGGGTTCAGCTTCAGCCCACTTTGTAAAATAATCAACTGCCACAATGGCATATCTGACGCCCCCTTTGCCAGTGGGGAGTGGTCCAATGAGGTCCATTCCATGCTGCCATTTCCAACCCGGCCAAGATTGCTTCATATTCGGCTTCATTATTAGTTGTCGGGAACTGAAACCGTATGGCCGAGCAGTAGCACTTGAGTTTTGGATCGATTATCACGATCCTGCCCCCTGATCGGCCTGCGGTTGAGGAACCATCGACAAATAGCTTCCATTCTTGCTTCTAATATCCAGTTGGATCGGTGGAGTAAATTCGGGAACGAAGTCTGCTAATGCTTGCCCCTTGATTGTTGTTCTGGGTTCATATGAGATGTCAAATTGACTGATCTCAACAGCCTATTTAATCATGCGACCCAAGGTATCTGGTCGGTGTAAAACTTGCTTGATGGATAATTGGTTAATACTATTACCTTGTGCTTCAGGAAATACGGTCGCAATTTGCGGCGGAGATAACCAATGATGAGTATGCGGTTTCTCCATGGGCAAGTACCGAGTTGGACTAGGTGTTGGACAGAGTTGTCCAGCCTGATGAGTACCAAGCTGACGGCGTATTTAGATAGCACGAGATATAAGTACAGGTCTTCACCTCAGCTCGGTCTTTGTAAGATAGGAATTGACGCCAAGTGCTGCTTTAGTGATTCAAAAGCGACCTGTGTCTGCTCAGTCCATTCGAAGTCCTTATTTTTCTTGATTATTTCGAAGAATGGTTTACACTTGTCCGTAGATCTTGAAACAAATCGATTTAAGGCGGCTAGGCGCCCTGTTAAGTTTTGTACTTTTTTGACAGAACTAGGGGACTATAGGTTGATTGTCGCCTTGATTTTATCTGGATTAGCCTCTATTCCCCTCTGGCTAACCATGTATCACAAAACTTTTCCCGAGCCAACCCCAAAGGTGCATTTTTTCGGGTTTAACATTATCTTATACTCGCACAAAATTCTAAACATTTCATTAAGATCAGCAAGATGATCAGGTGCATACAAAGACTTTACCAACATATCATCTACATAAACCTCCATGGTATGACCTTTCAATTCTTCGAACATTTTATTGACTAACCTCTGATAGGCTGCCCCAGCGTTCTTTAGTCCGAACGACATCATCTTATAGCAATACACTCCGCGAGCCGAGAAGAATGAGGTGTTCTCCTCGTCGTTCGGATGCATTCGGATCTAATTATAGCCTAAATATGCATTCATAAAACTCATAAGTTCATGGCCTACTGTGGCATCCACCATGTAGTCTATGTTAGGTAAGGGGTAGCTATCTTTCAAGCACACCTTATTAAGGTCGGTAAAATCAACACAGAGACGCCACTGCCCGTTGCTCTTGTTTACTAAAACAGGGTTGGCCACCTAACGAGGGTAGAGGGCTTCCCTTATGAACTGATTATCCAGTAGCTTGCTGACTTCGGCCTCCAGGGCAGCCTGCCTATCGGGGCATAGCTTACGCCGTTTTTGAACTATCGATCGAAACTTGAGATCGATATTGATTGCAAGCGTGTTTAGGTCAATGCCTGGCATGTCTAAATGTGTCCACATGAAAACATCAAGATTATTACCCGAGAAATTCAATTAATTCCGATCTGAATGGTTCTTGGAGGTCGTGGCCACTCGGAGTTGGCGTCCCCCTTGCTGCTTATCGACATCTACTATGTTGATTTGTTCCACTGGCTCCGCGTGCTTTCGTTTCTTACTATACCCTTCTTTCTTTTGCAGAGGTAGTTCTTCCTCGATCATTGGTTCTTTCCCGGACTGCCTGCCC
Organism: Rehmannia glutinosa; assembly: GCA_016081115.2. Classification (NCBI taxonomy): domain Eukaryota; kingdom Viridiplantae; phylum Streptophyta; class Magnoliopsida; order Lamiales; family Orobanchaceae; genus Rehmannia; species Rehmannia glutinosa. Next base: position 33,877,293 of record CM071932.1, on the reverse strand, counting down.
AGGTCAATTTATGTTGTGGCAATTTTACTCGGGTCGGGTTCAATCACCTTCCCCAAGTCGTCTTCAGCTAATCTACTAGACTCACCTTCCTCCATCACATTGATCTCAACGGTTTGGAGTTTGAGAGAACATTCCCGAGACTCCCTTTGGTTTCCCTTGTGGGCAGCTTCCCCATTCGGGGTCGAGAACTTGATGCAAAAATAATATATGGAGACAACTGCTTTTAGGTGATAAAGCAACGGTCTTCCAATTATGGCATTGTACTCGGAGTCGGAGTTAATTATCTTAAACATGGTGATCATGGTCCGTTTATGCACTCCTTGTCCTATTTGAATGGGTAGGTCCACCTCTCCGAGTGGGATGATTCTCCCACCTCCAAACCATAAAATACTGTCATTACATGGCCGAATAGCTATCATCCACATTCAACCTTCTGAAGGCTCGGATGTAGATGACCGAAGAGTAACTGCCCGAATCGACCAGAATTCTGTGCACTGGAATGCCCAGAATTGGTGTTGTGACGACCAGGGGGACATAATGAGGATGTACCACCTGGTCGACATCCTGGTCAGAAAAAGTAAAGTAACCCATTGGTTGGCCTTCCCGGATTTCTACGACCCCGGACACTGCGCTTTTTGCATAAGCGACTTCCCTAATATCGGCCTTTCTTTTTTGAATAGAGCGGCTATCTTTCGGCCGCATTTGTATTTATCCTACTAGTATTGGACATAATCAGAATCTCCCGCCCCGGGTTCTCATTGGGTGGCAGCGGCAAGCGAGCTGGATTTGCCACTCGCTCCGGATTTGCCCCTGTAGTGAGTGCTGGTGGTGGTGGCAATTCATGGACGTATCGCTTGAGGCCGTCTCTCTGTACTATCTGCATGATCTCCCGAATGAGATCCCGACATTCATCTGTCTCGTGTCCTATGAACTTATATGAGCAATACCTCCTAGCGTCCAACTTAGCAGGATCCAACCTTAGAGGACGGGTTGGCGGCAGTAGATTGAGACCTTGTAATTCCATATAGTTAATGGAGTGTGCGTCAGGGCAATCCTCAGCGCTGCAACTTCGGCACGAACCTCCTGATATGATTTGTACCCAGTGGTCGGGTTCTCAGAGAAAGATTTGAACCCCAACCCCGAGCCGGAATCAGCTTCCTTCTTACTGTCCTTCTTCACGCCCCCAGTTTTCTACTCAGGTCGCTGACTAGCTCCCCCTGCATCTGTTGGGGGCACGGCCTGGCCGTTAGTATTTTGGCCAGTTTGATGATTTTGGGGTGGGTCCTTGGTCCCATGCGCGTTTCTGGTAGTCTGACTCATTTTTATAAGAAAAAAACTAAATTACCTTGACTGGAAAAGTTTAACTGAAAATTATGACTGGACCAAGACGAGTCCTCCTTCTAGCGCCAATTTGTTAATGTGCGTCTTGGATCAACAAGAAAAATATTTGCGTATTATGACGTAGAAATTAAACAACACTTAGAATAATTTAGAAAATAGGGCTAATTCTGCCTTCTACTAACAATGCCAAGCAGAAGATTTCTGGTCGGTATGGGCTTTACAATTGGAATCTTATCAGTGTGTTTTCAGTATTTTTTCTCTCTCCTTCTTCTAATAAAATGAAGCCTATTTATACCCATGCAATTAGTGGGTTTTAATCATCATTACACCTAGTTGTAGAGTGATTACAAGGGGACACGTGTCTTATTCTGGACTTGCATGCTGGCAGTGTACTTGGCATTTTACTGACTCATCTTGTTGTAGTGTTGACAAGTGGCACCTTGACTTGTTAAGTAAGGCATTGACCTTACTTAGCAAGTTGGTTACCTTCGAATCTCCTGCCATCAGGACCTCAGGTCGCCATCCGAGCCCGCCTCGTGCCACGTCATCAGCTCGGGTGCCACGTCATCATCTCGGTCCACGTCATCCTGGTGGTCCCATACTATTGCCAGCTGAACGGCCACGTGGACTGATTTTTGGCCAGCTCGGGGTAACTCTGACTCGATTGTTTAATCCATTTAATAAAATTACTTTTATGTACATTTAATAGTTTTAATTTAATATATTTTATTTTTTAAAATTAATCACTATGACACATTATTTAATGAATAAAAATTATCATAATTCACAACATACAAAAAGAAATAACATAACTACATAATAATATAATATATTAATCATATTTTGAGGACAAAAAAGACTTGTATAATAATAACAATATACATAATTAATGAGGTTTTAGTATTTAAGTTAAGGACACGTCTTGTTTGTTCTTTTTTCTTATAATTAATTATTTAATTGTTTTTTTAAAATTCATAAACGGGTTAGACGGGTTCAATGGGTCATTGCAGGTTGACCCGAGCCTGACCTGTTTAATTGGCATGTTATCGAGTTCGGCCCGATTTCGACCCGATTTTGACATAGACCCATGAAGTCTGGATCCATACTCATTAATTTCATATTAGGTTCATGTTGAATTTGCATGTCAGGTCCGTAATTGACACCCCTATCAAGCTCTTGCAGTGCCAGGCCAATCTCTTATCCTGCAAAATTGTTAAATAAATAGGGTAAGTATACAATAACTCAGTGGGAACGCATTGTCTAAATTAAATACGCAAGCATAATCATCATTGTATACACTATACACATCTATGAATATCATGGTTTGATTAAAAAAAATCATACTTATCTTAGATTTAGAAGCTTCCAATTATATTTCTCGAAATTTTTGGTTATTGCCTCATTTAAAATTTTTGTATGTCTCATTATTTTTGTCAAGTTCTATGGGACGACATTTATTTCTAAACTTTATAGCTTGTTTTGTGCTTATTTTTAATTACGGTTATTTTCTAAATATTTCTTAGTTATCGAAACAAAAATATTATTAGTAAAATTTTGAGTAAAATCTTTTAGATAACGAACAGATATTTTCATGATCGCATTTTTGTAAATTAGGGTATCACACAAAGTGAGTTGGATTTGACAGTTTGAAAAACTCGTGAACTTTGGGAGGTAAATGTCTAGTTTTGTTTATGTTTCCAAGGGCCTATTTCCAATTTTCAATTATTCATTAAATGAAATCGTATTTGTTTATAAATGGAAATTATCAGTTTCATTTTCCATTATTTACATAAAACAACATCTAAAACGTATAATTTTAATTTTCGACCCTGTACATTACCCTTCATCATATCAATCATTAATCTTTTCTTTTCATCCAATTATACATGTGGGGTCCACCATTACCAACTCTATAAACTTAAAATATTATTATTTTTTGATTATATCTATCTAATGGACCCATCACTAAAATCTTACAAATATAATATTATTTATTCAAATTGAAATATTCAACCTCTATCAATTTTTCAAATTATTATATACAAAATTAACACTTCAAAACTATTCAACCGAACATAATCACATTTCCAACCTACTTAAAATTCATTATCATTCATTTATCCAAACATAATTCTAGTTTTTACACGAAAATCAATAAATTCTCAAAATTCATATTCTAACACTAGAAACTAAAAATGGACCTTGGATACATAACCATACAACACCAAAATGACCCAAAAAAAAAAATTAGGAGACAAAGTCGAAAAACTAGTACTCAAATAGTTTGACTGGCAAAAAATTATTTTTCTCCTTTATTAGGTTGGGTAAAATTATTTCACTTTTTATGTTGTCAACAATTTTAACGGAGTACTCTCTTTCATGTCAAGGACTTTAGCAATTATGTTCCTCTTTGTATGATGTATCTATTATACATGCCAGCATATTATTGCCATTTATAAATAGAAAGAAACCTCCTTATAGCTTAAAAGTCCAAATTTCCATGATAATGCACTGTCACCATATAAAGAGTAAGAGTAAAGCTGACAGTCAAAGCTAACATAATGGTGGGCAGAAGGGGAAAATCATGAAGATGAACTGACTTGACAACAAAAATGATAGTAGAGTCGGTTTTTAAGAGATTTTTAGGAGTTGTTTGGTTATGGTTTTTAAGGATATCCCTTTTTGTGTCAGTGTTTTTAATTAGGTTTTGTAATTTTTAAGTAGAAACGAAAATATGCTTGATTTAGGAGTACTAGTCTATCGCAATAAAACTATATATGTGAAGCCATTTTTCTGCGCTGTGATACGTGAATTTCCGAATTATTCTATGAGTTATATTTATTGCATTGTAATAATTTTAAAATAACATTAGAGAGTACGTGATAAATACTATTAATTAATTAATTTTCTTTATTAATGAAGTCAAAAAGAAAAAAAATATCATACTTAAGAATCATGGGAAAAAAATACATTCAAAACTATGTATTTGTGTTTGATATTTGAAAACTATGTATTTGTGTTTGAAATTTGAAAACTATTTTTTTCATAGAATCGCACAAGGCACAAAATCTTTTGCATATTTCGCTTAGTCATATTTAGAGCTTAATAAGTGTGAAAATCGGTGCCATGCATGTATTTTTTAAGGTTGTAGTAGTTGATTTGGATGCAAAATTTTTTTCGACAGTCGTTCATATGTGTAAATTGGATGCATAATTTTTGCAAAGTTGGTTGTGCAATAAATTAAAAATTAATATATGTATATGAGAACTACGTACAATAATTTTATTTATTCATGTTGTTAAGTCAATGTTAAATTTTTTTGAAATTTTATTGTGAGGATTTGTATTGTATTATTTGGACTTTCTAATTATTTTTCTCTATTCAAGTTCTCATATTTGGTATGTTTCAGACCGTGAGATGCACGAACTTTAATTTTATAAAAATATTTTTTAGTGATTTGCAAAAGGTTTAAAATTTCAATAGATGATTATAATATAAATATAGTTAATTTGATTATAAATCATACGATTAAACTACAGGAAAATATATTATTACAAACTATGAAAAACCTCTTTAAATACATATATTTGGTTGATAACAAATTTTGTGTGTATAAAGTGTATCTATTTATAGAGTTTGTTTATCTATAAGAAAATAAATATTTGAAAAACGTCTCAATTGCCCAATGTTTTTAAATATTTAATACATTATATTTTCAGTACAATTAACAGTAAAATCATTTCGAATTCCAATACTTTTTAGGGTTTAGAAAGCTGAATAATTGTCATAATTATTAAAGGGATCAAATAAAAAATATATTTTAGATTTAACAACATAATTTTAGGGAAAATAAATTTGAAAAAAACAAAAACTATTCTATTTACATAGATGTATATCCACATATATCACGAAAATATCAAACATGAATTTTTTTATGTAATGGTCATTGTACAACTTTGAAAGTTGAATATCAAAATAAATTGACAAATATGATATATAATTTCTATTTACATGAAAGTACATTATTATAAAATATAATTTTTTATATAAAAAACTATTATGAATATAATTTTATATGAAATAAAAAATTAATTTTTTTCTTACATATATATTTATATATATTTATATAATTCTATGTATGGATATATATAATATTTGGATATATATTTTGAGATATTTTTCTTCAATTAAAATAAGTATTTTTTAATAAATTTAATCAACTTAAATATAATTCTATATAATTATGAAGATATTATTTATGCCCAAATAACAACTATACATATATCATAAATAGCTAAAATACAGCAATATACAAATTAATGTCTAACAGGCCGAATTCATAATTTTAAAAGCTCATTACAAACTAATGATAAATATATCTTTTTATTTGTTATGTTTATTTTTTATTGTATATATACAATATTGGTGTCAAATTGAAGATCGTAAAAGATGATTAATTAGATATATTATACGTAAAGAATGATTAAAAAATAAAAACGTTATTCAATTTTAAAAAAAAAAGAAAAATGACAAATATATATAATAATTAATGCAATACCCACACAGATTTGGAAAATTCATTTTACATAATTCTATTTTTTATTTAATTTTAAAAAATAATTTATTTAAAGAAAGTTGATTATAAAAAATAATCAAATCCCAAACATTTATTATTTCTTATTTTTAATATAATTTTCTTACTTTTTTTAGTAATGTGATTTATGCGGGAAAATATTCGGGTTACTATTTTAAGAATATTATCTCTTTATATGTATATAATAAATTTGAGAGAGAAATAGAAGGTTGATAGTGGAATTATATTTGTTTGAGTAATTAAATATTGGAAACTAAATTCAAACACACTCGCAGCTAAATTGAATTTTTGTGGTAAAAACTATTTACCAATATATGTCCATGAAAGGCCTATTACCTATATAAATGCATTTGTGGGGGTCAGTTAGCACGATTTATTGTGCAATGGACAAGTTTCAGATGGTATATGGATAATTGCTATTGCTGCCTAAAATTTAGGGACAGAATATTTATTGAAGAGTTTGTGTATGGGCTAAGTAGGGGTTCTGTGAAAAAGGACAACCTACACAGATAGCTAGTTTGACATGAAAGTACGAAGGTACAGGGTACAGATATTCACAGACACATCTTCTATCTTTCCCTAGGTCATTTATACAATAATTTGTGCAAAACTCAAATGAATCAACTTTTAAGTAATTTTTTTTATAGCAAGAAAATTGTATTTTTGTTAATCAAATCGAATTAAACAAGATGCAATAGCTTGACATCAAACTAGAAAAATCGAAGTAAATTCCCTCATTTTAAACAAGGGAAGAGAGAGAGACAAACAAAATCTAAATTAAACAGATACAATAGATCATAAAGAATCAGATCAAATTCTGTAGGAAAATAATAGTATTTCTTCTAGTACAATTTATATGAATCGAAAAACTCGAATCGATAAAAGTAAGCAAAATAAAATTAGCTCGAATCGTGTGTTCAACACACTATCCTTAAAACAGATTCGTCCCCTATTCTGGACGTCTGTTTCCCAGGATAAGACGAGAAAACCGGATTACCTATTCCGGCGAACTGAAAAATTATGCCCGAAAATTATCACCAAAAATTACAAGAGCTTTAGGGGAGAGATGAAAATTTTGTGTTTGATTTGTTGTGTTTACAAATAGAAAACTAACCCGTATTTATAGGCAAAAATATGACCTTTCATTAAATAAAATATTTGATTTTCACTATTGAAAAAGCCAAATAAATTTAACCCTTACTATTCAAAAGGTCACAATTAGTAATTTACTTCAACTTGGACTCAACTTGTTCAACAACTTGTTTCAACAACTTGGTCCAACAATCCCCCACATGAAGAAAATTACTAAGATACAAAGATTTGGTGATAAATTCCAACAGTTGAATCTTGCATAGGATAGGTAGGTGTTATCCTTTGAACCTTCCTTTGTGAAAGCATATTTACCTTACTAGCTGATCAGTAGACGCGATGTTCTTGAACTATTCTGCCTTTTGTGTAAACGATGATATACCTCACACAAGATTCTTCCTAACATACTTCAGTTCTCATGTTTATGTTCATTCATGGCCCTGAACATACGCTTGGTTCTGCAAGAGGTTCTAAGAATTGAGCCTCACATAATTCTCTTCGAAGCGGCCCCACTTCTCTCTCACATAGGTGATTCTCATTTAAGATAGCCCGTACTACCATGCTCGACTTACCGATGCACAAGAATCATTAAAAGCCAAATTGCTTATCCTCTTCTCCACAGGCATCACTGTTAAGGAATGGACAAGGATAACTCCCCCGATGATCATAGAGTCTTTTTACAACTAGGTTGTCCCTTTGAACCTAGATCTTGGGATTTCCAAATCAACTAGGTTGGGTTTCCATTGTATCAACTCATTTTTCTAGAGGCTTAAGTCCCATTCCTCTTAATGATTTCACAACTAGCTCCCGATTCAACCCTTTGGTTAATGGATCCGCTAAATTATCCTTTGACTTCACGTAGTCAATAGAGATAACACAGGTTGAGAGTAGTTGTCTAATGGTATTGTGTCACGACGTATGTGTGTCAGACTTACCATTGTACATATTGCTATGTGCCCTACCAATAGCAGTTCGATTGTCACCATGTATACAAATTGTGGCACATGTTTAGGCCATTTTGGAATATCTTCTAAGAAATTTCAAGCCATTCTCGCTTCTTCACCACACTTGTCAGAGCAATAAACTCGGACTCCATAGTAGACCTAGCTATAAATGCTCGCTTAGAAGATTTCCATGATATTCTTTGCACCTCCTAAAGTGAATACAAATCCACTTGTAGACTTAGAGTCTTTAATATCGGATATCTAATTAGCATCGCTATATCCTTCAATAACAAAGAGGATATCTTGTATAGTGCGACCCAAAATCACGAGTATATCTTAAATACCTTAGTATTCTCACTATACCTTTCAAAGTGGTCATGCCCTGGATTACTCGTGTATCTGCTCAATTTACTCACTGCATAAGTAATGTCTGGTCTTGTACAACTCATTAAGTACATTAAACTTCCTATGACTCGTGAGTATTCAACTTGAGACACAGCCTCACCTCTATTCTTTGATAGATGTTTGCTTGTGTCTATCGGAGTTCTAGCTAATGACATGTCATCCTTACTAAATATTTCTAGAATCTTATCCACATAATGTGACTGATCAAGTGTTAGTCCATTTGAAGTTCTAGAAATCTTTATTCCGAGGATCACGTCAGCTAAACCCATATCTTTCATGTCAAACCTCGAGTTCAACATATCTTTAGTGGATTTAATTATTTTATCATTACTTCCAATGATAAGCATGTCATCTACATAAAGACATAAAATGACCTAGTCATTTCCAGTCTCTTTAACATAGACACACTTATCACATTCATTTATTTCAAATCCACGTTCTTTCATGACATTATCAAATTTTTCATGCCATTGTTTCAGTGCCTGTTTCAAGCCATATAATGACTTGACCAATTTACAAACCTTGTTCTCTTGCCCAGGTGCAGAGAATCCCTCAGGTTGTTCCATGTAAATCTCTTCTTCTAAATCTCCATTTAGAAAAGCAGTTTTTACGTCCATTTGATGTACTTCAATATTTCGCAACGCAACAATTGCAAGTACCAATCTAATGGAGGTTATTCTTGTAACTGGAGAATACGTATCAAAGTAATCAATGCCTTTTTTTATCAGAACCTTTAATTACAAGTCTAGCCTTGTACTTATCAATTGTTCCATCCGCCTTCATTTTCTTCTTGAAAATCCATTTATAACCTAGTGGTTTACTTCCTTGAGGAAGATCCACTAGTTCAGTATGGTTTTGCAAGATGGAATCAATTTCACTTTTTATGGCCTCTTTCCATAATGGTCCATCAGAAGAATTGATAGCTTCTTTATAGCTTTGAGGTTCACTTTCCAGCATGTAGGTTAGAAAATCTAGACCAAATGATTTTTCTATCCTAGCTCGTTTGTTGTGTCTAAGTTCTATCTCTTCTTCTTTATTCCCTTTCTCTTGTTCTATTGAATTATGTATTCGTTTAGAAGAGCTTGCTTCTTCTCTTGATCTGCACGGAAATACATTTTCAAAGAACGAGGCGTTTCTCGATTCAATTATCGTGTTCTTGTGTATATCTTCAACTTTAGATTCATGCACAAGAAACCGATACGCAACACTATTATGTGCATATCCAATAAATATGAAATCAACAGTCTTGGGTCCTACCTTCACCTTCTTTGGTGTAGGTATAATTACTTTAGCAAGACACCCCCACACTCGTAAATATTTGTAGGATGGCATTCTTCCATGCCATAGCTCGTAAGGGCTTTTGTCTAATTTCTTACGGGGTACCTTATTTAAAAGGTAATTAGATGTCAAGACAGCTTCCCCCCACATGTTCTGAGACAAGCCAGAACTTAATAACATGGCATTCATCATTTCTTTAAGTGTACGGTTTTTCCGTTCTGCAATGCCATTCTGTTGAGGTGAATAAGGTCTTTGTTGTTTAGGTGTCTAATTCCGTGTTGGGCACGAGAATTGAAGCAAATGGTGATTCATATTTCCTCCACGATCACTTCTTAGCACCTTAATTTTCTTGTTGAGTTGATTCTCAACTTCATTTTTATAGAGAATGAATTTCTCTATTGCTTCATCTTTACTTTTAAGAAGATACACATAACAATACTTTGTGTTATCATCAATAAAAGTAATGAAGTACTTGTTGCCACCACGTGTTTGTGTCGATTTTAAATCACATACATCAGTGTGAATTAAATCAAGTGGTTCATTATTTCTTTCAATATTTTTAAATGATGTCCTGGTTAATTTTGCCTCAACACAAGTTTCACACTTATGCTTGTAATCAATATGGAATGTTGGTATATAATTCAAGTTAATTAATCTACGTAAAGTATCATAATTAACATGTCCTAGTCTACCATGCCACAAATTGGAAGACTCAAGCAAGTAAACAGAAGCATTCTTCATTTTATTGCCTTTTGGTTTCACAACCATTACACTGAGCTTAAAAAGCCCATCAGTTACATACCCTTTTCCTACAAACATCCCATTTTTGAGTAAAATTACAACATTAGACTCAAATACAATACGAAAACCATGCTTAATTAAAAGCGATCCGGACACCAAGTTTTTCCGAACATCTGGCACGTGTAACACATTCGTGAGAGTCAGCTCCTTTCCGAACGTCATTTTTAGAACCACATTCCCTTTACCTTTGATGTCAGAAGTGGCAGAATTTCCCATATACAACTTCTCGCCATTCTCAACAGCCTCAAAGGTACTGAACATCTCCTTATTGGAGCACACATGCCTAGTAGCGCCAGTATCAATCCACCACTGGTTAGGATTTGAACCCACCAAATTCACCTCCGAAATCACAACAACAAGATTCAAATCGGACACCTCCTTAGAAATGTCATCAATCATGTTAGCCTCCCGATTCTTCTTCGGTTTCTTGCAATCAGAAGCTTTGTGACCCTTGCCGCCACAATTGAAGCATTTTCCTTCGAATTTCTTCTTGGAAATGCCTCCTTTTGGTCCCCAATTATTGAACCCTTTACCAGTTTTTCCAGTTTTCTTTTTCCCTTTGGAGCTTTCGCCATGCTCCACAACATTGGCTTTAGCAGCCACAGGAATGAACAATTTCCTTTCAGAACCTTTGTTATCTTCTTCAATTCGAAGCCTAACAATCAGGTCTTCAATGTTCATTTCCTTTCGTTTGTGCTTCAGATAGTTCTTGAAATCTTTCCAAGCTGGCGGCAATTTTTCAATTATTGCAGCCACTTGGAAAGTTTCACTCAAAAACATTCCTTCAGCAAGAATATCATGTATAATTACCTGAAATTCCTGCACTTGACTTATTACAGACTTGGAATCAATCATTTTAAAGTCTAAGAATCGGCCAACAATAAATTTTTTAGCCCCTGCATCCTCAGACTTATACTTGTGGTCAAGAGATTCCCACAATTCTTTAGCAGTTCGCTTAGAGCTATAAACATTATACAGCGGATCTGCTAATCCATTCATTACATAATTTCTACACAAGAAATCAGCATGATTCCAAGCATCAACTGCATGAGCAGCTTGATCATCTGTTTCATCCTCACTCAGCTTTGGAGGATCTTCAGTCAAGAACCTTGCTAGGTTCAACGTAGTCAAGTAAAACAACATTTTTTGCTGCCAACGTTTGAAATCCAAGCCATTGAATTTCTCCGGTTTCTCAGCATGATTCACCGGCACATTAACAATAGGGTTAGCCACTACCCGAGGCACAACTGGGATAACAACTGGATTAGGCACAACGGGGTTAGACCACACATTTTGTTTGATTGGATGCCATTTCTGAAACAAATAAAACAAGAAGTTTAGCACTTCTATCAATCAATCGGAACAAAACGATAAGAACAAATTTATTAAATTGTTCAAGTTTTTATTAAAAGGCCTTTGCAATTTTCTTGCACTCCGAATTTGCACAGGTATTAATCCAAAGATTAGTCCAATCACCCGGTCAAAGATTAGTCCAATCACCCAAATAGTCCAATCGGTCCAAACGGTCAAAGATTAGTCCAATTAATTCAAATTGCAATTTTCCTTTCAATCCGAATTTGCAAAGGATATCTATCTTTGTAGTCCAAAATCATTCGAATCAACTAAATGTAATTCACTGTAAACTTTTTTTTTTTTTTTGAATGAAACATATATAATCCAATTTGCAAAGGAATTACAATCACCAATTTCGTTGCTCACTGTGTGCAAATCATTTGATCTTAAAAGTCAATTGCCAATTAACATAATGAAAACATTAGAATTTAAGAATCACCAAAATAATTACCTTTTTTTTTCTCAAAATATCCAATTAATTAGAAAGTTTAAGATAATCTATATTAAACTAAACAATAACTAAAATTGGTGGTTCAAAGTTTCAACTCCAACTTTCTGCAAGTTTAGAAATAATAAACAATTAATCTGTTTGTATAACTGAACATTAGCAAAAGTGAATTTGCAAAGACAATATCTACCAATCTGAATTCACGGCGACAGAAAAATTATAGAGTTTCCAAAATTGCTAAACTGAATTTAACAATCCAAATTGCATGCTTAATAAAAATTGCAATCTCTCTAGAAAATTCAGAAATATTGCCAATTAAATTGTACTAAAAGATTTTTCAAGAATCTGTTTTAAGTTTGTAGGAAAATAATAGTATTTCTTCTAGTACAATTTATATGAATCGAAAAACTCGAATCGATAAAAGTAAGCAAAATAAAATTAGCTCGAATCGTGTGTTCAACACACTATCCTTAAAACAGATTCGTCCCCTATTCTGGACGTCTGTTTCCCAGGATAAGACGAGAAAATCGGATTACCTATTCCGGCGAACTGAAAAATTATGCCCGAAAATTATCACCAAAAATTACAAGAGCTTTAGGGGAGAGATGAAAATTTTGTGTTTGATTTGTTGTGTTTACAAATAGAAAACTAACCCATATTTATAGGCAAAAATATGACCTTTCATTAAATAAAATATTTGATTTTCACTATTGAAAAAGCCAAATAAATTTAACCCTTACTATTCAAAAGGTCACAATTAGTAATTTACTTCAACTTGGACTCAACTTGTTCAACAACTTGTTTCAACAACTTGGTCCAACAAATTCAATGGACTATAATTCTTGATTGGAAGAATGATTGCTTGTACTTCCACCAAACAAGGTTTGGACGATCCAAACCAGATTTCTTTCTGATTTGCAGATTTACCTGAAACTTGTGAAAAACTCCCAGAAGAACATGTCTACATTATATCTGAATATATCTAAAAAAGAAAAGAAAAAACAACAAAATGACAAAACAAAAAAACAAACATATTCCCACATAGAAGAGAAAAACTACTCACAGAGAGGGGAGAAAAAACTAGTCCCACAAAGGGGAGAAATAGAACAAAACCAAAGATGGAGAAGAAGAAGAAGAAAAAACAATCAAAATTATTTTTCCCTCTTCCAGTGTGGAAGGAGGGGGAGAACGAATTTTTGAATTTATATGTAATTTTATTCACGATACAATTTCTTTCTAACACAGAGGGAAATACATCATTAGCTTAGTTTTTGAATTGTGGAAATGGTACAAAATAGCCATTTACAAAATGTAAAGATGAAAAATAGTCATCTTTTGTAGACACAACTTTTTTAGCCATTTTGGGGTGTAAAATAGCATTCATACCCTTCTAGCATATTTGTTTGATATTTGGATTATTTCTTTCTCTTTCACTTATCTCTATGTATCCTCTTACTCTTTCTTTCAAACTTTTTTAAAAAATCGAACATGTATTTTTCGTTTTTAAATATGCAATATGTGTGTTGAATTATAGATATCGAAAAGATGATTTTTGATATATTATACATACAAAACGGATTTAAAACGAAAAAGTTATGTGAATTCAAAGTTTTTTGGAAAAAAATAAAATAACTTGTTATAATAAGTGAGAGAAGATTGAACAGTAACTCGATATCGAGTTATTGCTGGTTTGACTAACGCCTACTATTTTTTGTTGAAAACTCGATATCGAGTTAAATGTAACTGGGTATCCAGTTACATTTATACCCAGTTACATTTAACTCGATATCGTATTATATCATTATCTTCACATTTCTTCACATTACTCGATATCGAGTTACATGTTGGATTGCGAGTTACAAGTAACTCAAAATCGAGTTACAGGAATGTTGGAATTTGGTCTTTGAGAAATGGGTGTTGACCCGATTTTGACCAAATAATTAAGTGGTTTCCATTCGTGAAAAATGGAATTAAATTATTTGTAAAAATTCTACTAAGAGAGTAGATGAGAATAGCATTTGGAATTTCTCAAAATTGATTTCGGGTGAATGAGAAATTAATGCTAGAAGTTAGCCACTTAATACAAATAAATGGTATGGAAAATAAAAAATATAGGGAAGGAGATATGCTCCATCCCACATAGGAAAATGATGAAAAGTTTGCACACTTAATATATCCCAAGTTGGACATATGGGTTTGGGCCCTTGGGGGCACCCAAGTTTTTAAAGGGGTGAGGACCTACATGCTTGTGGGTTTGGTTCAAAGCACACACGCGTGCGCGCTCCTTTGCCGCCGTCGATCGGCACGACGCGGCCCGGCCCGACCCAGGTCCGGGGTCGTGGGCTTTGGCTTGGGCTTCAAGGCCCTTATTCTTTTTGGACCAAAAACCTTTAAAAATAAATGTTTAATTAATTTGAATTAATTAAATGGATTTAATTAATTTTTGTAATTAATTAAATGGATTCCAACCAGGAAGAGGTTCGCACCAAGCACGGGTGGACGACGCCGCGGCCCGTGCGTCTGTCGCTGTGCGTAAGGCCGTCTTGCGCCGATGAACAGGTGCATCTGTTCAGTGCAAATGTGTCTTTTCGAGCCTAAAGACGCGATTTTCCGTACGGGCACTTGCTTGCCTATATTACAGAAGCCCCTGTAGATTGAAAATATATACGAAAAATCATCAGATAATAACCTGTCATATTGCATTCAAGCATATTAGCATATTTCCATTCAAAAGCTTGAAAGTTCATACTCTTGTTGTTCGTTGTTGTTCCGGTTTTGCTGGTGCTGCTAACCGGAACTGTAAAACTTGTTGTATCTTAGAGGTGAACGTCGGAACCGTAAGCACTCAGTATACGGGGCGTATTTCATCTTGCGGAGACTGAATATAATTCAGGCCTCGACTTTAGCCATAAACTTATACACTAGCCATTTTCCTAAACAGAAACCTTACACAAATTTTTACCCAACAACCGCAAGATGAAATATTCGTTTCTGTTTCAAGACAATGGCTTCAGTTTCGTTCACTCCGATGGCTGCTACTCTTGCGCATGGCGAGAAACCGGCGAAGTTCTCCGGTGGTGACTTCAAGAGATGGCAACAGAAGATGATGTTCTATGCGACGACTTTGGGTTTGTCCCTTTTTCTGAAGGAGGACCCTCCTACCGTTGGTGATGGAGAATCCGACAACCAACAGAGAATCGTTGTGGATGCTTGGCATAACAACGATTTCCTGTGCCGGAATTATATATTGAACGGGCTAGACGATACCCTCTATAACGTCTATAACACGTTCAAAACGTCCAAAGAGTTGTGGGACTCTTTGCAGAAGAAATATAAAACAGAAGATGTTGGCACAAAGAAATTTGTGGTCGGTAAATTTTTGGATTATAAAATGGTTGACACCAAGACGGTGATTAGCAAAGTACAAGAAATTCAGATCATACTTCACGACTTAGTGTCTGAAGGGATGATTCTGAGTGAGTCGTTCCAAGTGGCTGTGATTATCGAAAAATTGCCGCCGTCGTGGAAAGATTTTAAGAACTACTTCAAGCACAAACGAAAGGAAATGGGGCTTGAGGATTTGATAGTTCGACTTCAGATTGAGGAAGACAACCGGGATTTCGAATGGAAATCGGCAAATGTAGGGATATGACCACACTTTGTGGAACACCAGTGGAGTTTCTGACGCATTTTTAAATGTAACTGAAGGTGTTGCCAAAAGTGTTGTAAACACCAAAACCACATTTGCATGAAGTGTTGCCAAAAGTGTTGTAACACTAAAGGCAGACACCGTAACAAGTTAAGTCTGAAGTCTTACTAAAAATGTGATAACACCACAAGTTACACACCTTGTAACAGGTGTTAATGGAATTGTTGGAACTAAGGTCTGAAATCTATTAGAACAAGATTCTAACTGGTTTAATGGGACAATGTTCTAGCAAATAAAATAAAGTGGCCGAGAGCTATAAGAGTGTTTAAACAAGGATACCAGAAGTTGGAAGGGGAGCTTTACTTTTTAGCAAACCACATAAAAGAGATTGCATTGGAATGTGGGGGTGGTTCGGAAAAAGTAGAAGCACCGAAGGAAATAAATTCAGCATTTATGATATAAGTGATGGTACGATCATTAAATCAAGAAATGTTGTATTTATTATAGGTGTCTTTTCTTGCAAAGGAAAGAGGTAAGTCTAGACTTTTTGTCATAGACATAATACCAATAAACAGTTAATTTCGAATGGGGTTATTTCGGTTGACTACGTGAAGTAAATGGAAAACCTTGCGGATCCGCTTACGAAAGGCATAAATCGAGATCAGCTGTATAAACTGTTAAGGGGAATGGGTTTAAAATCCACAACTTAAAGAATGTTCATAGCGGTAACCCAACCTTCTGAATTGGAGATCCCAAGACCTTGGTTCAATGGGACAACTAAGTTATGAATGTTCAGCTGAACATTTGGAAAATGTGTTAGCTCATTCTCGAACTATAAGCACTCGGTATACGGGGCGTATTTCGTCAGGTCGTGCGCCGATGAACAGGTGCGTCTGTTCAGTGCAAATGTGTCTTTTCGAGCCTAAAGACGCGATTTCCGTATGGGCACTTGCTTGCCTATATTACAGAAGCCCCTGCAGATTGAAAATATATACGAAAAATCATCAGAGAATAACCTATCATATTGCATTCAAGCATATTGGCATATTTCCATTCAAAAGCTTGAAAGTTCAAACTCTTGTTTTTCCGGTTTTGCTGGTGCTACTAATTGGAACTGTAAAAGTCATTGTATCTTAGAGACGAATGCCGAAACTATAAGCACTCGGTATACGGGCGTATTTCGTCTTGTGAGAGCTGAATATAATTCAGGCCTCGACTTTAGCCATAAACTTATACAATAGACATTTTCCTTAACAGAAACCTTACACAAATTTTTACCCAACAAGGAATACATCGTCTTCTTCCCCCAAGCCACTTTCCGCCATTAACAACATCCAAAGCTCACCCACCAATACCAAATCCATATAAAACCCTAGAATTTCTACAAAAACTACAAAAAAAATCCTAACATAAAACAACTACAAACTAAATAAATCAACATAAAAACATTAAATTAACAAAAAAGACTATAGAGGTCGATGCGATCAAGTCGTTGATTCGGTCGCCATCGTCCAAGTCGCCGGTTCCAAATTTTTGGGGGGTTATTGTGTGCTTTTCGAGTGTTTGGTTATGTTGTGACTCAAAAATGGGTTGTAAAACTACTAAAGGGCAGCTATGTCATTTCGCACCCCAAAATAGCTAAAAGAATTGTGTTTGAAAAGGATGGCTAAAAAAAATTTCAATTGGCCAAAAAGGCTAAAAACAAAAACCACTGTTTTGAATTTTATCAATGACTAACTTATCAGTTAATGTGGCAACGAATTGCAATTAGAAAAACTACTATATGAAATTAATTTAAAAAACGCTCACTACTTTAATGAAAACCGAGCCTAAATTTCATTGTCTATAACTTTAACTTTTGCTAGCTAGTCCAATAATGCATAATTTCATAATGAAACAATTACTCAACTTGCAGCTTGTAGCATTGATGTACATGGGCATAACCAGCAAGTCGAACTACCTCTAACTCAAATACATTTTTGTTGGAAATTTGGGTTTTGTGAAAGTGGGCGTCGACCCGATTTTGTCCAAATTTTCGGTGACTAAGAATTTAATTTTGGAGGAATTAAATTTTAAATTATTAATCTACGTTTCGGATAGATATTCGTAGTATATTTTATTTCTCAAAATCGAATTTCAGAGAAGTTAATACACGAAGTTGGCCACACGAATGAGCATTATGTAAAGGGCATAGTTTATCCTAGTATAAATACTAGAAGGTGTTATTGGTTGAATATACTATAACACAAGTGTACGATCACAAATGGGCCTTGGACCGGCCCGACTCTTTGAGCTCGGGTTTAGGTCAGTTGGTTTTGTCACTTGAAAGTGGGCTTGGCCCAGATTCAAGTAACTGTTGGGCCTGATGAATCTAGACATTAGAGGTGTCCAGGTTAGTGTGTCTATGAATCTGAACATTGGAGGTGTCCAATTTCATGTGTCTTTTGGAGTTTGTAACTCCTCAAGTAGTGGTCATAAGAAGAGGTTTGTAATTCTTGGGAGTTACATATGGTTTTAATGCCCACTATCTTTATCTTTAATTCCCTACAAGTGTTGGAAATGTTGGCCTATATAAGTCCTAGGTGTTTTGCCTCATTGAGGGGGTTAGAAGGAAGAGTTGAAGTCAGAATACACAGAAAAAATCGTATATCTATGCATATTCTTCAAGTGTTGGTAACAGTGTTGTAACATTTCGAAGAACACTTCCAAGAACACTTCCAAGAACACTCGTGTCCAGCAACCAGTTCTCTCTCCTTCAAGTTCGAAAGATGCTTTTGTGTCAGTGGTGCTACTGTACACAAAAGAGGTAAAGCTGTTTTATGTTTGGGAACATTACGTCGTACCGTGAGTACTAGTCGAGATATATTTGTCTTGCGAAAAGAGGTCTTCCTCGACTCGGCTTGTAAAGTTCTCTCAAATTCATGCTTCTGAAGTTGGAATCCATTCAAGACTTGTAATAGTTAGGTTTTACTTTTCTTGTAATTTTATGTTTCTGTTTTGTAAGCCATCTTGAAGTCTTTTCCCGTTTCTATAACCACTGTAATTCCAACAATCGCAAGACAAATATCGTACCTTCACGATGGCAAGGATAAACAGAGCCTTAGCTTGGAGATGAATCTGACAGAAGACGTTCCAGTAGTTGCTGGAATTGTATTTGTTGCTAAAAACGCGCTGCGTTTGAAGCATGAGGCTAGGATGATGATTTCATATGCCGTAACTTTGTCTTTAACAAACTTAATGGTACACTTTATTGTATGTATTGCGTGGTTTGATATGAATTGGGGATGTTTTTCCAAAATGTTCATGTTTTGAAAAGAAATACGAAAATCGGATTAGGGGCCTTATTGTTTGATTGAAAATCGAAGAAAACAATTAAAGGTCTAAAGATAAATCCATGAAAGTCTTGGTAGAGATTCTAGAAAACTATGTTGGAATACTTTTTAAGAATTCTAACGGATCCAGTGACCGTGGAGGAATAACCACACTTTCTGTCTCACTTTTGGTTTTCGAGCTTTAGTTGCAGATTTAAGTGTTACAGAAAGTGTTGTCTGAGGTGTTGTAACACCAAGACAGAGATGGAACTACAGTTGCAGAAGGTGTTGTCTGAGGTGTTGTAACACCAGAAGCATGCATTGAACGACACTTGCAGGAGGTGTTGCCAAAAGTGTTGAAATACCAAAGGCAGCCTTAGAACCAAGTGAGGTCTAAAATGTTGCCAAAGTTGTGACAACATCTAAGGTCACACTCGCTGTAAAATGGTTCGAACTGAATTATTGGAACAAGGTTCGGAAATTTGTTATAATGAGGTTCTAACGATATTGTTGGAACAAGGTTCTAATAGTAATAGAACAACGAAAAGCATTCTAATGCTAATGAAAGCGACCATGAGTTGTGTAAGTTCTGGGGTAATCCGGAGTTAAACAAAGAAACTCAGAATATGTGGGGGGAAGCTGTTTTAACAGCCAAACACATATTGAATAAATACCACCTAAGGGGAAAGATAAGACTCCTTACGAATTATGGAAAAATCGTAAGCCTTCTTATAAATACCTTAAAGTGTGGGGGTGTTTGGCTAATGTTTCAATACCTAAACCAAAGCAAGTTAAAATCGATCCTAAAATGGTTGATTGCGTGTTTATTGGTTATGCACTTAACAATAGTGCATATCGCTTTATGGTACATAAGTTAGAAAACCCGGAAATGACAGTTGGTACCATAATTGAATCAAGAAATGCTATATTCTTTGAGAATATCTACCCTTATAAAGAAAGGATAAATGGAAGTCTTAAGAAACAATCGTATTCGAGATATTGCTAAAGGTGTTACTTCGGGTGTTATAACATCTAGAATAGGCTGCAGTGTATTCTGCAGATGTTCTTTGGAGGTGTTGCTTGGTGTTATAACATCTCAAATAACAACGATACACACTGCTAAAGGTGTTACTTCGGATAAATGGAAGTCTTAAGAAACAATCGTATTCGGATATTCTTTGAAGGTGTTACTTGGTGTTATAACATCTAGAAGCAGTGCAGTGTTATCTGAGATGTTCTTTGGAGGTGTTGCCGGGTGTTATAACATCTCGAATAACACTTGATACACACCTGCTGTCACATTTGACAGAGTAGTTAGCTCAACACCGAATGGTGAAGAACTAAGACGAAGTAAGACGCCTAAGGTGGATAAATCCTTTGGACCTGACTTCATAATATTTGTGTTAGATGGTGAGCCAAACTCAATTAAAGTGGCTCTAAGTAGTCCAGCTGCTCGCTCTGGCATGAAGTTATCAATAGTAAAATCAAGTCCATTCTACAAAATCATATAAAGGAATTGGTTGACCTCCCTACTGGTCATAAACCTTTAGGATGTAAGTGGATCCTAAAGAAGAAGTATAAAGCAGATTGAACTATTGATAAGTATAAAGCACGTCTGGTAGCCAAAGGCTTTAAACAAATAAAAGTGTATGATTTTTTTGACACCTATTCTCCAGTAACGAGGATTGCATCTATTTGAGTGCTTCTCGCGATTGTTGCATTGCATATTCTAGAGAAGATGGATGTCAAGACGGCGTTTCGAATGGAGAGATAGATCTTTGAAATATACATGGAACAACTTTGAAGGGTTTGTTGCACCGGTCAAGAAAAGAAGGTGTGCAAGTTAATAAGATCCTATGACGGACTTGAAACAAACTCCAAAACAATGGCATCTTAAGTTTGACAATACGATGTTGTCAAATGGATTTAAAATAAATGAGTGTGATAAATGCGTATATGTCAAAGGGACATCAGAATCATTTGTCATAGTTTATCTATACGTAGACGATTTGTTAATCATGGGCAGTAGTCATGATACTATAATGGAGACTAAAAGATATTAAAGAGGAACTTTGACATGAAGGATATGAGGATTCTAGCGATGTGATTCTAGAGATAAAAATCAGCGAGGACTCGATGAATTATCTTGTCACAATCCCACTATGTGAAGAAAGTGCTCAAGAAATTCAATGCTTTTGACAGTTCACCGTCAAAGACGCCCATTGATTTAAGTGTAAATCTGGTTGCTAATAAAACAGAACCAGTGGCTCAGATGGAATACTCACGTATAATAGACAGTCTAATGTACATCACAAACTGTACACGTCCAGACTTAGCCTATCATGTAAATATGTTGAGTAGTCCAAGCCATGAGCATTGGAAAACATTAACCAGGGTGTTAAAATACTTGAAGTATACCCTGGATTATGGGCTATACTACTCGAGATATTCAGTTATACTTGAAGGGTATAGTGATACTAGTTGGATTTCGGATTTGAAAGATTCATATTCCACTAGTGGATAGATATTCACCATTGGAGGTGGTGCGGTATCGTGGAAGTCCACAAAGCAAATGTGTATAGCTCGGTCCACCATGGAATCTGAGTTTATAGCTTTGGACAAAGCTGGTGAAGAAGCAAAGTGGCTTCGAAACTTTTTGGAAGACATTCCATGTTGGAGAAAGCCTGTGTCTTCTGTGATGATTCATTGTGATAGTCAAGTGGATATAGGAAGGGCACAGAGAAATATGTATAACGGTAAGTCTCGACATATTCGTCGGAGACACAATACAATTAGACAATTGATCTCAAACGATGTAATGTCAATTCACTACGTTAAGTCACTATACAATTTGGCAGATCCTTTGACGAGAGGACTGAATCGAGATCAATTGAGTAAATTGCTAGAGATAATGGGCTTAAAGTCCACAAAGTAAAATAATCATCACAGTGGTAACCCAACCATGATGACTGCAGATCCCAAGAACTTAGTTCAATGGGAAAACTAAGCTATGAAGGTTATGTTGTAACACTTTGAAACAATATTTCAACCCATCCCTAGAGAGCAATACTAAGTGTTGGAACACCTGCAAAGTTGTGGTGAGGCTAAGTCATTTGACTTTTAATGATTCCTACACCTCATTGAGGTTGAGTATGGCAGGATACTCGGATAGGAGATCACCTATATAAGTGAGAAGTGAGGGCCGCTTCAATGTAACACTTATGAATCCAAAGAGGTGTTCATGGCTGAAATCACTACAAGAAAATTGCTCAACAATAACACCCCAAAGACAACGGATGTTAGCTAAATCGTTGTCCTTACAAGTATTCACAATGGATATTTGTTAAACCGTTGTGAATGAGCGGATTTTTTGTTAACGACAACATGTTCACTAGAGCCTAAGACAATACTTTCTTGAAGCGTTGTCTATTAGCGGTCATTTTATTTTTTGACAACACGTTTCTCGGGTCTTCGACAATGTTTTTGTAATCCGTTGTCGATTAGCGCCTAATCTTTTTAAAAAGACAATATTTATTTATCCTTTTCGTCAACGGTTGGTTATACCGTTATAATTAGCGTCATTTTGTTTTCTTAAAGACAACAATTTTAACAATGGTTATAAACGGAGTCGATAGGCATTTCTCAAGTCCTTATTTGTTATTTATTTTAATGGTATAACTAGCACTTTTAGTCAGTTTATCAATTTTATTTTAGCAACTTTAGCATAATTCTAAAAGTGCAGATAGTTTTAATTTTTATTTTGTTATCATTTCTTTATCGCATGGAATAACTATCACTTTTAGTTAACTTATCAATTTTATTTTAGCAACTTTTAACATAATTCTAAAAGTGTTGGAAGTTGTAAATTTTTTTGATCAAATCTTTATTTTATTTTATTTGAAAAAAATAATAATCAAATATAACTAAACAATTTTATAGGTTAAACCTTTTGGTTTAGAAACTTAAACATAAGTCTAAAAATATAACTAACAACTTTAAAGTTAGACTTTTAATTTAGCAACTTAAAACATAAATATAAATAAAAAAACTAGCAATTCTAAGGTTGAGTATTAGCAACTTAATCAAACGACTTAAACATAGCAACTTAAAGAACTCAAACAACTTAATCAAATAAAAATATGAGAAACGGAATACACTCAAGGCTGAGAAGTGAGAATAGAGAACGCGAACGAGAAGCGTTGACCGCCGTCCACCGGAAGATCCACGCCGCCGCTCAGCTCCACTGATACACACCGAAACAATTATAGAAAGACTGAAACACTATTACGGGATAATATTGTGAATTGAGAAGAAATCTGGAAGCTTACACAAAGAAACCAGCTTCGAGATTAATCTTCAGAGCAGAGTATTTCCCATCCACTAAATACTAGAAGGTGTTATTGGTTGGATATACTATAACACAATTGTATGATCACGCGTGGGCCTTGGACTGGCCCGACTCTTTGAGCTCGGGTTCAGGTTCAATTAGTTTTGTCACTTGAAAATGGGCTTGGCACAGATTCAAGTAATTGTTGGGCATGATGAATCTAGACATTGGAGGTGTCCAGGTTTGTGTGTCTATGAATCTGAACATTGAAGGTGTCCAGGTTCATGTATCTTTTGGAGTTTGTAACTCCTCAAGTAGTGGTCATAAGAAGAGATTTGTAACTCATGGGAGTTACATATAGTTTTATTGCCCACTCTATTTATCTTTAATTCCCTACAAGTGTTGGAAATGTTGGCCTATATAAGTCTTAGGTGTTTTGCTGCATTGAGGGGGTTAGAAGGAAGAGTTGATTAGAATACACAGAAAAAATTGCTATCTCTGCATATTCTTCAAGTGTCGGTAACAGTGTTGTAACATTTCGAAGAACACTTCCAAGAACACTTCCTTCTGAGCTCGTGTCCAACGACCAGTTCTCTCTCCTTCAAGTTCGAAAAGTGCTTTTGTGTCAGTGGTGCTACTGTACACAAAAGAGATAAAGTCGTTTTATCATTGGGGACATTACGTCATACCGTGAGCACTAGCCGGAGCGTATTTGTCTTGCGGAAAGAGGTCTTCCTCGACTCGGCTTGTAAAGTTCTGTTAGATTCATGCTTCTGGAGTTGGAATCAATTCAAGACTTGTAATAGTTAGGTTTTACTTTTATGTTTCTGTTTTGTAAGCCATCCTGAAGACTTTTCCCGTTTCTGTAACCACTATAATTTCCAACAATTTTTCCCCCAACTCAAACGCTTAATTTTTTTCCCCTTGTATTGCTTTGTAGCCCAACTCAATTTGTAATGTATCAAAGACCAGGGTAGCACCCCGGGATATACACGGTGAACTTCCAATTAACTATTTTATTAGTTTAATGTAAAATACATGTCGAATTGAGTACGGTTCGTACTTATTTCGATGTGCAATCATTTTTTACTATTAGTTTGATTTAATCACAAAATCAGTGCTTGGTCCTATCCCAAGTGTTTAAATTTCACTTGTTATGTGTCGAAATGATTGTGGGTAAATAGTTACTTGTTTGCCGTCCAAAACATCATATCATGCAAATACTGATTTATAATCTAAGTACATTGCACTTGAATAACACTTCCAATCTAAATTGTCAAAATGAAAATAAATGGAAGAACTACACAATTAAATAGTATTTGTTTATGTGAGGAGACACGTCCCACGTATAGAAAACAAGCACAAAATTAGCTACCTTATATATAACTTCACTAATAGTAAGGAGTAATCAAGTGAATCTCCTTGTGGTACACCCTAGTAGACCAAATCAATTTTGACTAGTCTTTCGCGCACGTCGCATTGAGTGCTTTAGAGGCGCACTTTAATTTGTACTTACGCATCATCGCGAGGAGCTTTAAAGTTTGGAAAAATTGAACCAGGTTTCAGTCTAGTGGCTCGGTGACATGGCAGACAGTCTCAAGTTGCAGTGACTTGGCAAAGTCGCCCTGGGTGGCGACACATGACATGCAGTGGCGCTGATTGGACGCATATGTTCGCTGACAGGACACCATGACTGGACACGACTATCCAGTGTGCATGGGTGCGTGCCAAGGATGTGTATCATTAGTTGGATGGGATCTGGACCATCAAATCACGGTTGTTGATCACAAGGCGCGATCTAATAACCATGACCGATCAAAACCAGGTGTTACACCCAGTCTGAAGAGCCACACAAAGTTCTATAAATAGCAGTCCCCAGAGCTCATTTTTGGCATCTGAAAAATTCGAAATTCATCATACATTTTACATAAGATCTGAGAGTTCAAAAACATTCCAAGTTCGAAGTATCTTGTGATTTGTAGTGTTGCTATCACAAGACTTAAGTCGTTGTATCTTGGGAGGCGATTGCCAGATTCTGTTAACACCATGAGCGGGACGGTTTCATTTTAAAGATAAAGAGTCTAACTCTTACCTCGACTTTCATTCTGGTACTCCCCTCAAGTTATTTTCAGTCATTCGATGTAGACGAAACAATTTTTGCCAACAAATTACACTAGGTACACTTTCATCTCACCACTAACTACGTACGATATTCTTTTTTCTTTTCTTTTCAAACTATAGTTTCATCA
The DNA here is from genome assembly GCA_016081115.2 of Rehmannia glutinosa. Lineage (NCBI taxonomy): Eukaryota > Viridiplantae > Streptophyta > Magnoliopsida > Lamiales > Orobanchaceae > Rehmannia > Rehmannia glutinosa. The sequence goes on along the minus strand of CM071932.1, from coordinate 33,851,504 downwards.
CTTTTTAAGAAAACTAGTAAATAAAAAAAAATCAAGCAACTATTCCCACACATTAATCATAATTGATACTTTTTATAAATGAGTACTTGAGAGAGAGCATGCTGAGAGTACTCCGCCACACTCTTCATTAAGATATCCTAATCTCAGTTTGCAGTCAAAGTAATACCATATCATTGCCTCTTTAATCATGTCAATTATCATGGGAACCTGGATTTTCTCAAAAACAATTTTTTTGGGGAATAATTACGAAAACTTCCTTCAAATTTAGCCTAATTATAAAAAACTCCAATTATCTTTTAAGATTACAAATACTCTATTCAGGTTTGTATTTACCTAAAAAATACCTCATATTGAGTAGAACTGTCTAACGAGTCAGGTCCGACCATATTGACAGCTCTAATTTTGAGTTCTCTTGAGGTGCAATTTTTTAAGCTAAAAACAATTGTTAATGCTATTTATACTTTTTAAAAGATGAGTGAGTTTTTCTTTTAATTAGAGTGAAGTCACAGAATAGTTTTTTAATTATCCCTTTATTTTATTTCTTTCTTTCTTTCTCTGCAAAACTTTGGAAATCTCTATTAAAAGGCAAAAAGAACCCTCCCTTCTGAAACGATTCATCAGTTCTTTGAAATTGAAGCCAAAATTCATCCCACTTTTCTCCTCAAACCACACAGAGAGAGAGAGAGAGAGAGAGAGCTGACAGCTCTTCTCCACTTGTATCAGCTTCATCGCACATTTTCTTTTCCCAATGCCTTTCTTCCCTTCTCACCTTCCCAATAAATCATTTTAAAACACCCACTCAAACAAAGTACACACACACGCATATAGCCTATAATAATGGAGGTCTTTGATGTTGATAATAATGTGATTCAGGCTAAGAAATCAAGTCTCAATTCAAAAATCAGCAGCCTCGGAGAAATCAAGAAGCTGTTTCGCGTTGTGGAAATCTTCCTCGTACTGGTTTCGGTGACGTGGGCGTCCAGTCGCCTACCCTTCGCCGTCAAAATCTCCGGCGAGTATTTCCGGCAGCTCCTAAACGTCGTCGTTAGCCATCTCTTCGTTTTCCTTCTCAGCAACGTCATAGTCGTAACCCTTTTCTTCAAGTCCCGCCATCTCTTTCCGCAGCAAGAATTTCGAAATACAGGGGAAAATATGGATTTTTGCCAACAACTCATCATAGAAAACATCGACGGCGCCGGTGAAAGTTCGACCCAGGCGGAGGATGTTGTGTACCAAGACAAGCAAACAATTTTGGAGGTGACAAAAGTTAAAGTTCATCGGAGGTCTCAGTCGGAGAATGGGATGAGTTTGGAAGAAGATGATCGTGACTGTGGGAAGCGGCTGCGGCGGTCCGAGACGGAGAGACGGCGGAGAGTGGAGGAGGAGGTGGAGATGGTGGATGAACTGAGTAATGAGGAGTTTCAGAGAGCGATAGATGAATTTATTGCTAAGCAAATTAAGTTTCATCAACAAGAAAAACTCACCATTGTACTTCATGATGGCTCTACTTAGATTATTTTCAATTTTATAATTAATTGCAGTTTTTAGCGTAACTAATTTTATTAAATAGAGGCAAATTTAATTTGCCACTAAATTAAGTATGCTTATTTTTTTATTTTGTCCACTTAACTTCGAGTTATTCTAGTTTACCCCCTAAACTTTGTCAATTGTTGCATTTGACCTATAATTTTCAAATTTATACCTTACTATTAGTAGATTGTCTGTAGCTATTACATCTCGAACAATTATTTGGATCAATTTCCTCTTAAAATTACCTCATTTTTAATCAATATATAAATAAAATTTAATACAGTAGATTTTATCAATAAGTCTAAGCTATCATATTAATTTTAGAGATCACAAAATACAATAACCATAAAGGTTATGGGGTGATTTTGGAAATTCAGGCAAAATGTGACAACTTGCAAAGTTCAATAAGTAATGTAGAAAAATTAAAAGTTCAATAGGTAATGTAGAAAAATTAAAAGTTTAGTGGACAAAACAAAAAAATCTGCAAGTATCACTACCAAAATATGTGATTTCCCGGCAGTTTTTTTTGCGTTTAGTGGCGGTTCTAAACCGCCACCAATGTGTTTCGCGGCAGTTTGCCTACCGCCGTCTATTGGTGTGTCGCGATACATTTAGCGGCGGTTTTTCGAAACCGCTGGAAATTATGCCGCTAAATAATATTTGTCAGCAAATAATATTTTAGTGTCACTTATTTAGCGGCAGTTTTAAACCGCCGCAAATCACACACACTAGTGGCGTTTACATATCCTATTTGTGACGGTCACAAAACCGCCAATTAGCAAAATCTCAAATTTTGGCTGCGGTTGACTAAACCGCCGAGAATTACAAATGACAAATTTGTGACAATTTTATAACCGCCACTAGCATTTATTTAACTACATGTTTTATAACAATTAAATAATATTATATTTATTTTCTATACCTGTACATTCTATATCACACTACAAATATAAATATACCCTGTACTTCATCATTCAACATATAAAAGACTAATCTTTTCCAATAATCATTCAACTACATAAAAAAACTTAGCATGCATCATTCAACATAATAAAAGACTAATCTTTTCCAATAATATCATCCAACTACATAAAAGACTTATCATTCAACATCAAGTAACATGTCACATTTATAAGTCACTAGAAATCAACTACAAAACCCAAAAGTACATAAAATATCAATATTGCAACATCATGAACGAGAATGATCATTCACATCGTGACTAGAGGATGAATATTGTTTTGTGTTCCCCGCTGAAGATTGATGACCGCTTCCTTCATCTGGTGGTGCCTACAATTAAAACCAATATATATCAATATTTATCCTTAAAAGAACAAACCACATATATAAATGTATGACAAATAGGGATTATATATTACATAGAAAAATAAATGTAATATGTAAAAATACATACCACTTCAGATGTGTTTAGCCAATTAGCGAACTGTTCGGGTACTTTTCCTAAGGCATTCTGAAAAACTGTAACTAGAGCACCACCCAAAGTCTTTTTCATATCTTCCATTTGAATATTTTGAACTTCCATTTTACGATTTTGAGCTTCCAATTCAGATTTAGTTGCAGCCAGCTCCTTCTCCAAACTAGCCACATAGTCTCTCATTTTACCATCATTAGATGAGGACTGCGTCGTATTTACTCTTGAAGTACTACTTTTGAATACATTGGATGGAGACGGTCCAAAACCCATCCCACGAACACGTCCAGGGTGCTCTTTTCCAAAAACCTTCCCAAGTGCATCGTCATGTGAAACCAATTGAGACCTTGAATACGAGCTTTGACCCATTTCACGTACAACTTTTTCCTACATTAAGAAAGTTTAAATAAACACAGTGTGCAATCATTTTCGCCATATGTTTTTTCCATAGCAGTGAAAGAGAGCTTAGCAATAATGCAGAAAGGGTAATTTGAGACTAAAATATTTTGAGAAATTGTGATTAAGACATGATATTTCTAGACATGATGTTTAATGTTACAAGACAGATACTATAAATATTATATATACAATTATAGCTTACAGATATATTTTTAGCAGCTTCATTGACATAGGTCCCATCCTTTTTTTTGTGGGTGTCAAGCCATACTTCGCTACGACCAACTTTACGGCCAAGCTCAATTTCCTTACACGATTATTAAATTATTAGTAAGAGACTATGACATTAAACTAACCCAACAAAAAAAAATTAATACCATTTCAGCCCGTCTTCTTGCAAAGCTTTTAGATCCACTAGTGTGTGGAATTGTTTGACACTTTCTACTTGCAACATTTTTTCTGCACATCTCCTAATAATTGAACAAAATATATTAGTTAAAGACAATCATATTGTAAGATAGAACATAAATAAGAAATCAAACTCATTCCTGATTATTTAATAATGACAGTTAAATGTACCAAGTAACCCTGATAACAGACATTTAACATTTTTAAATAATAGTGACAGATACAATTTTCTGATAACAGACATTTAGCATTTTCTGCTTTTTTCAATTACACTGCTGAATTCCCACACTGTATTTTACATATTTACCAATGTGTAATTTGTTGACAGTACAACATTATAACTATAAAAAGAGGCCCCTAGTTATGGCAAACACACCACATTGGTTTTATTTGATCATATATCTCATAACATTCAGAAATACAATGCAATGAAGAACCAACATACCGACAAAATATTGTCAGGTATTTTCAGTCAAATGAAGAACATTCTGAAATTAAGAACATACCTAATATCACAATATCTCATAACTATTACTCACAACCATTAATAGTTTGACACACATGCATCTACATGTGATAGATCAATACAATCATATATATGTATACAATAATATTAGACAAACATATGTAGAAATACATTACCATTGACTTCTCGGATAAACGGTAGATAACAAAGCTTGACCATTGATCTCGATGAATTCAAGTTGGACAATTACTTATCAATTCATCTCTGCTCAATGAAGGGTCATAAAATTCATCCCACAACTTTGACTTGAAATCCTTCCATTTTTTCCCAATATTTTTGAAAATCCATTCTTTTGCTTTCTCCTCATCTTGAAAGTGAAAGTTTGGCTTCAAAGTATGCAAGGTAAATATAATTATTCACATTATACTTTTAAACAAAATTATGCAAATAATTGATACTATTTTTTTTACCATGATAGTTTTGCTGAATATATCTTCCTTATATTGATCTGGCACATGTCTCCAATCAGTGTAGTTTATAGGAAATGAGGAAGTCAGTTGCGCCAATTCCGCTAGAACTCCAGTCAATAATGCAGCCGCATCATATATGGGTACACCATATTCGTCAAGTGGGACAATAATGCGTTCATCTGAAGGGAGACTCCAGACCTCAATTGTTTTCATCTTCTTTTTCCTCATAGTTCCTTCTTCACCTACGATATATAAAATTAATATGATTATTTAACAAATAATAAGTAAAATTCATACAAAGTATTCAACAAATAATATATAATCATACTCATAACATCCACTCCCAGCAGTTCTTGCTTTTTTCTAAGTGATGAAGATTGCTCCTGCTCCAAGTTTTCATAGCTTTCACTATGTGTAGTTTCTTCAACTGTTTCATTATGCAATTGGTCCCCACTATTTAGAATTTGAACTGTTTCTTCAAGAGCTTCATTCGGCAATATTTGTTCTTCAGTAGGAGTCTCAGATGACGTATAAGATTGTTCTGATCCCAACCGACTCTTTTTTAAATTCCATTATCACATAGTTGCAAATTAGCTTATAATATATCATATATGAAATGAAAGTGGCATATCAACTATAACCAATCAACGACCACCAAGCTTCTACGATGCTTTACATGAACCTAAACTATTCCTTACTGGAGCATTTGTAACACACAGGGCCTGATAGATTGGAGGTATTTGCCTTAACCAGTGTACTATCGCTTTAATTAGGGTTTTCATACTAATTTGTGTTTTCAATTTGTTTCTTCTACAAATAATATTCTAAAATCTTAATATAAAAATTTATTTAGAGTTTTACACTAAAACTCACGACAAATAGAGGGAAACAAGAAGAGTCTATGACGCGCGCGGCACCGGAGCAGAAGTAGAAGCCAAATAACGCGCATAAATAGAGTAAAAGTAGAGAAAAAATTAAAAAACCTTCGCTATAGTCGGGAAATTGGCATTGCTCGTGGAAATTGCAAGCAAGTATCGAGGCCTCACGGACAATGGTGGACTGCTAGTACCGATGACGGTGGTAGGCGGTCGACGGCAGAGGCGGGCGGTTAACGGCGGAGGTGAGCGGTCGACGGCGCGAGAGCAAGAGACGTAGAGTGAGAGAGAAAAGAAGTACTCGTGTGTGTTGTGAGAGTCGGAGAGAAGACGGACAATTGTTAAGTTTTGACTGTTTTGTTCTGATTTCTAAAACAAAACCCTTCTTTTGATTTTAATTAATAATTAATTATAATTTTATATGCTAAACAAAAGAAAAAGATATATATAACGTTAGCGGCGGTTTTGCTGAACCGCAGCAATTACCATAACCGCAGCAAAATAAACCGCCACCTAAGCCTTTTTCTCAGCGGTTTTGCTGAACCGCCGCCCAATAACGCCGCTAAAATTTCAACCATTAAATTTATTCACTTAATTAGCATCGGTTGACCTAAGTGTTGTTATATACTCATTTAGCGGCAGTTTATTCTAACCGCCGGTAAATTTGTATCGCTAAATTATTCTTTTTTTGTAGTGTATGGGGAACAAATTAAATTACCTCTATTAAATATTGTACAAAGAATTTGAATTTCATATGTAAGTTATTCTACAATTCTTTTTTTTATATGTACGTAATAATATGGACATTTAAAACTTATATTTTGTTAGTACGACATTTTAAAACTTATATATTACTCTCTACTATTCAAAATAAGTGTCTTCTTCTTAGAAGAAAAAAAACACACATATATTAAGAATTGTATTAATTATCAAATATTAACATTAAGGAAGTGATTTAGGCCATCTTTGAACAAGCCAGAGCCTAAAATGCCTACCTTTGTATTATATTTCCCCTAGTGTCCCCCTTTGAGCCTTATAAACCCTGTTTCTTTGGCAACCAATCTAATACCCAAAGCCTAAATGTGAAAATCCTAATTACCCATCACTCATACACACAAACTAGTATAGAAAAATATTGAAGGTTGAGGAAGGTATGATGAGAAGGGTATGTATTTAATTGAATGAAGTTGCAGAGAAAAGAAAATATGAAACCCCATGTACGCAAAAGAATAAGTTTGGGGTTAGAAAAAAAAAATTGAGAAAAATCGGCGGGATTGAAGGTTCATAAACATTGGGGATGTCAAAAAAGTGAAGGGTAGTTGCTTATTGATAATTCGAAGTGTTAATTGTGTGTTTGGGTGATTTGAGCCACTTAATCCCATATTTTCCTACCTTACCCTAAGCCCACATTACAAGCTTTAAAAGGCCTATTGATCCTGGTGTTACATTAGCTTTATATTAGTGGAGATTAGTGTGAAAGACAAGCCTATGGAGTCAGGTAAGCATCTCATCTCTATATTCAAAAAGTGGAACATTTTGAAAACACTTGATTGCGTGAATCTATCTGGATAATGAAAAAGGAGTTGGCATGAACATTCCACCCTCATGATCACATTGTGAAAATACATGCTTGATTGATAGTGAAACGAAATTTGATGAATAAGTTTGGTTGTGAAGTTGCGTAGTTAGTCTGTTGAGTCAGTCGTCTTTATTTTTATTTCCTTCATGTTTGTCGATTTTTAGAGTCTGTAATTGCTTGAGGACAAGCAAACGTCTAAGTTTGGGGGTATTTGTTAAGTTAGTTTTATACCTACGTATTGAGTATTTTAGACTAGGATTTTGTGTTGTTTTCGGGTATTTTTAGTGTCGTTTGAGTCAAGTTTGTGTCATTTGTTGTCGTTCGAGAATCGGGACTGATTTTGATAGCCAAAATTGAACGATGAAAAATGTGTTTGGAAGGTGAGAATCGCAATTTAGAAGTAAAATTGGAAATATATTGCTCGGAGCGATGTGGCGCCAAGAATTAAAACCTCGCGCGCAGCGCGGGGTGAAAAAAAATCGTACAACGGAGCGAGGGTAGTAGGGGCTGCAGCGCTTCAAGGCAAGAAAGGCTGCAGCGCCCGATCGAATTGTTGCAGCGAATGAGCAGCTTTTAGGTCAATAGGGCGCGCTGCAGTGCCCAACGGAAGGGATGCAGCCCGCGATGGGCGTGCGAGCAGACAACAGCAAACGACGTGCAGTGCGGCTGCAGCGCCCAGGCCAAGGGGCTGCAATGCCCGGGCGTGCATTGAACAAGCAGCAGGAACATTCTTCAGGCGCGCTGCAGCGCGCCAATCCCAGAATTGTAGCGCGCGACGGGCCTAAAGCGGGCTGATATGGGTTGTGTTATTTTTTTGGGCCTCTTTACGTGATTTCGAGGGCTTCGACTTATAAATACACCACGAAGATGTACGTGACAGGGGTCGGACATTATTTTGAGCACAACGCAAGGCAAGAGACATAGAGCTAAGGTTCGAGACGATAATTGGAGGCATTTCTCGTCTGGACACAGAGAGAATTCCTTCTCTTTTCTTTCTTTCTTTTTCTTTGTCGATTTCTTGAGATGTATAATTATTTCTTCATGAGTTTTTGTACATCCAATATGAGCTAAAACCATTTTTCTAGGGGCTTGACGTAACTTACGTTTCAACCTATATTTTGATTTCCAGTTTATGAAATTCGCATGTTATTTAAACTATTTGTGCTATTTGATTTGATTGCATCTGAATTATCTAATCAATAGTTTAGATTGTTTGACGTATTTGATTTGACACTCGAGAGAGGTAATTGAACACCTGGCCATAGAATAGCACAACCTAGGGTTTCATAGAACCGAGAGGTTTATGAATCTTTGAAGCTTTGTGTGAGAATATTCATTAAGCGTATTAGGGTTTAATTTATGATTTTTATAGAGATATCGAAATCAGAAATTGGAACCTAGAATCACTTGGCACTCGAGAGAGGAAGTGATAAATGGTAGGAATATTAGCTTATAGATTAATAACTTGTGATTAATGAACTAGATTGAAAACATAGGGGATAACTAGGTGAAATCTACCCTCTAGAATTCATCTTCTACGTGTTTGATTAATTGTCTGAACCAATTCTTAGTTTAATTTTAGTTTTATTTTTAGTTTAATAAATCTTCATCTCTTTTCGATTTCTAGATAGAGTTAAGCTATTCTAATTATAGTACTTAGTATAAAATTCGATGATGTCGATAATAAAGCTTTATGACGGTTTCGATGATTCGATATAAATGATCTTTGCATTTAATGTGGGGAAATAAATGCGGTTTGAAAACGTGATCTCAATCGTTGATCAATATTTAAACTTTTCAAATTCTAAAAACTATTCTTTCAAGTCCTATATAAAGAGAAATTTCATTTTCTCTCTCTTCACTTTCACTCTCTTACACTCGAAGACTCCCAAAACTCTCTATGAAAATACTCCGAAACCCTAGTTTTTCTCTCGTTTTGAAGACCGAAAATAGCACCTACTTACAACTATGTCAAGTTTCTTTGAGAAAATCCATATATGGATCGTGGATTTTGAAGGCCTTGGCAAACAGGGCATTGACAACGATCTCATTTGGAAAAATTGCTAGAAACTTGGGAAAAGCTGGTCTCAAGTTTATGACAATGGAGATATCACATACATACCCAGAGGAGGTGGCTATGTATTATGTGAACACTTCCGTTCACGATGATGAAATCCGTTCTTTGTGAATGGAAATGACTTCAAGTTGGATGTGGGTGACTTGCTTTGAGCATTTGTTTCTTCCTACCGGTGGTCTTAAGGAGTTGGTGATAAGGACATGGATTTACCTATGGCTTGGAAGGAGATAGCCAAACTTGAGAATTTGGAAAACCAAACTACTCGGCTTTGAAGAAGTTGATGAAAGAGGACTACCACAAGCTCATGGATGTGGTGGCCAAGTGTATTGATAAGAAGTTTTGCTCATTCAATCAGCTCTCTCAAACTAAGGTAATTGCTATGGCGGCCATAATGGAGAAGAAACAGGTGAACTGAGCTGAGTTTATTTTTGGGAAATTATGCCAGAATGTGCTCAACATGACGGTAGCTGTAGATGGCAAGTTCGCGAGTTCGTTGGATTATGGCCTAATTCTAGGTCATTTGATGGAGAACAAGGGTGTACCCCTACGTAATGGGAAACCCTTCAATGCTAACAAAAGAATGTTTAAAGCTAACCTCGTAGGCACCCAAAAGCAGGCCCATGCAAAGAAGACTGCTACCTATGAGGGGGAATCGGTTGAGCAAGTCCTCGAGGATACAGTTGTTTCCCCTCCAGCTCCCTAACGAAAGCCTACTATAGCTCCCTCATTTGTGGTTAGAAAGAAGAGAATAAACGCGCCCCGTAAGCTAGCTGGGAAGAAGTAGTGGACATGAGAGAAAGCCTTCACAACTGAGGAGCCAGAGGCGGTTGAGGCTGAAGTTCCCCTGGAGAGGAAGACAAGGAGGAGACTTCGAAGAAATCGACAAAGTCAAGTCGCGCAAATTGAATCCGCTCGGTGAGAAATCAAAGGATGCCGATGGTGTGGAAAGAACTACTCAAGAAACTCAAATAGTTGATAGGTCACATACGTCTGAACAAGACACAAATTAGCCCACGGTTGATACAATCAAAATATAGCTAAACAAGACACAATCGATACAAGAAAGGATGATTCGGTTGTTATACGACCTCGCACGGTGATCTTTGTTCTCGAGGTAGAGAAGGCTACTATAGAGCCCATGCAAGAATATGACAATGATGATGACGTTCATGTCATATCCGCTGCATATCCAAATATCAAAGAATGGATGCGCGCATGGAGGTTTTGGAAGCTGAGTGCCAACCAAATTCAATTTGAAAGTCCGGATATGATTGATAAGGAAGAATACCTTCTAGGATTCCTAGATAACACCACCATTCGCACTGCTCTTGACGCAGATGTTTGCACGACCTTATTTTATGATAAGAAGGATGCTGCAAAGGTTAAGGAATTGGAGAAGGCCAAGGCCATTGAGGAGTCTCTAAAACCTCACCCTTGTGCCTTCACAGATGCTAACATTACTGAGGATGCTTTTGAATGTGCCAGTTGTAGCGATGTGGAGATCTTGGATTCAGCTGATCCAGTCGAGAAGGCTGAGCTGCAACAAACACTTATAGAGTCCCGAGTGATGCATGAGCAATCTTTGCAAAGGGGTCCTGGAAAATCTTCTAACCAAATTTCTCCAATCCCTGATATGCTTGAAACGGTGAGGAAAATCGTAGAAACAACCTCACCAGCTCACTCAGAAGGACAAACCAGGAAAACGGGCGTTGAAGTTAGGGATGAATATGTAGTGGGCAACCTAACTGAGCCAAGTCCTGTGAAAGTTGCTGAGACAACTACCCAGATGGCTGAAAACTCAAAGGTAACAACCGAGTCTGAAGTATCAGTTGACCCCACTGCCCGTGATTCAACTGGTGAGCCAGCTGAGGGGGAACTAAACGCACCACAGCTGGGTTTGAGGAAGTTGTGGGAGACTTAAAAAAATTCAAGTTAGGAGGCGAAGGTGAGACCCAAACTTAACAGCAGAGTGGGATTAACGATGCTTTGACGGTTAAGACTCTCTCAGCTGAGATTCCAACTGCACTGCAGGCCGAGGAAGCTGCTGAAATAGCAGAGGCACAAGATGGACAAAATACCAAGATAATTGAGACTGTTGGTCACGAAAGTGCAATCCAAGAGGTTGAGATGTCAAAAGATATTACTATCAAAGACCCTAATGCAACTAAGTCTACAGAATGGATTGATGAAGGCCTTGCAGTGGTTCAGACTGCTGCTAAGGTTGCTAAAGGCCCTCTGAAGTTTGAGACTTCTAATGGTGTTGCTCTAGGAAAAGAAAAATTGCCCGTTCCAAAACTTCCTACATCCGAGTCTACTGATTTAGAAGAGATAAGCACGCATCATGACTCAGATGAAAATGTGCAGCTGGAGTTTCTTGACTTAGAAAATAAAGCTGAGTCAACCCCATTGACCCAGCTGAGGAGGAACATGTGACAAAGTTGAAGGAAGCTCGTGCGAAGGCTGTCTCTTCAAAGTTTATTTTGGTTGATGGCCCATCCCCATTGATGCCTTCACCAACGTCTACTCAAATGGAAGAATCTAATGAGCCAACGACATTATTAAGACAACTGAGGCCTAGTAAGCTCAGCACACTCCCGAAGGAGGAGTGGGAAAAAACCCTTGATCCCCCTATTGGCATTGTTTCAGAAGAGATCCCATTCGTTGAGGAAGTTCCACCGAAACAGACCCATCAAGAATGTGCCAATTACACGGTTGAGATACATCCGAGGAAGAATTACAGGCGGATGACTTAAAGGGTTGTACCATTTGGTTTTTGACGCTGACTTTATGCTACCAGAAGATTAGTCACCTGAGGCAGTTGACTTCAGAAAAGCCTTCAAGCCCATGTGTGCTAAGATGGAGGCAATGGAGAAAAGCTTTCTTGCGCTCAACCAATGGATTGATAACCACAATGCCATGATTTCTGGAGATATCCGAGAAGCACTTCTAAGAATTCGAGAATGAACGATGCAAACGAAGGCACTAGGAAGAGAGCAAGTGAACTAATTCAAATCACTCTTCGGAAAATTAGTGATTTGGTATGGTGAGCAAGCCAATTCCAGCAAAGACAATGAGAGAACATCAACAGATTGGAAATGATGCACAAGACTGCCCTTGAGTTGCTGAGACTTCAATATAAGCATGATCTTCAAAACATAGAAAGCACTCTACGAGCTGAGTTGATGGAAATAAGAGCAGAGATTAAGATTCTAAGATCCAAACAAAAAGCAGCTCGCTCAGTCACTCAAGATAATTTGGACCATCTTTTGATGCAAACTCCTCAAATTCCTTTAGTTGGTATTGATGATGCCAAAAATGGGGAGAAAGTAGTAGAAAGGGGGAATGAAGTGGAAGTAAGGGGGAAGAATCATCGATGAAGACCCCCAAACCCTTGAAAATCTTGTTGAAATCCCAAATTAGCCCATCTACCAGCTCTCAGCTGCCAAAGGACATGTCAGCTAATGAAAAAGCTGACTCAGCCTTTCAGAAATAAAGAGCTGCAATTAAAGCTGAATTAGCTGAAGTTGATCGCATGAAGCAAGGAATGATCGAAGGTTTGAAATTCAAGCTCCAAGGTCCCTCAGCAGGGTCACCCCCCAGATTCACCAGCAGTGAAGTTCTTAGAAGGACCCACTCCCGATACAGGGTCTGAGCCAAAGTCATTTGAAGAGTTTCAAACTCTCAAGTCGGAAGGTTATTTCAAGGGAATGAATATTGCAAAAGCATAGGATTTGTTCTAGAAGAAGGGCTTAAAAGTTGTTCAATCAACCGAGAAGCAGCAGACTCAGTCGAGTAGTCAGTAGACTTCGATGGCTAAGCCTATTTAGTACACTCCCATAGGAGGAGCTGACTCTGGAAAAGGGAGAGGAAGGTCCGGTGAAAGATGCGAGAGGTACTCCACCAAGAAGACCTAAGGATGTTCAATTTGTAAATCCCTTCAAGAAGGATCTCTTATCTTTTGGGATAGACTTAGGGAACCGGAGAATAGAGATGTTGCCATGCGAAATGAAGAGGCTGCTAAGCGCCCGAGAAGAAGAAGAGAACGTCGGCAATAAAAGAGTATGAGGAGAGAAGAAGGAAATATTAAGCTTAGAATAGAGCTTATGAGAAGAGGAAAAGGTAAGAAGAAGATAGGACGAGGAAGAGAGAAGAAGAAGACAAGAGGCGGAAGGTGAAGAAGAAGAAGAGAAGAAGGAAAACAGAGACATTTGAAGGGCTCTTTGTAGAGACATTGTTGTTGTACTTTTTTACTTGTAAATACACATAAAGAAATTTAAGTGTTCTGTAATTTTTCTTTGTACTTTGTAATTCATTGTAAAATGCAGAATGATGTGATCAATAAAATTACACATTTCAAATAATCATTCTTTTTCAAGAACTTTTTACATTGTTATTTTATTTAAGTTTTGGCATCATGAAAAATGGGGAAATTGTTAGGATTTATGTTATAGATTTTGATGATGCTATGTAACACTTAGATTAGGAAGTTGGCACTCTAATCCTGTTGTAAATTCAACATGTAATAGATAGGATTCTAAAAGTTGAGTCGAAGCAGCCAAGTTGAAGATTGTAGAAAATGATTGAAAATCGAAGTGAAGATTCAGCTGTGTGTCAGCTGAGTGTTGAAGATGAAGTATCAGTGAAGTACCAATCAGTCAGCAGACTGACATCCAAGTCACTCCCAGATAAGTGGAGAAGACTATCAAAGGGGTTCAACGGCAAAAAAGACTCAAGAAAGATGAATATGTCCATTGATAAGTAAAGTCAAATCTTTGCTGAAAGAGGAAAGGTGGCAGACTACAACCATAAAGTTGTTTTGCTCAAAGAGAGCAAAATTCTAGGAACCAATGGGATGCTCCTGCAAACCTGTAGAGATTCAGGCATGCTGCAGAGCATTAATACAAGGATATGTCGACATCAAATGTTTGCATAACAAGACAAGCCAACGACCATGAAGTGGAGTTTGAAAATGCATATATCTCTTCAATGAATACATTTTCAAACGTCCACTATAAAAGGCTGAGGAACTTATGAGAGAGGGTACGAAGCAATAGACACATACCTGCAAGCATTCAAGCAAGAGCAAAATACTCTCAGTCAATAAATTCTATCCTCAAGCCTAAAACTCGAAGTAAATCGATCCAACACTCTTAGTCAGGGAAAGAAAGCTTCAAACTATTGAAGAGGAACATTGTTGAAAGACAAAGGGGTCTCCACAACCAAGGTTGAAGGAACAGTAAGATTCTAGTTTGAACCAAGGCTTTGGATTCGTTGGAGGGCTACATGATCAAATCCAAGAATCTAAAGGAGTGGAAGTAGCAGGACAACCATCTCGTGAAGAGTTGAGTCCCATGAGTGAAGCCAGCTGTGTGATCAAGAATCTTAGTGGCTTACCTCCAGGAGTTGGAGAAGAGTGGAGTAGAGGAATTACCCCATCCTCGAACCACTATAACTTGCTCTGTGTCATTTACTTTTAGCACATTAATTTTTGCACATTTATATCTGTTGATTGATAAATTTGCTAATTCTACTGATAATAACTTAACCCTTAAACAAGTGCTGAAAACATATGTTAAACAAAAGGGTGCAAGACTTCCACTGAAAACCAAATAGCTGTATTTCTGAAAAGGTCATTTCACTCAGCTGAGTTATCTTATCAACAGCTCTCTCGAGTCTGTTGAATGGCTAACTTTACTGTTGAGGTTGAACTAAGATGTCCCTCAAGGACTAAGCTGACTTGTGATTAAAACTCTAATTTAAAGGATAAAAATCGAAAATTGGTAGTCTATTCAACCCCCTCCGTTCTAGAATTAACTCTGACACCCTTTGGGACCTACAAGTCTACATCTTCGTGTGGTTTGGCAGTTCGCACAGACAACGCCAAATGATGATGTTTTTTAGGACATATCACTCCAAATCAAATATTCTGATAAAAGTCAGGTCTTCTTCTTCTCAGGCGGGAAATCTTCTAAATCTTCTTCTCTAGGAGCCAAAAATATTCAAATCGGAACTTGCCTACACACATGCAAATGTTAGACGGTCTCTGGGTTATCCAAGGGAGGCCACTCTGATGCTCAAGTCAGAACAATGATCGAGAGAGAATGTAAGACAATAATTGAATATTGAATGATGAGATTATGAGAGAATTCACTTACAAATGAAGAGGATGGACCTTTATATACCTAGGTGATGGGTCTTGTGGGCCGTGTAGGTAAAATTGGCCTCTGAGCCAGTCCCGGATTCCTTTGGGCTAGGTTATTCCATTAATATCCCGTTGGGGTAGTTAATATTATTCCAATATATAAACATAATTATATATTAATTATTAAATGTCGTTTTTTCCCCTAACAGAAACTTTAATGATTTTGGTGTGAAAATTAGTATTGTGTTTATGTTGGGGAGAAAAATATCATTTTATTATTATTATTATTATTATTATTATTATTCAATTTATATATTTATTTAGTCCCATTAATTACCCATTAAGTAGTGGGATATAGCTGGAATAACTTGGCCCAAGAGGTCCGGATCCAGCCCATGAGCCGTTTTCCCCTACGAAACCTACAAAGCCCGCTACCCAAGTATATAAAGGTCCCTCCATCTCATTTGAAAGTCATATTCAGATATTTTCATACTTCATATTATACGCATTCAGTATTCTGTGTACTGCTTTTCCTCATTCACCTTGTTGACTTGAGCATAGGAGAGGCCTTCCTGGGACAACCCCAGGGCCCATCTAATGTTTGCTGGTATTGCAGGAATGTTCCCATCATCGAAGACTTCTAGCTTTGGGAGAAGAAGACTTGGACTTAATCAAATACCTTGACTTAGAGTGGTCTGCCCAAAAAACCAGCATCATTTTGGCGTTGTATGTGGGAACAATCAAATGACATGAAGATGTAAATCCAACCTCATGCACGCGGAGTCGAATCCTAAACTACTGGCCATGAGGCCAGAAACTAGCGAGAAAAATCACCACCTGGAAGACGGGAGGCTAGCCCTTCTTCTTCTCCTAGAATAGTGCCGCATATGGCTCCAAGCCCTTCTTGATGAAGCTTCCCGAAATGCTCTATGGCACCAAGCCGCGGCCGGAGCTGCTGAGAGACCGCCCACAGCTACGCCCGTTGCTGAAAACCCTGACATGGGAGGTCAAGGAGAAAGAGATGAAGGACGCGGTGAGAACTGTAAAGAGCCGCCCTTGGCTGAAGTGTTCCAAGCGGTACAAGTCACTGTTGGGAAATTTATTTGTATAGATTTTGATGATGCATGTAAAACTTAGATTAGAAGTTGGCATCCTATTTTATGTTGTAATTCAACTATGTAATAGATAGGAAATATAAGTTGAGTAAAGAAGCAACCAAGTTGAAGATCGCGAAGTTGTGAAGGATGCGGTGAAGAATCGGTGAGTTGCGGTGAGTATCGAAGAAAAACATCATTCAAGTAAATTAGTTGTGTCCATCGAAGAGACTAACGGTTGAGTCATCCCGGATGTATGGAGAAGACTTAATAAATGGGTAAAGCGGTTAAAGGACTCGAAGAAAGTCAAGAAGTTCGTTGGAATGTAAAGTAAAAGACTTACCCAAAATAGTAAGGGACGGACTGCAACCTTAAAAATTTGTCTTCTTTGAAAGAGTGCAAGTAGTAGGAACCAATGAGATGTTCGCAGAAAAACTGCAGAGTTTCATGCAACCTGTAAAACATTAAATTAAGGAAGGGTTAACATCAATTACTGCACAACAAGACAAGACAACGATCAGGAAATGAAGTTTGAAAAATGTCTATCTCTGTAATGGAAAATTATTCAAACTGTCACTATAAAAGGCTGAGGAATATTTGTGAGAGAGAACAAGAGACACATTCAAACAATTAAGGCAAAAATTTGTGCAAAGCAAGCAAGCAAGAAAAACACTCTCAAGATATTCATTCTAATCCTCAAAGGGTACATTTGAAGTGAATCTATCCAACACACTCAGTGAAGGAAGAAAAGCTTCAACCTACTGAAGAGGAAAATTTGTTTCAAGAACAAAAGAGTGCACATCCACGAAGTGAAGGAAGTGTAGTGAGGTTCAAGTTAGAACCTACTTTAAATCCATCGGAGGGCTAGGTGATCAAGTCTGAAGAATTTGAAGGAGCTGAAATGGTGAGACAACCATCTTGCGAAGAAGCTTAGTCCCAAGAGTAGGGCCAGTTGTGTGATCAAGGCCTACTTGCACTGCCATATCTGTTTTGTAATAGTTGTGGCATTAGTGGATTACCTCCATGGGTTGGAGAAGAGTAGAGTAGAGTAATTACCCCATCCTCGAACCACTATCAAATTTCCTTGTGTCTTTTTATTTTCAGCACTTTACATTCTGCATATTTTACTGTGCTGATTTATATTAACTTGATTCAATTGATAATAACTTAAATTAAAACAAGTGTTGTAAAGACCATTTTACAAAAAGGGTGTAGACTTCCGCTGTAAAAACCAAGTAAGTTGTATTTCTAAAACAACTCACTTCACTCATTGAGTTTACTCTATCAACAACTCAATCGAGTGCATTTGAGTGGTTAACTCTCTGTTAAGGTTGAACTAAGTTCTTTAGGGACTAAGTTGTTTACTTGTTTAAAAACTCGACGATTTAAGATCAAAATCAAAAAATTGGTTAAGTCTATTCAACCCCCTCCCTTCTAGACTTAACGGATCACACTTCTTGGCACCTACAAGTGGTATCAAGCCATTGGTTTAAAGAACCTTCCCGACTTTGTTTGATAAACTAGATCTCAATCTTTTTAAGACCATCACTTGGTTTGTTTTAAACTTTCTTTCAGAAAGCTATTATCATGGAATCAAATCTATCTCACATTCCCATGTTCACTGTTGAAGAGTTTTGTGATTGGAAAATTTTTATGCGGCCACATCTCTCAAAGATCCTTTGCCACGATGAAATATGGTTCGTCATAAAAGATGGACCCATACATATCAAAAAAGTGAACACGACTCGAGAGGCTGCGAGGATGTGCGGTGAAATGCTGTTGTGGTTGAAAAACCAAGTTAATGGACCAATGAGGATCGAAAGAGATATAACTTTGTATAACGTCGCCAAGGATATTTTATATAAAAAACTTGAGAAAGCTATGTTTAATAAAGTTAAATCTTACAGGAGTGCTCGCGAGATATGGGAAAAGCTGACTCTAATCTTGTTCGCCTTATTTTTAGCTTCACCGCAAGTGTACAATGTAGTTTATAGAATAGGGTTAGCAAGGTCGAATCCACAGAGACTAATAAATTATTGTACTAAGTATTGAGATTGTAATAGTCTTATTTTTATCTAGACGATCGAAATTGGATGATTGGTTTTGTAAAAGTAAGACAAGAATTTATCATAAAAAGACAAAGTAAAGGTTGATTGAAAAATCAAAGAGCTGAATGGATTCCAGGGTAATAGTTTTAGTTAATATCTCTTTTGTTATCAGATTAATCACAACCAAAGTTATTATTATTCTTCCTTATAAGACAATCACGAAAGTATTTTACCCTCTCTCTCGAGATGTATATAAAAATGTTAATTGGATTATCTATGCTAGCATCTCTACTCAACATAAGATATCCAACTCCCCAAAACACAAAAGATTATAATCCTCACAAATATTCACAGACTTCTCAATCATGCAAATATTCATGTCAATTACTCAAAGATCTAGTATTGAAACTCATCTCTCGAATTATGAATCAACACATCAAAACATGTTAAACCAAAGGCATTTTGATAAAACAAGAAATAAAACAGAGTACTCAAATAGGGTTTGAAAATAATAACTTCAACTGCAATTAAACATCAAACAAAAGTATCCATTAACCTAAATTAAAACAAGCCTCGAACATCTAACATAGAACACGTGTTAATTAAAACCAAGGCAAATGCTTCGAATCATTACTCTCACTAATCAAGTGTATGCTCTCCTCTCAAGTGTATAAAGGACGTGTATTCGCTCAAATCATATCAATGTTGAAGAATTACCATAAGCTTGCAAATCGTCTCACATCTCCGCCACTAGAATGTATACAATTCATAAATCAAAAAGGACTTTTGCTTTTGGTTGTAATGAAGGATCTTTGGTTAGGGTAGGAAAACATGGATAAAGTGACTCAAACTCGAGTGTATAGACTGGTAAGCACATCTTTCATTCAATTATTCTCATGTAAACCCAATATGCTACCCCAATCATCTCTCGTTCTTATCAACTTTTCGTATTTTCTTTCTCCTTTGTTTTTTCTTTCTTTCGCCTCATATCACAAATCCCAGCCTACAAGTTCATTCAAATCAAACTCATTTATAAAGTCGATTTGTTTTTCACTTTTTTTACGACTCCTTCATGAGTATTCATCCTTTCTTTTCCTCCTTTTCTTTTTCTTTTTATTCCCAACAACCAACACTATCACAATTATCTAAATTCTTGACATCATCTCATTCAACCTTATTCAATCCCCTTACTCAATGCTATACGCTCAAGTCTAGGGTAATAGATATATCAAGTTAAGGCTTGAAATGTGGCTATCAAAAATTAGGCAACAGGCTCAAATTGGCTAACTAGGGAAATTCAATGTCATTAGGTAGGCAAAAGGCTTAACAAAAATGGCCTTAAATCATTTTCATAAATCGCATACAACATGTGGCTTTGACAGAGATACCAGAGCAAGTTCTAGAATTCAAATCAACATGAATGACACATACAATCAACAAACAAGACTGCATAATATGAAAACAGTAAAGGCTCAAAGCTCACAGGCTTGCAGAGTCGTAACTCAAAGCATAGCATCCATGTTCTCAATATCCACATGCTCCATATCATATATTCTCATCATGATTAATTCGTACTCAACACCCAATTCAAAACAGCACAAAAATTTTCAAATAAACTCCCAGGCGCAACGCACACCACAAAAGAAGTTTACTCACTCCTAAAAACACTACTAAAGCAATAAACGTGCTAAAACTGTAAACGTGCTTCTAATACAATGCAACCTAAATGCTCTACATGCAACTATATGAATGCCAAATTATTCTCTCCACACCCTTCATATCAAAATGAACTATCTCTCCCCCCAAACTTGAATGGAATTATATCGCACGTAAGAGAAGATTGAATTTCAATGCAAAAAGAAGTATGGAGATAACCCGACTTAATGAGAAGGCGGTGGTGGGCAGTGACCCCAACGTCTACCCGACGTTGTGGTCGCCTGATGAGTGGTCTCTGTTGCATCCTCCTGCACTTTTTCCCGATATATCAACTCGCATAAACTCGTACCCCCTTTAAATGCATATATTAACTGCTTTGGGTCTTGGTCAAGAACCGTATTTGCATTATTCACATCTAGTAATGCATACTTGGGGTTTCCAAGCAAGGATTTGAGTCCTGGTGTCGGGATATACTGATCCTGGTCACGCACGGGCTGATCGTGCGTGTACGCACGACCCGTGCTCATCTCATTCTGGAACAACTTTCTCACGTCATCACGCACGAGCTTCCCGTACGTACATGCACGGCTCATGCGTGTATCATCCTATTTTTGCTCTTCTACATCACCACACATGGGCTGATCGTGCATAGACGCACGGTTCGTGCGTGGTTCCAAACTTGCTTGCTTTTCCAGAATCTTTGGCCCCTCGTACTCTGTACAACTCCTCAGATGAATGACATTACATTGTTTCTTCGGGTTGACTTCAGTGTTGCTCGGAAACTGGCCCTTTTGATGTTGTCCACCAACGATCGTGGCTAATTGGCTACTGGGTTCCAAGATTTTTCATTTGTGTGCCCAGAGTGTTAGCCAATTGTGCGACATGTACCTCAATTTTGTCCAGCTTAGCCTCATGTTTGTTGAACTGGTTCCTTGTTATGCCTCAGGATAATAGTACGTAGGAGTGGGATTATTCCAGTAATTGTAGAAATTCCAGTTATTGAAATAATTGGCTTCCTCCATCAGAGCGGGTGTTCGTACACTACCTGAAGCAACTCAAAGAAACAAATCAAACAATGTAGGAGTGGAATTAAATAAAATGAAAAGAAAGAAAAAAAATTCTAAATTAAAAATAATTCTATTTATCACAATATTAGCACTACAAATTTTATTAGTCCCCGGCAACGCTGTCAAACATTTGTTCGCCTTATTTTTAGCTTCACCGCAAGTGTACAGTGTAGTTTATAGAATAGGGTTAGCAAGGTCGAATCCATAGAGACTGTAATAGTCTTTTTTTTATCTAGACGATCGAAATTGGATGATTGGTATTGTAAAAGCAAAACAAGAATTTATCATAAAAAGACAAAGTAAAAGTTGATTGAAAGATCAAGGAGATGAATGGATTCTAGGGTTATGGTTTCAGTTAATATCTCTTTTGTTTTCTGATTAATCACAACCAAAGTTATTATTATTCTTCCCTATAAGACAATCACGAAAGTATTTTACCATCTCTCTCGAGATGTATATAAAAACGTTAATTGGATTATCTATGCTAGCATCTCTACTCAACATAAGATATCCAACTCCCAAAAGCACAAAAGATTATAAATCCTCACAAATATTCACAAACTTCTCAATCATGCAAATATTCATGTCAAGTACTCAAAGATCTAGTATTGAAACTAATCTCTTGAATTATGAATCAACACATCCAAATAAGTTAAACAAAGGCCTTTTTATAAAACAAGAAATAAAACAGAGTACTCGAATAGGGTTTGAAAATAATAACTTCAATTGCAATTAAACATCAAACAAAAGTATCCATTAACCTAATCCCAAACCCGGGAATCACTAGGTGTTTAGCCAGACATGAGAAATAAACAATTCATACACAAATTATTCATGTTCATATCCAACTAATTGAAAGTAAATAATACTATGGAATGAGAAAACTCAGGGATGTCGATGATGTCTCGATCTATCTTCAATCCTCAAGCGTATGGTTGCGACCTCGATCAATCTCTCGAATCCTCCGGTAGAAGGTTGCTAGGGCAAATATCAGTCTCCCCTCGTTTGTGGCTGCCTCGTCTCTATTTATACTCCCATTGGGTCACAACTTAAGTTAAGAATCGTCAAAACCTGACTTCACGCACGACCAGGTGGTGCGTCAGGCCATAGGACTGCTTGACTCTCGAAATGACACACGACCGGGTCATGCGTCTACGCACGGCCCGTGCGTCACCCAAACTTCCGAATGTGCTTATGAGGTCTTCATATTAGTTGTAGCTCTATCTCTTAGCTTTCCGTAGCCACTTGATTCAGCTCAGTATCTATTTTGTAGAGAGAGTTATGGCCAAAATACTAAACCCTGCTAGTGCTGGAAAATCTAGACGCGTTTGGACATTTCTTGTGATGAATCCCCTTGTTGTTTTATCATCCATGGTTCTTTTGACACACGACTCATTACTATGACTCTAGACTCAATATAGTTAGCCCACAATTTGGCTTTGACCACTCAAAGAACTCAAAAACAACATAGAACTCTAGTCTACAAAGCCCGAATCAATGGTATAAAACCAACTGAACATCTGACTTCTTCTCGATTTGGCGTCCAACTCGGTGTATGCCATCAATTCTTGGTGGTTCTATATCGCAATGCTCATATTTACCACAAAAATACTCAAAATATCGTCAAATTCCTGCAAAATGAGCAAAACGTAACATCTTTTCCACATATTGAGTATACGACCCATATTACTAAGGTAATGCATGTTTATCAACTCATTATAGCCAAAATCACGCCCAAAAAACATGAAAAGCTCACACTAAAAAAATATGCGAAGGCTCGGAGCAGATCAAGGAGAACAAGCTGACTACTGTTGTACAAAAGTTTGAGAAGTTCAAAATGCTTCCAGGCGAAACTCTAGATCAGCTGGATGCCAGATCCACTGAGATTACAAATGAGCTTTTAGCACTGGGAAAAGAATATACACAGAAGGAAATGTGTATAAAAATTCTAAGGTCACTCCCAGCCGATTGGGAAATGAAGGCGATGGCCCTTAGGCATTCTACGGACTTAACAAGGATCTCCAACAATGAGTTATTCTCGGATTTAAAAGCCTATGAATTCAAGCTCAAAAAGAAAGGAGCAATATGAGATAGTTGTACCCCAGATAGCTGCTTTGTTAGCTGGAGAATCAAAAAGCACAGAATGTAAGGACGTCATAGATAAAGTGGAAATAGCCCTGATGGTCAAAAGGTTCAACAAGTTCTTTAACAAGAACTATAAAAGAAGCAAGGGTGAAAAGCACAAGAATATGCAGTATCACGCCCAACAAAAAGCAACCAACTAAAACACACTAAATATATTTGCAAATGTATCAAATATATATCATAATAATCCCCTAAATGCACGTATATTTTACACTTATCAAATCCCCCCAAACTTAAACCATTGCTCGTCCTTGAGCAAACTAGGAAAAATAACAACATGTAATGGGGTAGATAGAAGAACACAAGAATACTTCAAATACATAAATCCAATCAAATCAACACATTAGTAAACATGTAACTCATCATAAAAAAACCATCAATCGCAATGTCTGCATAAATCAATACTCATTCGGGTATTTGACATCGCGACTCACAAGAAATAGTGTATCACTCTACTATCAAAGTAAGTGGAAAGTGTATACGCTCAAATCAATTCAATGAAGTAGAACTACCATATGCTTGCAAATTGTCTAATATCTCTACCTCTCAAGTGTACACAGTTTAAGAATCAAAAATGACTTTTTTATTTGGTTATAATATAGGCTTTTTGGTTAGGGTAGGAAAAATATGGATTAAGTGACTTTACTTAAACAAACAAAATTTAAAGAACGCATACTTTCAACTCACCAACCCAATTTCATCTCAAGAATCATTCTTTCAAATACATTAATGTTGGGATTTGGTCCAGCATCCTGCCTGCAATCGGCTTTAAAATAGGCGCGAGGCGCGGCCAACGATTCGAACTCGTGAGCGCTGGATTGCATAGTTAAAGGATAGCTTAAAGGATATGATTTAGACTACTGCAGATGCATCTTCTTTTCTGGTGTCCATTACATAGAAACTCTGAGGTTAAGCGTGCTTGGCTTGGAGTAGAAATGGGATGGATGACCCCCTGGGAAGTTTTCCAGGGTGCGCGTGAGTGAGGACAAAGCGCGCTAGAAAACTCGTGTTGGTTTGTGGGGACGATCGTCCAATCCGGTTCTTATTTGGAGGTCCAACAAGCGGTATTAGAGCAGTCACGAGTTCGAATTCCCTTGGAAGCACGCTGCGGTGAGGTTGCCGTGAACGGTGGAACGAGATCTTTGGCGCAGTGAGGTAAACGGACCAGAACTGAAGTGTAGGTTGCCAGGTGGCCAGAACTAAGGTAAAACGGACTGGAACTAAAGGGTAGGTTGCCAGGTGGCCGGAACTTAGGTAAAACAGACTGCAACTTAAGGTGTAGGTTGCTGGGTGGACCAGAACTGAAAAGTAGGTTGCCAGATGGCCGGAACTGAGGTAAAACAGCATCGAATCGAAGGTGTAGGTTCTTTGGGTGGCCGAACCGAGAGGTCGGGCGTGACGCGACGCTGAACTAAAAAGTTGCGCGAAGGCGAGGAAGTTTGGTGGACATCGGAGGTTGCCAAGCACTGGAGCTGAGAAGATGGCAGGGTCTTGGGGGGGGATTGTTGGGATTTGGTCCAGCATCCTGCCTGCAATCAGATTTAAAATAGGCGCGAGGCGTGGCCCGCGATTCGAACTAGTGAGCGCTGGATTGCATAGTTAAAGGATAGCTTAAAGGATATGATTTGGACTACCTATACCAATAGATGCATCTTGTTTTCTGGTGTCCATTACATAGAAACTCTGAGGTTAAGCGTGCTTGGCCTGGAGTAGACATAGGATGGGTGACCCCCTGGGAAATTTTCCAGGGTGCGCGTGAGTGCGGACAAAGCGCGCTAGAAAAGACTCGTGTTGGTTTGTGGGGACAGTCGTCAATCCGAGTAGCACTGGAGGTCCAACAATTAACCATTTGTATACTTATGTGATGCAATAGTGTTTCAGTCATCAACTTGCTTTCATATGGAAAGTTACTATTGTTTCTATGATGTGGATTATTTGGTGTATGCGTAATAGGTGGATTTTCGATAATATTCAAGCCCATTTCTAAGAGGCAATCGTCATCATACATGCGTACATTATTAAGGCTTCGTCTGTAGATTCTGGGTGTATGTCGAATATGGTTTTTGATCTTTTATGCCTTAAGAGACTTCAAGTTCCGGGACGACCACAACCCACTGCTCGGTTATATCCTGTGCGTTGGAATCCTCCATTACATGGATGGGTTAAGGTAAATACTGATGGCAATGCTCATGGGGCTCCAAGGACATGTGTTGCAACAAGTATCTTTTGCAATTGTAGGGGCTTCTTCACCGGGTGCTTTGTACATCATTTTGGTTCGGGTTATGCGTTTCAAGCTGAACTTTTGGCAGTCGTGATTGCTATCGAGCGTGCATATAAACATGATGGAGAAAGCTTTGGCTTGAGTCAGACTCTTCGTACGTTTGTAAGCATCTATCTTCTAGATCTTCAAAAGTTCCATGGTAGTTTTTTTAGTAAATGACAGTTTACTCTTCACTTGATATCAAAGATGGATTTCATGGTTTCACATATCTTTCGTGAAGGAAATCATGTTGCTGATAAGATTTCCAAGACGGATTTATCGATTCCATGGAGTCATATCCCTCCAGCGGACATTCAAGATGATCTTTATGCGGATGCTTTAGGAAAATGATTTTTTCGTATGATGTAATTGTTTTCCTTAGCTTTTACTTTTCATGAGTACTCTTTTTCCTATCAAAGATGTTTTCCTAATGAGTTTTAGTTTGATAGGTTTTAACGAGACCCCATTCCTTAATCTACGCTGCTGGGCTTGTAAGCATCAATAACTCTTTTTCATTTTTATATATTATTTCGAATTTATCTAAAAATATCTCTTCTTCCACCCTTTTTTTCCTCCTTTTCATTTTTAGGCCCTTTACCTTCTTTAATTTGCCTTAAGCTTTAATTTTTTGTCAAAATTTTCAGAATTTTCTTTTCTTTGTTTTCTTTTGCTCGATTTTTTTTTTCTGATTCCTACGTTTTTTGTTTTCTTTGATTTCAAGTTCTTTCGAGCTTCAACATTCATTCACCTATTCATTGCTCATCCCTCATTTTTGCCAACATTCATTCTTTTTAAAAATTATACCATATGTCCCTCAAAATAAACAACTCTATACACTCAAGTTTAGGGATTAAGAAGAATTTTAAGTTCAAAGCTCAAAATGTGGCTAACAATAAACAAAATTAAGGCTCAAAGTGGCTAACTAAGGAATTGTGAGTTCATATGTAGGCTTTTTAGGCTAAATAGGATTAAACAAAAATGACCTTAAATCATCTTCAAAAATTGCACGCACACATAGTTTTAATAAAGATACCGTTGCAAGTTCTAGATTTCTAACAACATGAATGGCACACTCAACAAAAATAAGACCGCATAAGATAAAAGCAGTTTAAGGCACAAAAGCTCACATGCTTATTTTTCTCTCATCATGCTCAAATACCCAACTTTCTCAATTTATACCAAAAATGCAAAAGACATATTTTCAATAATTTATCACATATTCACCAAGTATTTCTTTTCATGAAATCAAGTGTTCATAGTAAAATCATACGAAAGCTTTTTGTACTAATTCGAATTATAAACCTAACGCACACAAAAGCAATAAACGTTCTAAAGCAATAAACATACTAACAAAATAAAAAATCAAAAAATTAATATTTAGTTAAATTTTTATGCAAAGTTTATATGCTTCAATATGCAACCTAAATGCAATGCAATTATGCAACAGTACAAAATAATGCATTCTTGACAACTCCCCAAACTTAAATCATGTTTCATTCCGAACATATAAGGAAGTTATCAAAAGAAAGAGGAATGCGTGATAAGTACTTATGTAGCTCACTGTGGTGGAGGAGGCTAAGGATAATGGCCTTGCTGGATATGCCACTGATCAATACAAGACATCATCTCGTACATCTGCTATTGCTGTTGGGTGATGGTATCAAAACGTTGCAAGTACTCGGTGTGATACTCATTCACCATGGCTGACAACTGATATGTATCATCCATCAAAGAGCCCATGTGTACCTCCAACTAGAGATGTTAAAAGGGCCGCGACCCGTTTAAACCGAAAAAAGAGGATTAGGGCTTAATTACTTTGGCCCATTTAAATCAGGGCCTTTTTAGCCCGGACTATTTAAACCGAAGCCCGTTAGGGCTAGCCCGAAGGTTAACCGGGCTAGCCTGCTAGCCCGCAATTTTTATTTTTTTTAAAATAAATATAATTCTAATATTTTATATCTACTTTTATTACTGTTAAGTTGGTTTTATACCAATGCTGCGGCGTGGGGGTCAAAAATCGTACAGTGGAGCATGGGTAGGGGGGCGCTGCAGCACCCAAGGCAAGGGCTGCAACGCCCGATTGAATTATTGCAGCAAAGGAGCAGCGTTCAGGTCAATAGGGCGCGTTGCAGTGCCCAACAAAAGGGCTGCAGCGCGCGATGGGCGTGTGAGCAGACAACAGCATACCACGTGCAGTGGCGCTGCAGTGCCCAAGCCAAAGTGGTCATGCTGCTTTGCCGGCGTGCATTGAGCGGCGAAGGATATTCTTCAGCTCATTGCAAAGACGCAAATCCCACCGCTGCAGCGCACGACGGGCCTGAAGCGGGCTGATATGGGCTGTGTTATTTTTTTGGGCCTTTTTACGTGATTTCAAGGGCTTCGACTTATAAATACACCACAGAGGCGTACGGGACAAAGGTCAAACATTATTTTGAGCACAACGCAAGGTAAGAGACACAAAGCTAGGGTTTGGGATGGCAATTGGAGGCACTTCTCATCTGGACATAGAGAGAATTCCTTCTCTTTTTTTCTCAATTCTTTCTTTGTTTTTCTTTGTCGATTTCTTGAGATGTATAATTATTTCTTCATGAGTTTTTGTACATCCAATACGAGCTTAACCCATTTTTCTAGGGGATTGATGTGACTTACGTTTGAACCTATGTTTTGATTTCCAGTTTATGAAATTCGCATGTTATTTAATCTATTTTTGCTATTTGATTTGACTGCATCTGAATTATCTGATCAATAGTTTAGATTGTTTGGCGTGTTTGATTTGACACACGAGAGAGGTAATTGAACGCCTGGCCATAGAATAGCACAACCTAGGGTTTCATAGAACCGAGAGGTTTATGAATCTTTTGAAGCCTGTGATGGAATATTCATTGAGCGTATTAGGGTTTAATTTATGATTTTTATAGAGATATCGAAATCAGAAATTGGAACCTAGAATCAATTGGCACTCGAGAGAGGAAGTGATAAACGGTAGGAAAATTGGCTTATAGATTAATGACTTGTGATTAATGAACTGGATTGAAAACATAGGGGATAACTAGGTGAAATCAACACTCTAGAATTCATCTTCTACGTGTTTGTTAATTGTCTGAACCAATTCTTAGTTTAATTTTAGTTTTATTTTTAGTTTAATAAATCTTCATCTCTTTTCGATTTCTAGATAGAGTTAAGCTATTCTAATTATAGTACTTAGTATAAAAATCGATAACAATCCCTGTGGAGACGATAACCCTACTTTCAAAACCTATACTAAAATTTGACACCGTACGCTTATGTAATAATTTTGCGACCAAGTTTTTGGCGCCGTTGACGGGGATTGTTCTATCCTATTTTAAACTAATACTATTACCAAGTAGTCTTAATACTAATCTAGACTAGTTTAGGAATTATAATTTCGTTTTTCTCATTTGACTTGTCTTTTTATGCGAGATTCCAAAGATATTAATTTGCTTCCTTTTGATCAAGAGATTGAAAGAACACTTCGAGTAATCAGAGTAGCAAAGCGAGCACAGAATGGAGCAATGGCAGAAGACGGAGACAATGAGAATAATAGAAATTGTTTCGTGAATGTGCCACCATAGCCTGAGGCACTAGAAAGGGCAATCTAGGATTACTTTCTACCGACCGTGTACCAGAACTACTCTGGAATTGTGCGCCAGCCCATAAATGCGAATAATTTCGAATTGAAACCGGGCCTCATAAGCATGGTTCAACAGAATCAGTTTGGGAGGAGTCCAGTGGATGATCCGAATACACATCTGGCCACGTTCTTGGAAATTTGTGACACCATCAAGATGAATGGTGTGACTGATGAGGCCATTAGATTGAGGCTTTTCCCGTTTTCACTCCGGTATAAAGCCAGGCAGTGGCTTGTAACGACCCAATTTCATGAAATTAAAGAACTCTAAATATTATTAAGAAAACACGAATTTATAAATCAAAGTGATCCCAATAATTATAAAAAACAATTGATTGAGAATTTTTAATTCTTAAGGAAAAAATATAATAATAATAATAATAATAATAATAATAATAATAATAATAGTAGTAGTAGTAGTAGTAATAATAATAATAACAATAATAATAATATTACATCTTCCAAATTAAAATATCCAACAATTGTTCCAAGCATAAACCGGAAAAATTAAAGACATAAATCTAAAATTTAGTCTGATCATAGTTATTTAAAATATAGCATGATTTATTCCACCATCCACAACATCACATCTTCAGCCGGATTCCTCAACCTGAAAGTCATGATAATAATAGGGGTGAGCTTCATCTCGCTCAGTAGGGACATATCTGTCAATATTTAATATAACATGAAAAACATTCACATAATTACAGCAATAAATTCATTAATTTCCTCTTTTCCTCTGACTGGCCAGTTCCTGCATATAGCATTGCGGGTTCACCCCGAAGATACGTTTGATCTCGGACCCTTTTCATAGCCCCTAGCTTATATGAATTCCTCTTGACATATATTGCAATAAATAAAGACAAATAATATAGAAATCCACACCTTAATAATCGCAGATATTCGATGTAGAAAAATGAATCATAAAAGTCTTAGTCCTCGACCCCTTCGTTTCATTATATGAAATCATATAATTAATATGTGATTTTAATAAATCGTACTAATTAATGAAGTAATTTGTAAAAATAAACATTGAAAGAAGCTTGTGAATTGGGAATTATATATATATATATATATACATATACATAGAAAATTTGAATAATAAGTAGAAAAAATATCATACCTTATAATTATATGAAATTTGGTGTAGAATTTGAGTATGAAATTATACATATTTATAGTAATTAATATTAACCCCTAATTACTCTAAAATAACCCCTAAACTCACCCCCTAAACTATCCCCTAACATAACCTCTATACTAACCTCTAAATTAAATATTAGTCAAATATATGGGTTATCACATTCTACTCTCCTTAAATATAATTTCGTCCTTGAAATTCGATATCTTACATAGAATTGGAAAAAAAACTTGGGTACTTGACACGAATCTCCTCTTCACGCTTCCAAGTAGCTTCCTTTCTGCCAAGACTTCTCCACTGTACTTTGATCAGAGCAATATCTTTATTTCTCAAATGGTGAATCTTGCATTCCAAAATAGCCTCTGGTGCTTCCTCGTAAGTTAAGTTATTGTTGATTGTTAGATCCATATAATTCATGATGTAACTTGGATCGTGAACGTACTTTCTTAGCATAGAGACGTGAAAAATATTATGCACACTTGATAGACTCGGTGGTAATGCTAGCTGATAAGCTAAATCTCCAACTCGTGCAAGGATTTCAAATGGTCTGATATATCTCGGTTTCAACTTTCCCTTTTCGCCAAATCGAATAATAGCTTTAATAGAAGCTACTTTCACAAATACTTTTTCTCCTTCATCAAACTGTATATATTTTCTCCGTCTATCAGCATATGACTTTTGTCTATCTTGAACCATCTTGATTCAATCTTGTATCATAGTTATATTCTCAACAGTTTGCTGAATTAATTCAGGCCCCAAAATTTTTCTTTCACCAACTTCGCTCCAATATAATGGTAATCTACATTTTCTTCCGTACAACGTCTCGTATGGAGCCATCCCAATAGTCGTTTGGTAACTGTTGTTATAAGTGAATTCTACCAAGGCTAATAATGTTTCCCAATTACTTCCTAAGTCGAGCACACATGCCTTCAACATATCTTCCAATATTTGTATAGTACCTTTCAGATTGTCAATCTGTTTGCGGGTGATAAGCCGTACTAAAGTTTAGCTTTGTTCCCAAGGCACTTTGTAGACTTTTCCAAAGCTTAGAAGTAAAACGCGTATTTTTGTCTGAAACAATTGACACAGGAACTCCATGAAGTCTCACTATCTCTTCAATATAAATTTATGCATATCGCTCCATACTGAACGTCATCTTAATGGGTAAGAAATGGGCTGACTTTGTTAACTGATCTACTACAACCCAAACATCCTTATTTCCCTTGACTGATGGTGGAAGTCCTACCAAAAAATCCATAGTTATGTGCTTCCATTTCCATTCTGGAATATCAATTGGTTTGAGTAAACCATATGGTCTTTGGTGTTCGGCTTTAACTTGCTAACAAGTCAAACATTTTTCCACAAAAGTTTCAATATCTCTTTTCATACTTAGCCACCAAAATAACTCTCTTATCAACTGCTCTTGCTCCGTGAGCAAACAAGTCACTCACCATTGGTCTCACAGTTTAAATCGTAGTTAGGGTAATTACTTTATGTTCAATACAACCAAACTCTTAAATAAGGAAACCTTACGTGCGCAAAACGTAATTTACAGAAATTCTAAGTTCAAATCTCATTAGGAAAAATCCATCTCAAATCCAAATTTGTTTACATTATCCCTTAGGAGGAGAAATTTTCATCAAAGAACTAACCTTATTGGTTGTCAAGTCACAACTACAATAAGCAAACCTTATTGAAAAAAACCTTATATTTCAATATGCCCAAATACTCAAACTGTAATAAGGAAAAATCATTCACTCAGATACACGGGATAACCCTATATTTAAATAACTCAAATCTTTTAAGGGAACATCTCACATTCAATGACTCAAATCTTATAGGGCAAAATATTATGTTCCATATCTTAAACCGTATAGGAAAAATGGTATATTCAATAACTCAAACCTTATAGAGTAAACCATATACTCAAACATTAATCAAGAAAAACATTATAATCAGTAGTTAGGTTATAACTGGGTAAACCTTATCACCTTCATTTGGGAATAAGCCTGTAACACAGTAATCGACGAACTCAGCAATAACAATCTAATTTACACCAACACATAAATCATTATAAGCTTTATGCAACAAGCCTCATAATTAAACATGAAAATCAATAGTTATAACTTATCACAAATTCTATACGAGCCTAATTATATCACTTGTCTGTTTAACTTGGATTGTAGTACAGTCCTTTCTAGGCCTCCATCAAAACAAACCTAGACTTGAGCCTTGTATCATAGGGTTAGTAAAAACTTAATCAGTACACTGTAGGACTAAAATCAAGGGATTATCCTTTTGCATCTATCGACTTAAAGTTACCAGACATTTCTCATAATCAAAATCAAGACGTGCAATCCTAAAAAATCAAAATCTTATTAATAATAATAATAATTATCTGACAACCATGATTCATGCTTAAAAATAAAAGTCACCTATCAAAAGTTAACTAAATAATAATAATTAGAGACTAACTTAAGGCTAATGTCGATTAGCCTATCATCTTCTACTACGTATAACTTATTTCACTGTTCATCTACATCAATAATAATGGGTTTACTAATCAATTTATGAAGTTCCCGGATACTAAGTTTCCTAATACTCCGAATCTTCCTCAAGTTTCGCTTCTTAGTTTTTTTTTTCTCCCTCAAGTATCATCAAAATTCAGGCATGAGCACCAGCACGGTAGCACCATCACCTTAAAGTTGCTGGTAACTTCTATAAACCTCAATAGCACATTCTCGTTAACATAAGGTCTCACTAATCATCTTCCTAATAATCCAAATCAAATAAGTACTCTAAATATTATTAAGGAAACACAAATTTATAAATCAAAGTGATCCCAATAATTATAAAAATAAATTGATTGAGAATTTTTAATTCTTAAGGAAAAAATATAATAATAATAATAATAATAATAATAATAGTTGTAGTAGTAGTAGTAGTAGTAGTAGTAGTAGTAGTAGTAGTAGTAGTAGTAATAGTAGTAGTAGTAATAGTAGTAGTAGTAATAATAACAATAATAATAATATTACATCTTCCAAATTAAAATATCCAACAATTGTTCCAAGCATAAACCAGAAAAATTAAAGACATAAATCTAAAATTTAGTCTGATCATAATTATTTAAAATATAGCATGATTTATTCCACCATCCACAACATCATATCTTGATGGATTTCAACCTGAAAGTCATGATAATAATAGGGGTGAGCTTCATCTCGCTCAGTAGGGACATATCTGTCAATATTTAATATAACATGAAAAGCATTCACATAATTACAACAATAAATTCATTAATTTCCTCTGACTGGCCAATTCCTGCATATAGCATTGCGGGTTCACCCCGAAGATACGTTTGATCTCGGACCCTTTTCATAGCCCCTAGCTTTTATGAATTCCTCTTAACATATATTGCAATAAATGAAGTACAATAATGGAACATTAAATAAAGACAAATAATATAGAAATCCCTACCTTAATAATCGCAGATATTCGATGTAGAAAAATGAATCATAAAAGTCCTAGTCCTCGACCCCTTCGTTTCATTATATGAAATTATATAATTAATATGTGATTTTAATAAATCGTACTAATTAATGAAATAATTTGTAAAAATAAACATTGAAAGAAGCTTGTGAATTGGGAATTATATACATATATACATATACATGGAAAACTTGAATAATAAATAGAAAAAATATCATACCTTATAATTATATGAAATTTGGTGTAGAATTTGAGTATGAAATTATACATATTTATAGTAATTAATATTAACCCCTAATTACTCTAAAATAACCCCTAAACTCTCCCCTAAACTATCCCCTAACATAACCTCTATACTAACCTCTAAATTAAATATTAGTTAAATATATGGGTTATCACATGTTACAGACATTCGCCCCTGAGAGTATTACGAGCTGGGATGATCTGACTCAAAAGTTTTTAGCAAAATTCTTCCCTCCCAGCAAGACACTCCAACTGAAGAGCGAGATAGCCCAGTTCCAACAGATTGATTTTGAGCCGTTATACGAAGCTTTGGAGCGATTTAAAGATTTATTGCGGAGATGCCCACAACATGGCTATGCAGACTGGCAGAGGGTTCAGTATTTTTACAATGGGTGAATGGGCATACGAGGATGATACTAGATGCGGCATTAGGAGGTACATTGATGGCTAAAACACCGACTGAGGCCTTACTTCTTCTTGAAGAAATGGCCACAAATAGCTATCAATGGCCCTCCGAGAGGTCAGCACCGAAGCCAATTGCCGGTGTTCTTGAGCTTGATGCAATGTCAGCTTTGGCAGCTCAAATCTCGAGTCTGACAAAGCAATTAGCAATCATGAATACTGGAAGCACACCACAGCAAGCCGCACTCCCAACCGCAGCCATTCACGTAGCCGCCACTCATGAGGCCTAGCAAGTCAATTATGTGAATAACCGGGATTTTAATAACAAGAGTAATCAATTACCAACTCACTACCACCTGGGACTTCGCAATCATAAGAATCTCTCTTATAGCAACAACAAGAACATATTGAATCCACCTCCGGGTTATCCAAACCCACCCAGTTCCAATGCACTCGGAGGTGAAAAGAAGCAGTCACTTGAGGAGATGCTCGGCTCATTCATCGGAGAGACCAGGAATCGAATGAATAGGCGTGAGGCGCAGATTGATGGTCTGAATACTAAAATGAGCACAATGGAGACGCACATTAGGTCGATCGAGACACAAATGGGTCAGTTGGCTACAACCGTGAATTCATTACAGCAGAAGGGAAAGTTCCCAAGTGATACTGAGGTTAATCCGAGAGTGCACTGCAATGCAGTTTACGTGAAAAAGGAAGCAAAAATTCAGCCTGGCCCCGAAGAATCACCTATTTCTGCGAAACCAGTGGAATCCAAGAAAATGAAGTTGGAAGATTTTGAGACTGTCTATTAGATAGAGGAATGTAGTGCAATAGTCTAGAGTAAACTACCACAGAAAATGAAGGATCCAGGGAGTTTTACTATTCCTTGTACGATTGGAGGAGTTTTCTTTGAGAAACCACTTTGTGATCTTGGGTCCAGTGTGAATCGATATCTCTTTCTGATGTGACAAATTTTGGGCTCGGGGAGGTGAAGCCATCCAATATCACTTTGCAGTTTGCTAATCGATCCATCGCCTATCCATGGGGAATCATTGAAGACCTATTGGTAAGAATTAATAAATTTGTTTTTCCTGTGGATTTTGTAGTGTTGGACATGAACGAGGACAAGAAAATACCTATAATCTTTGGGTGGCCATTTTTAGCTACAGCACAGGCTTTGATCGATGTAGAAACGGGGGAGCTAACTCTGCGGGTAAATCAGGAGAAAGTCGTATTCACCATCCATCCAACCAATAGGCAAAAATTTAAATCAAATGATGATAAGCAAATGGTTGGGAATATAGCTGAAGGCATTGGTGGTTGGGAAGTTTCTGAGGGAAATGTGGATAACATGCCTATTGGAGCCCCAACTTGAGGATAATCTGACATAGTCTGGCTGAAGACTGTAAACTTAGCGCTTCTTGGGAGGCAACCCAAGCCCCTTTTATTGCTTTCTTAGTTTTAATATAATTTAGTAGTTGTTTTTGTTTTTTCTGAATTTTTTGCATCTTTAGGAGTAGTAAGTTGCATCATACCCCTCCCCTCTTTTTTGTGCAAATCCCACATATCCCACTCCATCTTCACAAAGGAGCATTATAGCACCACACACACCATTTTCATCTCCCCCACTCATTATTTGGTAAGTTTGCAACTTTCCAAACCCCACCCCATGGTTTTCCCCTTCTTGTGATTTTTGTGTGATTAGGGTGTAGTATGCTAGGATAATTGTTGTTGATTTATGGATTGTGGATTGGTTGATCATACTAGACTTAGACTTGGTCTTGAATTTTTGGGATTGAATTGAGTTATCCATTGAATTCATTATCTTTGCCCAAATTCATGCATATGAGGTGTTTGAAAAAATGCCCCAATAATAGTTTCAAATTGTTTAGTGCTATCTTGCATTTTTATGTTTATCGTTTTGACATGGCACTATATTTTCTACTTGGGTGCATTATGTATGGGCTTTGATTTTCGATTTCTCACCCATAACCGAATTCGTTGGTTCCACGAGTTTTGTTTTCTTGTCTACCTTGCTAGGTTGCAAAAATGCGAAACCAAAGAGGGACCGGGCTAAGGCAAATAGGAAGAACAAGACCACACCTCGGAGGCATATAACACCCACGAGCTTGTGCACCAGGATGCATTGTAAGCTTATACGAGACACCTCATACACGTAGTAGTACGACATGACCTAAGGAGCCTTCGCTCCTCGGCTACCAGAAAAGTCCTTTTTCCCACCTCTCCATTGGGGACACTGTCATTTTAAGTTTGGGGGGTGTGCAGTCTATTTTTATTCTTCAAGTCGAGTCTTAAGTAAAAAAAAGAAAAGAAAAAAAGAGTCTAGAGTCGAGTCGGGTCATTTGTAAAAACTGTGAAACTGCATGACTAAGTGAATTTGTTGAATATGAGTTGAACGGTCAAAAGAGCATTTGTTTGAACTGTGATTTAATCTTCTTTCCATTAATTCCATCTATGTGCTTAACTCTGTTGGTTTATGCGGTTGAGTGTTTCTTTTATGATCCCACCGGATTCTAGAACTTGTCTGATCACTAGTCGAGGTGAAATCCTAGGTGAAGTAACATTAAGGAAGTGATTTAGGCCATCTTTGAACAAGCCAGAGCCTAAAATGCCTACCTTTGTATTATATTTTCCCTAGTGTCCCCCTTTGAGCCTTATAAACCTGTTTCTTTGGCAACCAATCTAATACCCAGAGCTTAAATTTGAAAATCCTAATAACCCATCACTCATACACACAAAGTATAGAAAAATATTGAAGGTTGAGGAGGGTATGATGAGAAGGGTATGTATTTAATTGAATGAAGTTGCCCGAGAAAAGAAAATATGAAACCCCATGTACGCAAAAGAATAAGTTTGGGGGTTCCGAAAAAACAAATTGAGAAAAATCAGTGGGATTGAAGGTTCATAAACATTGGGGATGTCAAAAAAGTGAAGGGTAGTTGCTTATTGACAATTCGAAGTGTTAATTGTGTGTTTGGGTGATTTGAGCCACTTAATCCCATATTTTCCTACCTTACCCTAAGCCCACATTACAAGCTTTAAAAGTCCTATTGATCCTGGTGTGACATTAGCCTACATTAGTGGAGATTAGTGTGAAAGACAAGCCTATGGAGTCCGGTAAACATCTCATCTCTATATTCAAAAAGTGGAATATTTTGAAAACATTTGATTGCGTGAATCTATCTGGATAATGAAAAAGGAGTTGGCATGAACATTCCACCCTCATGATCACATTGTGAAAATACATGCTTGATTGATAGTGAAACGAAATTTGACGAATGAGTTTGGTTGTGAAGTTGTGCAGTTAGTCTGTTGAGTCAGTCGTCTTTATTTTTATTTCCTTCATGTTTGTCGATTTTTAGAGTCTTCAATTGCTTGGGGACAAGCAAACATCTAAGTTTGGGGGTATTTGTTAAGTTGGTTTTATACCAACGTATTGAGTATTCTAGATTAGGATTTTGTGTTATTTTTGGGTATTTTTAGTGTCGTTTGAGTCAAGTTTGTGTCATTTGTTGTCATTCGAGAATCGGGACTGATTTTGATTGCCGAAATTGAACGATGAAAAATGTGTTTGGAAGGTGAGAATCGTAATTTAGAATTAAAATCGGAAATATATTGTCGTACAACGGAGCAGGGGAAGGGGGGCGCTGCAGCGCCCAAGGCAAGGGCTGCAGTGCCCGATCGAATTATTGCAGCGAATGAGCAGCTTTTAGGCCTATAGGGCGCGCTGCAGTGCCCAACGGAAGGGATGCAGCCCGCGATGGGCATGTGCGAGCAGACAGCAGCAAACGACGTGCAGTGGTGCTGCAGCGCCCAGGCCAAGGGGCTGCAGCGCCCGGGCGTGCATTGAGCAGGCAGCAGGGACATTCTTCAGGTGCGCTGCATCGCGCCAATCCCAAAACTGCAGCACGCGACGGGCCTGAAGCGGGCTGATATGAGCTGTGTTATTTTTTTGGGCCTCTTTACGTGATTCCGAGGGCTTCGACTTATAAATACACCACGGAGATGTACGGGACAGAGGTCGGACATTATTTTGAGAACAACGCAAGGCAAGAGACACAGAACTAGGGTTCGGGACGACAATTGGAGGCATTTCTCGTCTGGACACAGAGAGAATTCCTTCTCTTTTCTTCTCAATTCTTTCTTTATTTTTCTTTGCCGATTTCTTGAGATGTATAATTATTTCTTCATGAGTTTTTGTACATCCAATATGAGCTAAAACCATTTTTCTAGGGGCTTGATGTAACTTACATTTCAACCTATATTTTGATTTCCAATTTATGAAATTCGCATGTTATTTAATCTATTTGTGCTATTTGATTTGATTGCATCTCAATTATCTAATCAATAGTTTAGATTGTTTGGCGTGTTTGATTTGACACTCGAGAGAGGTAATTGAACGCCTGGCCATAAAATAGCACAACCTAGGGTTTCATAGAACCAAGATGTTTATTGTTGGGAAATTTATTGTTTAGATTTTTATGAATGCCATGTAAAACTTAGAATAGGAAGTTGGCACCCCAATTTTTGTTGTAAAATGCATTGTAATAAATAGGGCCGGTCAAGCTGAGTTAAGTTAGCTATGCCCAAACATGCAAGAAGACAACCGGAGACTAGAAGGAAGACTCCGCTGCAAGACAACTGAGTATGGCAAAGAAGAGAAGACGGGAACTCGACTGAAGGAGCAGCTAAGATGCAGCTGAGATGAGTATCAGTCAAGGCAACTCAAGATAAGCCAAGTCTCAAGTTGAAGTGACATAAGAGTCATCCAATGATTGGAAGCTGACTCTAAGTCACCTGGGGAAAGCAAGGAAATGCAATCAAGTCGAGATAATCGAAAAAGATCCGTTACGTAAATCAAGAGAATTACTTAAACAAGTAATATCTCCATGCTACCTTTCTCGAAGTGCTCACCCTTAAGCGTGCAAAAGGAATAAACCAATGGGAAGCACTACACCGTGTCGAACTCGAAAAGTCAAGAACAATTCATACGAGGAAATGGCAATTCCAAGGATCGCAACAAGACAAGCCAACGACCACAAGTGACTTTCAAAAATAAGCCTATCTCTTCAACGGGCAGATTTTTTGAAAGATCACTATAAAAAGGCCGAGGAATAACTCGAGAAAAATTTACGAAGGTTACCTTGACCATCTAAGAATTGAATACATGCAAGAAAGAAACATTTTGTAACCTCGAAATATTCTCAAGTTATTAAACGCTCAATCCTCAAGCCTACATTACGAAGAACATCAATCCAACACTCACCGTGAAGGAAAGATAACTTCAACCAGTTGAAGAGGAAATTATCAAGAATAAAGGGTCTACATTCCACGAAGGATTGTAGGAAGGTTCAAGGTCGAACCAAGTCTTGAGCTTTTGGAGGGCTTCGTGATCAAATCCAAAGAGCTTGAGCAAGTGGGTCAGTAGTAGCAAAGCAACGGCCTGCCCCGTGAAGAAGCCTCGAGTCATACGAGAAGCTTGGTGAGTGATCAAGGCGTCTCAGACCGAGTCCCAAAGGATCAAGTCGGTTGTGTGATCAAGACATGTATCCGGACTGTTACCACTTTGTATATCGATCAATACCTAGTGGATTCCTCCAGAGTTGGAGAAGAGAGGAGTAGAAGAATTACCCCATCTTCGAACCTCTATAAAAACTTATCGTGTCATTTACATTTCAAAGACTTTAAATTCTCGTATCTTATTTGCTTAACTTTGTTGATAAATTTGCTATCTACTTGATAATTTCTAAGTACTAAATCAAGCTTTAAATCTCTGCTTAACCATAATTAAGGGTGTTAAGTCTTCCGCTGAAAACAAACCACAGTTGAGCTAATTCAGTCTTAACAGCTAAGTTATTCTATCAACAGCTCAGTCGAGTCTGTTGAGTGACTAAATTGGCTGTCCACCAAGGACACAGCTGTGTAGTATCAACTCTGATATTTAAAAAGGACTAAATCGAAAAGTTGGTAAGGTTTATTCTACCCCCTTCTAAACCTTACACTCACACCCCTTGGGACCTACAAGTGGTATCGAGCGGTTGGTTCATTGAGCCTTCCCACCAGTTCTTGAACTAGATCTCCAAACTTTTTCAAAGTCCGCTTTAGTACTTAAATTTTCAAAACTCCTTTTATCATTAAAATTTACTATCATGGAAGCAAATTTGACACGCATCCCTATGTTCACAATTGAAGAATTTGATGATTGGAAAATTCGTATGCGATGCTCATCTATCGGCATTACATGATGAGATGTGGATAGTGATAGAGGATGGGCCACTCGCAAATCTTAAAAGTGAAACACGGTAAGAAGAGAGAAATGAAGGTGAAGAGGATGTGGCCCTAAACTAGCTATGGTTGAAAAACCAAGAACCGAATGGACAAATGATGACGAGAAAAAGATACAACCTGGACAATGTAGCAAGGACATCCTTTACAAAACCTTGGACAAAGCCATGTTCAATAAAGTCAAATCATGCAAAACGACTAAAGAAATCAGGACAAACTAACATTGATTTGTGAAGGCTCGAGCAAATCAAGGAAAATAAATTATTAGTGGTCTGTACAAAAATTTGAGAATTTCAAAATGATCGCAGGAGAAAACCTGGATCAACTGGATGCTCGGTTCACGTAAATCACCAACGAGCTATCTCGCACTTGGAAAGGAATATACACGAGAAGGAAATGTGTATGAAGATCCTAAAAAGTCTCCCGGTGAATGGGAAATGAAGGTTATGGCACCGAGACATTCCATGGACCTATCGAAGACCTCCAACCATGAACTATTCTCGATCTCAAAGCCTACGAATTTGAGTGAGAAGAAAAGATCGAGGAAGAGACAGTTGTACCCAAAACAACGCTCTAATTGTTAAGGATGGAAAGAGAGCCGAGGTCAAAGAAGTCATTGATCCGAAGAAATAGCCCGATGGTTAAAAGGTTCAACAAGTTCTTCAATAAGAACTACAAGAGAGGCAAGGGCGAATCTTCGAGAAGACACTCAGCTCCTCCAAGTCAAGGGAAGATAGGCCAACCAAGAGAACAGATCATCAAAAAGTGAATATCAAAGGGTGACAATCCAAGAATGGAAAGAGTCGATCAAAAGGTTGAATATCTATCTTTGAATGTAGGCAACCAGGTCACTATGCCATTGATCGCCCATATCCCGTAGTCAACAAATACAGGATTGAAGAAGAAAGAAAGGTCTTGAGAAAGAAGACAAGAAAAGAGAAAGGCAATGTTGGGCTGCAGAGAATCCGAGTCAAAAGACATACCGAGTCGAGAGTAGTGAAGTGACTACTCAAGTGACTCGAAGAAGAAGCCCCGATCCGTTTGATGGCCAAGGAACAAGATCAACCTAACCAAGAAGATGAGGTACACTCTAACTCATCAAACTCGATTCTAGTGATAGTGATCGTGACACACACACTTCATCACCCACTGATCTTTATGATTCATTAGGCAAAATGATGAAAGATTTTGAACACATTAAATCCTCACACACACTACTAAATGAGGAAAAAACCTACTCAAGAGCCAAAACTCACGGTGACTAAGGAGCCGAGTACTCTAAGTCAAATAGTGATGAGAATAAAAGTTTAAAAATTTGAAAATGCCAAATTAATAGCAGTAAATAGCTGCCATAGAAAAGAGGGAGAATGACCTCAAAAATGTGATTGCCTCATTCACTAAGGCATCTAAATCATTGGATGATCTTATTATGAGTCAAAGAGAATGTGGAGACAAGACAGGCTTAGGATTTAATTCCTCTGTGCTATGTCAAACTCCAAAAGTAATTTTGGAAAAAAGATCTTCAAGCAATGAAGAGTCTAAAAATTCCAAAACTCCAAATGGTGCACACAAATTCACTCCAAAGCACAATTACAAGCAAAGCTGGCCTTGGTTATAAAGGAAAAGGAAATGACCGATTGAGTGCTGAAAAGGACATCCGAGAAGAGATTGATCGAGTTCCTCAAAGCAAACTCCAAACAAAATACTGTAAAGAAGAAACAGAGCTACCAAAAACCCGAGAAAATCTTTAAAAGAAATACATATGATGGGAATGGTAGAAAATATCCAAGCCAAGCTGATTGGAACGATGTGAACTATCAAAGATAGACTTATGGAATATAAGCCCAAATGGCAAAGGCCTAGAACTCAAAGAAAGGCCATTCCAAAAGTATAAGAGCTTTCATCAACACACATATGCACCTAGGCACTACACTCAGAGACACCACAATTACCCAAAGAAGGCGATTGCTAAAACACATACACAGCATACTGACAAAAGAGAAGTTGTATGAACCTATAATGCCCAAGCAATTTGCCAAGATTAATTATGATTATAGCATCGATAGATGGCAACCCCTTAGAGTCAAATCATTTGGCTATAAGTTGGTTGGATCATCTTACAATTCTAACCCCTCAGGACCCAGACAAGTATGGGTACCTAAAACTTAATTTCCTTGATTGCAGGTTCAAGGAACAACTGAGTGCCAAGGAACCTGGTACATGGATAGTGGTAC
Source organism: Rehmannia glutinosa (assembly GCA_016081115.2). Lineage (NCBI taxonomy): Eukaryota > Viridiplantae > Streptophyta > Magnoliopsida > Lamiales > Orobanchaceae > Rehmannia > Rehmannia glutinosa. The sequence continues at coordinate 33,808,395 of CM071932.1, read as the reverse complement.
ATTCCGGACATATGACAGAAACAAGAAAAATGTCAAAATTCAAGGAAGTTAAAGGAGCAAAAGTCATATTTGGAGGAAATGAAGCTCCAGGTGAAATAAGAGGCATTGGATCCATCAAGAGGAACGGATTAGAAATCACAGATGTTGCATATGTTGAAGGACTCAACTTCAACTTGCTAAGCATCATCAACTCGTGACAAGGGCTATAATGTTGGATTTAACATGGGTATATGCCAAATCAAGGATCTTGAATCGAATGAAGTTGTGTTGCAAGGATGCGAGACAAAAGAACATGTATGTAGTAGATTGGTCAACCGCTACACCCAAAGACTGCCTATTAGCAAAAAGCACAATTTGAATCAAGTTGGTTGTGGCACAAAAAAGTCGAGTCACCTAAATTTCAAAACGATTAATAAGCTTGCGAAGTAATCTTGTGGAAGGACTTCCGACTCAGTATACAAGAAGGAGAGTATATGTGACGCATGTCGAAGGAAAACAGATCAAATCATCATTCAAAGAAAAGACCCGCCCATCTTCAACAAGAAATTATTACATTTGCTACATATGGATCTATTTGGCCCAAAGTGGAACCGGCTAGCATAAGTGGAAAGAAATACACTTTGGTGGTAGTAGATGACTACTCAAGATATACATGGACTATATTCATGTGTAAGAAGAAAGAAACTCTACGTAAAGCGCCACATGGTGATGAAGAAAATTCAAAATGAAAAGAGCCAAACCATTATCAAAATAAGATCGAGCAGGAACCGAGTTTGTCAATGGGATAATAACTCGATATTGTATTGAAAATGGCATTGGTCATGAATTATCTGCAGCAAGGACTCCACAGCAGAATGGAGTTGCGAGAAAGAAGGAATAGAACTCTCAAAGAAGCAAAGAATGACCATGTTAGTCAAGCAGGTTACCAAAAAGATTTTGGGTGAAGCAATCAACACATTTCGCTACACTCAAAACAGATGTATGATAAACAGACGGTGACAAAGACTCCCTATGAGATTTGGACAGGAGAAAACCAAATGTTGCATATTTTAGAATATTTGGATGTAAATGCTTCATCCATAACAATGGCAAAGACAATCTAAAGGCTTTCGATGCTAAAGCCGATGAAGGTATCTTCTTGGGATACTCAATTTGAAAGCAAAGCCTACAGAGTACTCAACAAAAGGACTATGGTTGCGGAGGAATCCATTCATGTGGTATTCGATGAGCAAAATGTAAATGGAGAAGATATTGAAGAGTCACCGATAAATTTGAATCATCCAAACATACGAGAAAAATCCCTTGTCAAGCCGAAATCGAATTGTAATCTCGGAAGAAGATGAGATAGTCTGAATCTCAAAAACACCGGAAAATTTGCGGCTAAGTGATTACGAGAGAGTCGATCAAAGCAACACAACTTCTAGACGATCAATCCAGCTAACTTACTTCAACCTCGATGTAAGATGGTGAAAGACCATCCACGAGAACTTGTCATTGGAGATATAAAAGAAGGTGTCAAAACAAGATCCAAAACTCAACAAGAAGCTATGTGCACATGCTTTATCTCACAAATAGAGCCTAAAGATATGTTACAAGCATTGGATGACACACATTGGATTCAAGCTATGCAAGAAGAGCTGAATCAGTTTTAAAGAAATAAAGTATGGGAATTAGCTCAAAGACCCACCCATCAAAATGTTATTGGTACTAAATGGGTGTTCGAAACAAGATGAACGAGGAGGGTTCTGCGTGGTAAGAAACAAAGCAAGACTAGTAGCCAAAGGATATTGCCAAGAAGAAGGAATAGATTTTGATGAAACATTTGCTCCTGTAGCAAGATTGGAAGCAATAAGGATGTTTCTTGCCTATGCAGCTCACAAGAATTTCATTGTATATCAGATGGATGTAAAAAGTGCATTCCTAAATGGTTTGTTGGAAGAAGAAGTGTATGTTGAACAACCTCCAGGATTTAAGCGTAAAACTCTTGGAGATAAGGTATACAAACTCAAGAAAGCTCTGTATGGATTGAAACAGCACCGTGAGGCATGGTATGATACTTGTCACAATTCCTAATCGAGAATGGATTCACAAAAGGAAAAGTAGATAGAACACTTTTCTTTAATTCAAGACAAGAAGAGTATACCGCTTGTTCAAATATATGTGGATGACATCATTTTTGGATCCACAAACAAAGAGCTATGTGAAAAATTTTCAAACCTCATGCAAAGTAAATTTGAAATGAGCATGATGGGAGAGTCGACATTCTTCCTTGGACTCCAAGTGAAACAATCGAAGGATGGAACCTTCATAAGTCAAACAAAATACACTAGAGATTTAATGAAGAAATTTGGTATGGAGGAGAAGTCTTCTGTGAAAATACCAATAAATACATCATCAAAATGGACATGGATGCGGATGGCAAGCCTGTAGATCAAACAAGATATAGAGCACTTATTGGATCATTGCTCTATCTCACAGAAGGTAGCGAGCGACATCACCTTTTGTCGTAAGTGTATGTGCAAGATTTCAATCTGCTCCAAAAGAGAGTCATATGACAAACTAAGAGAATCTTGAGATACTTGAAAGGAAGCCAAGAAGTTGGCTTATGGTATCCAAAGGAAGGTGGATTCAAGCTAATTGGCTATTCAGACTGACTATGTTGGATGCGAGTTGACAGAAAAGCACCTCGTGCACATGTCAAATGCTTGGAAACATGCCGATTTCTGGTTTAGCAAGAAGCAAAATTCAATAGCCACCTCTACACCAAGCGAGAATACATAGTTGCGGGAAGGCTGCGTGCCCAAATCCTATGGATGAGGCGGTGAGAGACTATGAAGTTGAAGAAAAGGAAATTCCAATCATGTGTGATAACACAAGTGCAATTGTAATCACTCAGAATCCTGTGTTGCACTCAAGAACAAAGCATATCGATGTTAGATATCACTTCATAAGAGATCATGTTGAAAAGAAGGACATCATATTGGAATATATCTCAACTGATAAACAGTTAGCTGACATATTCACAAAACCATTATGTGAGTCAAGATTTGAAGAACTCAAGCATGAGTTAGGGTTAATCGAGCTGAGCTGACACTCAGAAGACTCAAAGAAAAGAAATGGAACACAAAAAAGAGAAAAAGGACTGAATTCTCAAAATCGCCTAAATGAATCAACCATGTCGGAAAGACAATTTATACCGAATTTTCTTTGACAAATTTGAGTCACCGAGAGAACTCGTGACCGAGAAGAGTTAAATCGGCTAAGGGATAAGTTCGAGTCATTTATGAGCAAAGTGACAAAAACGCAATCGTTTTTACTAAGCGGGAATGTTTTTAAGAATGACGTCAAAGATAATGATGATGTGTACAGACAAAAAAAAGCTGCATACCAAGCTTATGATTGGATATAAATGTTGCCGCATTAAATTCGAGACATTAAATGCTAATTGGCGTGCAAAATCTAAGCCGTTGATTTCGATCACATTTCAAAACCACCCGCACGCCCTTTCGTAAAACCATACTTAACCCATTTTCGTCTGTTTTCTCTCACATATTACCAAAACGGTTCATTTCTATCTCGAAGCAAAGGCAAAACGCTCTCAAAACCCTATCGTATTCAAATCAATTTCTAAGTTTCTTTTCGGTGAAATCCTGAAAAATGGCATCAACCTATGATTTTGTCAAGCTAGGAAAGCAAATCCACACAGGTCGACCGTGGATTTCGAGGGCATGGTCAAACAGGGTCCGATGACGCCTCATAAAGAAAATCGCTGAAAAGCTCGAAACGTCCGGCCGAAACCATTTTCGACGATGGAGTTCTCGATGACCTATGTGGAAGAGGTCGCACGAGTTCTACGTGAACACCGAGATTCACGACGAAGGGATAAGATCCTCTGTTCATGGAAAGAAGTTCACCATCTCTCGCAAGGATTTGGTGAACACGCCACTACCGCGGAAGGAGCATCGAAATCAACGGCTGATGTAAACCTGGCCGCCGCTTGGAAGGAAGTAGCCAAGCCCGACTATGCTAATAAAATAGTTTACACAAAGAAACAAGAGGAGGCCAAGGAGGACTACCACAAACTGTTGGACATAGTTGCCAAATGCATAGACATCAAATTTGGCGGCTTTGACCAATCTATCAAAAGCAAAGTTGATCGTGAATGGCCGCGATCATTGAAGAAAGGAAAATAAACTGGGCTGAGTTTGTCTACAGCAGACTCTGCCGCTGAATGTAGGGAACAAATCCTTCAAGGAAGATGGTGCATTTGGAGGATCCCTAGGATATGGCACGGTGATTGGCCGGTGATGGAGGTGAAAGAAGTCCTCTTAGACATGGAAAGGCGTTCCATGTAAACAAGAGGATGTTCAGATCAAACCTCTCGGCGCACGTAAGAGAGCCTACGCCAAGAGAGCGACACGAGTGTGGGGAATCGGTGACCAAGATACAAATCGCTTCCTCTCCACCAAAGAAGAAAAGTCGCCCCGCAGCCGCTAAGAGAATCCGTTGCCCCGCAATGCTAAGAAGAATTTGCTTGCCCGCAAAGAAAGAAAAACAAACTCGCTCCCGCCCCGCGGCCGAGTCACCGCCCCGCAGCCGTGTCTCCCGCCCAAAGAAGTAGCGGTCGAGAAGGACTCTCAACTACCTTCTCCGATCCAAAAAGAGGAGCGATAAGCCAAGACGGGCTCCTCGGAAGAAAACACCAAGCACCGCCCCGCCACCCAAGACTCGGAAGAAACTCTCTCTCGAACGAGGTCCTCCGGTACGAACTAAGAGACGACGAAGAATCATCAAGCACTCCGAGCTTGAGAAACCGGCTGAGTCGCCCACTCACCGAGCAGACACGGAGACTCTTTGGAGAAGTAGAGTCTCCGGATATTATAGATGAAACAACTAAGTCTCTGCTGAAGGCGATCAGCAGAGGCAAATCAAGACACAACTGTAGTTCGCACAACCGAGACACAAGAAGAAAGCGATAGAGATGATAGTGATGTGATGATCCTATCCCCACCTTACCCCGGACATCCAAAATCGTCTGCGTGAGTGGAGGAAGTGGAAATTGAGTCGATCCAGGGAACAGTTCCAACGGCCTGAATTTATATAGAAGAGGAAGGAACTGAACTTTCTTGGATCGACCTCTGTGATCTCAAGACTGGATGAAGAAAAGCGCAAAGATATCTTGTAGATCTTCAAGGATAAGGAAGAAGGAGAGACAGCAGAGGAAGCCGAGGCACGTGAGAAGGCCGATCGCCCTATCACCGGCACCACGTAACACACACATCATCTCCTTGATGTCTTATCAGACAGTGATGAGGATCTGGACCCTGCCGCTGCCACAGAAGAGTTGCAAATGCAGCAAGCAATGCATGAATCCAGAATTCTTCATGAGAAGAGCATGATGGAGGGACCAGGAGAGTCCTCCAAAACACAACTGGAAATTGATCCAATGGGAGTAGTGCAGCAAATCGCCACCGTTGTTGCCGCCACCACTTCCCCAGCTCACTCGGAAGAAGGATTTAAGGAAATGGCGATGAAATCGGGTTAGTGGGGACCCCATCGAGCCAACCCCTAATGAAGGTGTCTTACCACCGCCCCAACGGCTGAACACTCAAAGAGAGAAACAACCGGGAGTTTGGAGACGAGTGACCCCATTCCAAGTCACTCGGTGGTGCGCCGTGAGAGGGAAACTCCCTCCACTGCAGCAAGGTCGGAGGATCTCGCAGATGACTCCACAACATATTTAGGAGGCGAAGTGGAGAAAGTACAAACACAAAATACACAAAGAAGTTGCCATCAACGAAGCTCGCATAATTGAGACTGCTCACCGAGGTGCCAACCGCTCGAAGGCTAATGACGCCGCCGATGTCTTTGTCGAGGCACAGAGTAATGTACCGGGAGTTAACACTGGCGATGAAAGTGAAATCCATGGGGTTGAGACTCCAATGGATGCCACCACAGAAGACTCTAAGACAGTGACACTCGCCGAAAGGGAGGTCCAAGGCCTCGCATTGCAGCTTGAGATCGCAGGAGGTAATGAAGGCCAACGGGAGGTTGAGCCTTCCCGGGTAAAAAGTCAAGAGAGAACATTTCTCCTGCTATTATTGATCCATCCGAAAAGGAGATAAGCGCACTTCATGATTCCCAGGATAATCCCGATGTAACCTTTTCGGGATCAAGGAAGCGACGAAGAAGCCGAGTCATCCCCGTGATGCAGATCCAAAAGACTCACCGGAGGATGTTCCAAGCACGAGCAAGTCGATCTCAAGACTACTCGTCAAACTTTCAATTTTGATGGTGAGCCACCAATGGAAATCTCATCATCGTCCAATGACGCTCGAGCAAGGCCGAGGACCAGTCCACTCAATTCGAGAAACCATTGAGACCAACGAAGCCGTTGAGACAGTGAGGCCAGCAAGTCGGGTCCACTTCACAAAAGACCCCACCAAACAGAGTCCACTTCGCAGCTCCCCAAGCCGCAGAGGTTCGACTCAATAGGAACTTCACGCGCACCTCTCATCATTGAACAAATCCGGTTGGCCGTGATGATTCCTTTGTAGAATCATTTCCTTTCTCTCTAGAGGTACCCGACCTCCCCGACGAGTCGAGAACAATCTCGTGCGCTTCCACAGATCGATCCTATTCTTCCATCCGACACCATCGTTCGGTGACTATGACTTTGACGTGCGCGTGGTCACCGCAACGGAAGAAACAACTAAAGTTCGGGAGGTGTTCAAAGCATTATTTGCTGAAATTGAACGGATGGAGAGGCACCAGGCCTCTATGGACATGAGATCGATAACAGAGATGCTAACCTCATCGCGACTTGAGAGGCATATCGACTTTAATCGAGGAATGGTGGCAACAACAACAAACAATGCGTGTGGAACAAGCTAGATATTTGAGAACATTGTTCAACAAGTGCGGGTATGGAGAGCCGAGAATGCCGATGCAAAAATGAAATTGAGAGAACACATTGAGCACATGCATGAAGCTCACATCGCCGAGATAAAGCTGCGTGAGCAAAATAAGAGTGATCTCCAGCCAGATGGAAGAAAACATGGATAGAAAATTCAGCCTTTTCATGGCCGAGATGAAGCTAATTTCAGAGAGTCCAATGCTACTCGCTCGAATTTCGTGCCGCATACCCGCAGCCAGACTCGAGGGTAGAACTCGGCTGGCCATCGCAGGCTCGACTTCCCGCTTGCAAGTATGTTTCTGTGGGTTCCTCTCTCCTTTGGTGATGCCAAAAGGGGGAAGAGGAATACTTTAAAGCACTAAAGAGATCCAAGTTTGAAAAGGAGGGAGCAAATTTGTGAAGGGAAAGACAAATTTTGAGGAAGTTACAAGGAAAAAGAAAGGAAAGTCTGTTGAGGGGAAAGAATCGAGAGATGTGACCTTAATGATTGCACAAACCCCCAACAAGGTCTTGTCACGGTGATATTATCGCAAAGACAAACTCCCAAATGACTCGCCACTCCAACACTCGCTATATCTATGGCCGAAAAGAGAAAGACAATTGAAGCAGGGATGGAGGAAGTGGAAGGAAGGATGGATGCCCGAGTTATGAATATCTTGAAACAACATGGAGGCATTCAAAGAGACAGAGACACTTATGCCATCTCGATGTCGGAACCGAGCCAAGATCGTTGATGAATTTAAAACGCCGCATCTCGAAGGATACTTTGCAAACATGTCCATGGCTCAAGCTTGGGACTTCTTGGGAAAAGGGTCTCACGCTATGTGAAGAAGCCGACAGCAAGCAGACCGGACCGGAGAATCACTCACTGGTCACTCCGCTAGTCACTCATTTGGAAAGAAGAAGACCCCAAGACAATACACGCCCGGAGGAAGAGGAAGAAGCGATGGTGGAGGAAGAGGTTTGAGACCAGGCCTCGCCCAAAAACATTGAGTACATAGATCGAGGCAAGAAAGGAGGGATCTCGGGCTGGTCTTGACCAAGTAGCCAATCTGCAAGTGGCTAAAAGCAATGCCGAGTATGCGAAAAGAATAGAAGAAAAAATAAGAGACAAACTCAGCTATGGGAGGAAAGACAAGAGAGATTAAGAAGAGATGAAGTCGCTTAGGAAGGCTTATGAAAAGAAGAAAGAAAGAAGTCAAGATGAGAAAAAGAGAAGAAGAAGAAGATGACAGAATCAAGAAGATGAAAGAAGGAGGCAACGAAGGAGATGAAGTGTTGTTGTCCACCCCTTCATGTATTTTACTATGTAAATACATACTATGTAAGTCTTCCGCAATAAAGTCAGTAAATTCTCTATCTTTTTATGTAGACAAATGTTTGCTCGATACACCTTGTAAACTTGATTGTGTAAAAGAACAAGAATGTTATGATCAATAAAAGGATTGATTCTACGCATACATTCTATGTGAATGCACTATCGTTTGTATGTATCTTTGCTATTTACATTTTGAATGTTTTAAGTTTTGGCATCATCAAAAAGGGGGAAATTGTTGGGAAATTTATTGTTTAGATTTTGATGAATGCCATGTAAAACTTAGAATAGGAAGTTGGCACACCAATTTTTGTTGTAAAATGCATTGTAATAAATATAAATGGGTCAAGCCGAGTTAAGTCACTATGCCCAAACATGCAAGAAGACAACCGGAGACTAGAAGGAAGACTCGCCGCAAGACAACCGAGTATGGCAAAGAAGAGAAGACGGAACTCGATCAAGGAGCAAACTAAGATGCGGTGAGAGGAGTATCATCAAGTCAACCCAAGATAAGCCAAGTCTCAAGTTGAAGTGATAGAAGAGTCATCCAATGATTGAAGTCGACTCTAAGTCACCCGGGGAAAGCAAGGAAATGCGTCAAGTCGAGATAATCGAAAAAGATCCGTTGTAAATCAAGAGAATTACTTAAACAAGTAATATCTCCATGCTACCTTTCTCGAAGTGCTCATCCCGGAAGCATGCAAAAGGAATAAACCAATGGGAAGCACTACACCGTGTCGAACTCGAAAAAGTCAAGAACAATTCATAAGAGGAAATGGCAATTCCAAGGATCGCAACAAGACAAGCCAACGACCACAAGTGACTTTCAAAAATAATCCTATCTCTTCAACGGGCAGATTTTTTTGAAAGATCACTATAAAAGGCTGAGGAATAACTCGAGAAAAAGTTCGAAGGTTACCTTGACCATCCGAGAATTGATTACATGCAAGAAAGAAACATTTTGTAACCCGAAATATTCTCAAGTTATTAAACGCTCAATCCTCAAGCCTACATTACGAAGAACATCAATCCAACACTCACCTGTGAAGGAAAGATAACTTCAATCAGTTGAAGAGGAAATTATCAAGAATAAAGGGGTCTACATTCCACGAAGGATTGTAGGAAGGTTCAAGGTCGAACCAAGTCTTGAGCTTTTGGAGGGCTTCGTGATCAAATCCAAAGAGCTTGAGCAAGTGGGCTGAGTAGCAAGGCAAACCGCCTGGGAAGAAGCCGAGTCATACGAGAAGTGAGTGATCAAGGCGCTCTCTGATCGAGTCCCAAAGGATCAAGTCACTGTGTGATCAAAACTTGTATCTGGATTACCACTTTGTATATCGATCAATACCTAGTGGATTCCTCCAGGAGTTGGAGAAGAGAGGAGTAGAAGAATTACCCCATCTTCGAACCTCTATAAAAACGTATCGTGTCATTTACATTTCAAAGACTTTAAATTCCTCGCATCTTATTTGCTTAACTTTGTTGATAAATTTGCTATCTACTTGATAATTTCTAAGTACTAAATCAAGCTTTAAATCTCTCGCTTAACCATAATTAAGGGTGTTAAGTCTTTCAAAAAACAAACCACAATTGAGCTAATTCAGTCTTAACAACTAAGTTATTCTATCCTCCGAAGTGATTTGAGTGACTAACTCTCTTGATTAACTAAATTGGTCATCCACCAAGGACAATTTGTGTAGTATCAACTCGATATTTAAAAAGGACTAAATCGAAAAGTTGGTAAGGTTTATTCAACCCCCTTCTAAACCTTACACTCACACCCCTTGGGACCTACAAGTGGTATCGGAGCGGTTGGTTCATTGAGCCTTCCATTGAGAACTAGATCTCCAAACTTTTCAAAGTCCGCTTTAGTACTTAAATTTTCAAAACTCCTTTTATCATTAAAATTTACTATCATGGAAACAAATTTGACACGCATCCCTATGTTCACAATTGAAGAATTTGATGATTGGAAAATTCGTATCGGGCTCATCTATCAAACATTACATGATGAGATGTGGATAGTGATAGAGGATGGGCCACCGCAAATCTTAAAAGTGAACACAAAGAAGAAGAAGTTGAAGGTGAAGAGGATGTTGCCCTAGACTAGCTATGGTTGAAAAACCAAGAACGAATGGACCAGAAAAAGATACAACTGGACAATGTAGCCAAGGACATCCTTTACAAAACCTTGGATAAAGCCATGTTCAATAAAGTCAAATCATGCAAAACGACTAAAGAAATGGGACAAACTAACATTGATTTGTGAAGGCTGAGCAAATCAAGGAAAATAAATTATCGGTGGTGTACAAAAATTTGAGAATTTCAAAATGATCGCAGGAGAAAACCTGGATCAACTGGATGCTCGGTTCACGTAAATCACCAACGAGCTATCTGCACTTGGAAAGGAATATACACGAAGGAAATGTGTATGAAGATCCTAAAAAGTCTCCGGTGAATGGGAAATGAAGGTCATGGCTTTCGAGACATTCCATGGACCTATCGAAGACCTCCAACCATGAACTATTCTCGGATCTCAAAGCCTACGAATTTGGTGAGAAGAAAAGATCGGGAAGAGACAGTTGTACCCAAAACAAATTTGCTCTAATTGTTAAGGATGGAAAGAGAGCTAATTGTGAGTTATTCTATCAAAATATCATGAGTGCGTTGAGTGACTAACTCTCTTGATTAACTAAATTGGTAAATCCAACAAAATTGTGTAGTATCAACTCGATATTTAAAAAGCACTAAATCGAAAAGTTGGTAAGGTTTATTCAACCCCCTTCTAAACCTTACACTCACACCCCTTGGGACCTACATTTATGAATCTTTTGAAGCATGTGATAGAATATTCATTGAGCGTATTAGGGTTTAATTTATGATTTTTATAGAGATATCGAAATCAGAAATTGGAACCTAGGATCACTTGGCACTCGAGAGTATTGGCATATAGATTAATAACTTGTTATTAATGAACAGGATTTAAAACATAGGGGATAACTAGGTGAAACCAACCCTCTAAAATTCATCTTCTACGTGTTTGATTAATTGTCTGAACCAATTCTTAGTTTAATTTTGGTTTTATTTTTAGTTTAATAAATCTTCATCTCTTTTCGATTTCTAGATAGAGTTAAGCTATTCTAATTATAGTACTTAGTATAAAATTCGATAACAATCCCTGTGGAGACGATAACCCTACTTTTGAAACCTATACTAAAACTTGACACCATACGCTTGCGGTAATAATTTTGCAATCAGTTACTATTAGTAGTAAATTTATTTTTCAAATTCACATCTCCATCATCTTTAAGTTTAACTTTATTTAACAAGCTATAAATTCTTGAAAAACCTGAAGCATTTACGAAGCTAAGTGACAAAACAAGGTCGTTTTCCTCGAGCAGAAATGTTTTTAGGCTTGACATCAGCATCATTAGATGATGTCAGTAATAGCCTACGACGGTTTACCCATGATTCGATATAAATGATGCTGCATTTAATTTGGGGAAATAAATGCGGTTTGAAAACGTGATCTCAATCGTTGATCAATATTTAAACTTTTCAAATTCTAAAAACTATCCTTTCAAGTCCCATATAAAGAGAAATTTCATTTTCTCTCTCTTCACTTTCACTCTCTTACACTCGAAGACTCCCAGAAGTCTCTATGAAAATACTCTGAAACCCTAGTTTTCTTTCTCGTTTTCAAGACTGAAAATGGCACCTACTTACAAATATGTCAAGTTTGCTGAGAAAATCCATATATGGAATGTCGTGGATTTTGAAGGCATTGGCAAACAGGGCATTGACAACGATCTCGCTGGAAAAATTACTAGAAACTTGAGAAAGCTGGTCTCAAGAAGTTTATGACAATGGAGATATCACATACATACCCAGAGGAGGTGGCTATGTATTATGTGAACACTTCCATTCACGATGATGAAATCCATTCGTGCTGTGAATGGAAATGACTTCAAGTTGATGCGGTGACTTGCCGAGCATTTGTTTCTTCCTACCAAAGTGGTCTTAAGGAGTTGACTGATAAGGACATGGATTTACCTATGGCTTGGAAGGAGATAGCCAAACTTGAGAATCTTTGGAAAACCAAACTACTCACTTTGAAGAAGTTGATCAAAGAGGACTACCACAAGCTCATGGATGTGGTGGCCAAGTGTATTGATAAGAAGTTTTGCTCATTCAATCGGCTCTCTCAAACTAAGGTAATTGCTATGGCGGCCATAATGGAGAAAAAGCGGTGAACCGATGAGTTCATTTTTGGGAAGTTATGCCAGAATGTGCTCAACATGACGGTAGCTGTAGATGGCAAGTTCGCGAGTTCGTTGGATTATGGCCTAATTCTAGGTCATTTGATGGAGAACAAGGGTGTACCCCTACGTAATGGGAAACCCTTCAATGCTAAAAAATAATGTTTAAAGCTAACCTCTTAGGCACCCAGAAGCAGGCCCATGCAAAGAAGACTATTACCTCTGAGGGGGAATCGGCTGAGCAAGTCCTCAAGGACACAGTTGTTTCCCCTCCAGCTCCCTAACGAAAGAATGAAAGCCTACTCTAACTCCCTCCCTTGTGGTTAGAAAGAAGAGAATAGATGCGCCCCGTAAGCCAGCTGGGAAAAAGTAGTGGACAGGAGAGAAAGCCTTCACAACTGAGGAACCAGAGGCGGTTGAGGCTGAAGTTCCCCTGGAGAGGAAGACAAGGAGGAGACTTCTGAAGAAAGCTGACAAAGCGGTCGCGCCAGCTGAATCCGCTACAACTGAGAAATCAAAGGATGCCGATGGTGTGGAAAACACTGCTCAAGAAACTCAAATAGTTGATAGGTCACACACGTCTGAACAAGACATAACTGTTAGGCCCACAGGTGATACAATCAAAATATAGCTAAATAAGACACAACTGATACAAGAAAGGATGATTCAGTTCTTATACAACCTCAGACCGGTGATGCTGTTGCTGAGGTACAGAAGGCTACTATAGAGCCCATGCAAGAATATGACAATGATGATGACGTTTGTGTCATATCCGCTGCATATCCAATATCAAAGAACGGCTGCGCGCATGGAGGTTTTGGAAGCTGAGTGCCAACCGAATTCAATTTGAAAGTCCGGATATGATTGATAAGGAAGAATACCTTCTAGGATTCGTAGACAACACCACCATTCCCACTGCTCCTGACGCAGATGTTTGCACCACCATTGAGGAGTCTCTAAAAACCTCACCCTTGTGCCTTCACAGATGCTAACATTACTGAGGATGCTTTTGAATGTGCCAGTAGTAGCGATGTGGAGATCTTGGATTCAGCTGATCCAGTCGAGAAGGCTGAGCTGCAACAAGCACTTAAAGAGTCCCGAGTGATGCATGAGCAATCTTTGCAAAGGGGTCCTGGAAAATCTTCTAACCAAATTTCTCCAATCCCTGATATTCTTGAAACGGTGAGGAAAATCGTAGAAACAACCTCACCAGCTCACTCAGAAGGACAAACCAGGAAACGGGCGTTAAAGTTAGGGATGAATATGTAGTGGGCAACCTAATCGAGCAAGTCTTGTGAAAGTTCTTTGAGACAACTACCTGCAGCCTGAAAACTCAAAGGGAACAACCGAGTCTAAAGTATCGATTGACCCCACTGCCCGTGATTCAACTGGTGAGCCAGCTGAGGGGGAACTAAACGCACCACAGCTGGGTTTGAGGAGGTTGTGGGAGACTTAAAAAAATTCAAGTTAGGAGGCGAAGGTGAGACCCAAACTTAACAGCAGAGTGGGATTAACGATGCTTTGACGGTTAAGACTCTCTCAGCTGAGATTCCAACTGCACTGCAGGCCGAGGAAGCTACTGAAATAGCAGAGGCACAAGATGGACAACATACCAAGACAGTTGAGACTGTTGGTCACGAAAGTGCAATCCAAGAGGTTTAGATGTCAAAAGATATTACTATCAAAGACCCTAATGCAACTAAGTCTACAGAATGGATTGATGAAGGCCTTGGAGTGGTTCAGACTACTACTAAGGTTGCTAAAGGCCCCCAGAAGTTTGAGACTTCTAATGGTGTTGCTCTAGGAAAAGAAAAATTTCCCGTTCCAAAACTTCCTACATCCGATCTACTGATTTAGAAGAGATAAGCACGTTGCATGACTCAGATGAAAATGTGCAGCTGGAGTTTCTTGACTTAGAAAATAAAGCCGAGTCAACCCTAGTGACCCAGCTGAGGAGGAACATGTGGAAAAGTTAAAGAAAGCTCGTGCAAAGGCTGCCTCTTAAAAGTTTATTTTGGTTGATGGCCCATCCCCATTGATGCCATCACCAACATCTACAAAAATGGAAGAATCTAATGAGCCGACGATGTTGTTAAGACAGCTGAGGCCTAGTCAGCTCAGCACACTCCCGAAGGAGGAGTGGGAGAAAACCCTTCAGTCCCTATTGGCCTGTTCTAGAAGAGATCCCATTCGTTGAGGAAGTTCCACAGAAAACAGAATCTACTGAAGAATGTGCCAATTACACAGTTGAGATACATCCAGAAGAATTCCAGGCTTCAGATGACTTAAGGGTTGTACCATTTGGTTTTGACGCTGACTTTATGCTACCAGAAGATTAGTCACCTGAGGCAGTTGACTTCAGAAAAGCCTTCAAGGCCATGTGTGCTAAGATGGAGGCAATGGAGAAAAGCTTTGTTGCGCTCAACCAATGGATTGATAACCACAATGCCATGATTTCTGGAGATATCCGAGGAGCAGTTCTAAGAATTCGAGAATGAACGATGCAAACGAAGGCACTAGGAAGAGAGCAAGTGAACTAATTCAAATCACTCTTCAAACAATTAGTGATTTGGTATGGTGAGCAAGCTCAATTCCAGCAAAGACAATGAGACAACATCAACAGATTGGAAACGACGCACAAGACTGTCCTTGAGTATTTGAGACTTCAATATAAGCAGGATCTTGAAAACATAGAAAGCACTCTACGAGCTGAGTTGATGGAAATAAGAGCAGAGATTAAGATTCTAAGATCCAAACAAAGAGCAGCTCGCTCAGTCACTCAAGATAATTTGGACCATCTTTTGATGCACACTCCTCAAATTCCTTTTGTTGGTATTGATGATGCCAAAAAGGGGGAGGAAGTAGTAGAAAGGGGGGATGAAGTGGAAGTAAGGGGGAAGAATCATCGATGAAGACCCCCAAACCCTTGAAAATCATGTTGAAATCCCAAATTAGCCCATCTACCAGCTCTCAGCTGCCAAAGGACATGTCAGCTAATGAAAAAGCTGACTCACCTTTCGTAAATCGAGAGTCGCGATTAAAGCCGAATTAGTCAAGTTGATCGCATGAAGCAAGGAATGACCGAAGGTTTGAAATCCAAGTTCCAAGGTCCTCGGCCAGGTCACCCCGCATTCACCAAACAGTGAAGTTCTTAGAAGGACCCACTCCCGTCTGGTCCGAGCAAAGTCATTTGAAGAGTTTCAAACTCTCAAGTCGGAAGGTTATTTCAAGGGAATGAATATTGCAAAAGCATAGGATTTGTTCTAGAAGAAGGGCTTAAAAGTTGTTCAATCAACCGAGAAGCAGCAGACTCAGTTGAGTAGTCAGTAGACTTCGAGGGCTAAGCCCATTTAGTACGCTCCCATAGGAGGAGCTGACTCTGGAAAAGGGAGAGGAAGGTCTGGTGAAAGATGCAGAGGTACTCCACCAAGAAGACCTAAGGATGTTCAATTTGTAAATCCCTTCAAGAAGGATCTCTTATACTGGGATAGACTTAGGGAACTGGAGAATAGAGATGTTGCCATGCGAAATGAAGAGGCTGCTAAGCGCCAAGAAGAAGAGAACGTCAGGCAATAAAGAGAGTATGAGGAGAGAAGAAGGAAAGATTAAGCTTAGAATAGAGCTTATGAGAAGAGGAAAAGGTAAGAAGAAGATAGGACGAGGAAGAGAGAAGAAGAAGACAAGAGGCGGAAGGCTGATGAAGAAGAAGAGAGAAGAAGGAAGCAACAGAGACACTGAAGGCTGCTGTAGAGACATTGTTGTTGTACTTTTACTTAACTGTAAATACACATAAAGAAATTTAAGTGTTCTGTAATTTTTCTTTGTACTTTGTAATTCATTGTAAAATGCAGAATGATGTGATCAATAAAATTACACATTTCAAATAATCATTCTTTTTCAAGAACTTTTTACATTGTTATTTTATTTAAGTTTTGGCATCATGAAAAATGGGGAAATTGTTAGGATTTATGTTATAGATTTTGATGATGCTATGTAACACTTAGATTAGGAAGTTGACACTCTAATCCTGTTGTAAATTCAACATGTAATAGATAGGATTCTAAAAGTTGAGTCGAAGCAGCCAAGTTGAAGATTGTAGAAAATGATTGAAAATCGAAGTGAAGATTCAATGTGTGGTGTCACCGAGTGTTGAAGATGAAGTATCGTGAAGTACCAATCCCCGCATGAGATCGACATCCAAGTCACTCCCGGATAAGTGGAGAAGACTATCAAAGGGGTTCAACAAAGACAAAAAAGACTCAAGAAAGATGAAGATGTCCATTGATAAGTAAAGTCAAATCTTTCTTTGAAAGAGGAAAAGGTGGCGACTACAACCATAAAGTCGATTTTTTGAAAGAGAGCAAAATTCTAAGAACCAATGGGATGCACCTGCAAACCTGTAGAGATTCAGGCATGCTGCAGAGCATTAATACAAGGATATGTCAACATCAAATGTTTGCATAACAAGACAAGCCAACGACGATGAAGTGGAGTTTTAAAATGCATCTATCTCTTCAGTGAATACATTTTCAAACGTCCACTATAAAAGGCTGAGGAACATATGAGAGAGGGTACGAAGCAATAGACACATACATGCAAGCATTCAAGCAAGAGCAAAATACTCTCAGTCAATAAATTCTATCCTCAAGCCTAAAACTCGAAGTAAATCGATCCAACACTCTTAGTCAGGGAAAGAAAGCTTCAAACTATTGAAGAGGAACATTGTTGAAAGACAAAGGGGTCTCCACAACCAAGGTTGAAGAAAGTGCAGTAAGATTCTAGTTTGAACCAAGGCTTTGGATTCGTTGGAGGGCTACATGATCAAATCCAAGAATCTAAAGGAGTTTAAGTAGCAGGACAACCATCTTGTGAAGAGTTGAGTCCCATGAGTGAAGTCAGCTGTGTGATCAAGAATCTTAGTGGCTTACCTTCAGGAGTTGGAGAAGAGTGGAGTAGAGGAATTAGCCCATCCTCGAACGACTATAACTTGCTCTATGTCATTTACTTTCAGCACATTAATTTTTGCACATTTATATCTGTTGATTGATAAATTTGCTAATTCTACTGATAATAACTTAACCCTTAAACAAGTGCTGAAAACATATTTTAAACAAAAGGGTGCAAGACTTCCGCTGAAAACAAAATAGCTGTATTTCTAAAAAGGTCATTTCACTCAGCTGGATTATCTTATCAACAGCTCTCTCGAGTCTGTTGAATGGATAACTTTACTGTTGAGGTTGAACTAAGATGTCCCTCAAGGACTAAGCTGACTTGTGATTAAAACTCTGATTTAAAAGATAAAAATCAAAAATTGGTAGTCTATTCAACCCCCTCCATTCTAGAATTAACTCTGACACCCTTTGGGACCTACAAGTCTACATCTTCGTGTGGTTTGGCAGTTCGCACAGACAGCGCCAAATGATGATGCTTTTTAGGACATATCACTCCAAATCAAATATTCTGATAAAAGTCAGGTCTTCCTCTTCTCAGGCGGGAAATCTTCTAAATCTTCTTCTCTGGGAGCCAAAAATATTCAAATCGGAACTTGCCTACACACATGCAAATGTTAGATGGGCTCTGGGTTATCCTAGGGAGGCCACTCTGATGCTCAAGTCAGAACAATGATCGAGAGAGAATGTAAGACAATAATTGAATACTGAATGATGAGATTATGAGAGAATTCACTTACAAATGAAGATGATGGACCTTTATTTACCTAGGTGATGGGTCTTGTGGGCCGTGTAGGTAAAATTGGCCTCTGAGCAGACTCGGATTCCTTTGGGCTGGGTTATTCCATTAATAGCCCATTGGGGTAGTTAATATTATTCCAATATATAAACATACTTATATATTAATTATTAAATGTCATTTTTCCCCTAACAGAAACTTTATTGATTTTGGTGTGAAAATTAGTATTATGTTTATGTTGGGGACAAAAATATCATTTTATTATTATTATTATTATTATTATTATTATTATTATTATTATTCAATTTATTATTTATTATTTATTATAGCCGAATATTATTATTATTACGAAATTACCCAATTATTAAAGGTCCCTCCATCTCATTTTAAGTTATTATTTTTCATTATTATATTATTATTCAATTTTGTGTGCTGACTTTCTCTCATTCACCTTGTTGACCTTGATAGAAGCCTTCCGGGACAACTCTAAGGCCCATCTAATATTTTTGGTATCGCAGAATGTTCCCATCATCGAAGACTTCTAGCTTTGGGAGAAGAAGACTTGGACTTAATTATATACCTTGACTTAGAGTTTCCCGCCCAAAAAAAAGATCATTTTGGTGTTGTATGTGGGACATCAAATGGCATGAAGATGTAAATCCAACCTCATGCAGAAAAAGATGAGGCCAAAAACTAGCAAGAGGAATCACCACCGGAAGACGGAGGCTAGCCCTTCTTCTCCTCCTAGAAGAGTGCCGCATATGGCTCCAAGCCCTTCTTGATGAAGTTTCCCGAAATGCTCTAAGGCACCAAGCCGCGACCGGATCTATTTGAGAGACCGCCACGCCTACGCCCGTTCTTTGAAAACCCGACTCGGGAGGTCAAGGAGAAAGAGATGAAGGACGCGGCGAGAATCGAAAGAGCCGCCTTGGTCAAGTGGACAGTTTTGCTTTGTTGGGAAATTTATTTGTATAGATTTTGATGATGCATGTAAAACTTAGATTAGAAGTTGGCATCCTATTTTATGTTGTAGTTAAACTATGTAATAGATAGGAAATATAAGTTGAGTAAAGAAGCAACCAAGTTGAAGATCGCAGAATTTGACTGAAGGATGCAATGAAGAATCAGCTGAGTTGCAGCTGAGTATCGAAGAAAAAATCATTCAAGTAAATTAGTTGTGTCCGTTAGCAAACTCACAGTTGAGTCATCCCAGATGTATGGATAATACTTCATAAATGGGTAAAGCAGTTAAAGGACTCGAAGAAAGCTGAAGAAGTTCGTTGGAATGTAAAGTAAAAGACTTACCCAAAATGGTAAGGGGACAGACCTGCAACCTTAAAGTTGTCTTGCTGAAAGAGTGCAAGTAGCTGGGAACCAATGAGATGTTCGCAGAAAAACTGTAGAGTTTCAGACAGCCTGTAGAACATTAAATTAAGAAAGGGTTAACATCAATTACTGCACAACAAGACAAGACAACGATCAGGAAGTGAAGTTTGAAAAATATGTGCAAAGCAAGCAAGCAAGAAAAACACTCTCAAGATATTCATTCTAATCCTCAAAGGGTACATTTGAAGTGAATCTATCCAACACACTCAGTGAAGGAAGAAAAGCTTCAACCTATTGAAGAGGAAAATTTGTTTCAAGAACAAAAGGGGTCTGCACATCCATGAAGTGAAGGAAGTGCATTGAGGTTCAAGTTAGAACCTATTTTAAATCCATCGGAGGGCTAGGTGATCAAGTCTGAAGAATCTGAAGGAGTTGAAATAGTGAGACAACCATCTTGCGAAGAAGCTTAGTCCCAGGAGTAGGGCCAGTTGTGTGATCAAGGCCTACTTGCACTGTCATATCTGTTTTGTAACAGTTGTTGCATTAGTGGATTACCTCCATGAGTTGGAGAAGAGTAGAGTAGAGTAATTACCCCATCCTTGAACCACTATCAAATTTCCTTGTGTCTTTTTATTTTCAGCACTTTACATTCTGCATATTTTACTGTGCTGATTTATATTAACTTGATTCAATTGATAATAACTTAAATTAAAACAAGTGTTGTAAAAACCATTTTACAAAAAGGGTGTAGACTTCCACTGTAAAAACCAAGTAAGCTGTATTTCTAAAAGAACTCACTTCACTCTGCTGAGTTTACTCTATCAACAACTCAATCGAGTTTGTTGAGTGGTTAACTCTCCTGTTAAGGTTGAACTAAGTTATTTAGGGACTAAGTTGTTTACTTGTTTAAAAACTCTGATTTAAGATCAAAATAAAAAAATTGGTTAAGTCTATTCAACCCCCTGTTTGATACATGTTTTTATCTTAATTTTGATGATTTTATTTTATTACCAAAACAATGTTTTTTAAGGTTGTCCAAATACTCCTAAATGATTTAAAATGGTTTTAATATTTTCCGGAGTATTTCCTCAAGTTTATTTTTGTTAATAATGGACAACACTTTTATTGATTTTATATCAATGAGTTTTTACTCCTATAACAGGTTCCTAAATGTTGTCTAAAATACTCGATCGGTTTAAAATGTTTTTACTAAATTTTCGGAGTATTTCTTGAGTTTTATTTTCGACAAAAATTGGACAACATTTCTATCTCGTGGTCGACCGGGCCGCCCTATAGGGCAACCCGCACTGAAGATATTTTTAGAAACAGAAAATGAGACGGAAGTAAAAACAAGCAGGTCGACCGGTCGCTTTGGGCGTCGGCCGATCGTCGCCGGCCGTCGCCCCGATGGTCGACGGTACTGCATGTTTGGTTTTGAAACAGAACAAAATCTCTTCATTTTTGATTTGGGGGACGGTTGAGACAGGGTCGACCGGCCGAAACCTACGCCGACCGGCCGCCCTGTTGTATTTTTCAAAGTGTTCTCATTTCTCTTATTTTTCGTGATGCACGGTCGCCCATGTGTATTGACAAAGACAAAAAATATGACCGTTTGACAAACAGACACATTTCCTTAAATTGTGGGATTGATTTCTATGACTATGTTCTTGATTTTAATTGTATTTTTCTGTAGATTTTCAATCCCCAAGAGGAGCCTATGCTTGATCAATCATCTCCTATAAATAGAGGATGTTTTGGAGCAACCAACACAACAATTGAGATACAACACAACAAGATACACTTCAAGCAAATACTTGGTCTTTCATTGTTATTATTCTTGTTGTAAATTTGCCTAGCTTATCACTTTCACATCCTTGAGGTCTAGGCTATTCTTGATTACACTTTGCACTCAAATTGTATTATTCATTATTGAGTTGTAATCTTGATTTTTGGTTATCATTCAAACACAAGATATCCTTGTGAGTGTTCTTGTGGTAAGAACACACTTGGATGATCTAGGTGATAGGTGCAAGAAGATTGTGGTGATCTTCTTATTGAAGTGTTGAAGAATTTGGTATTCTTCAAGGTTGAAGATTGTGGTAATCTTCACAAGGTGCCGTTGGAGATTGTGGTAATCTTCAAGAAGAGATTGTGGTAATCTTCAAGAAGAGATTGTGGTAATCTCAAAGGTGGTGTTGAAGAAGAGTGTGGTGCTCTTCAAGGTGTTGTAAGTTGAATTTGTATTAATTTTGGTAATTAATAAAATTCTTTTTCTTTTTGAAATCCATCCCGGATATACTGGGGTGGTAGAGCACCTTTTTCTTTTTGAAATCCTAGGTGGGTTGAACCTCTTTAAATTGACGTGTGTTGTTTACATTCCGCACCTTTATTATTGTGTTTGAGCATTCGGTTGTAAAAAGAGGGCTAAATCGAAAAGATGGAGATAATCTATTCACCCCCCTCTAGATTATCGTAGCCGCTTGGACTTACAAGTGGTATCAGAGCCAAACTCTTTGGCAAGCTCGTTTCACATCGCGAGTGAAGAGAAACAATCGACGGCTACGAACGAAGCTCATCCATCCAGCACCTCCACCACCAAGCCACCACTATTTGATTCTAAGAATTTTAATTTTTGGAAAGAAAGAATGGAATGCTATCTACAAGGTTGCGGGTTCGACATTTGGAACACCGTCATTTATGGAGAATCCATTCCGACGAAAGATACACCACACACCTCAAAAGGCTTCAAAAAGCTCAATGATGAAGAGAAGAAAATCATCTCCTTAAACGGTAAGGCTTTAAATATTTTGTATTGTTCACTTACTAATTTAGAATATGAACATATTGTAGGAATAAAGTCGGCACATGAAGTATGGCAAAAATTAGAAGCCATCTATGGAGTATTTGCAAATGAAAGGAGTCAAACAAAAGCATCTACTTCTCAAGGTCATACAAGCTCAAATCTAAGGAACAAGCCTTCTACAACTTCCAACTATGAAGAAGTAGAATATTGTTTTATGGGCATCAATGAAGAAAATGAGGTATGTCTTAAACCCTCTACTTCCTATGATATTATCATTCAAAATGATTATAGTGATTTGCAAAATGATTATGATGAACTTCAAAATGAATTCCAAAGCTTACTTGTTAAATACAAAAATTTGAAAAAGGAATTCAATATTTTGAATAATGATAAGGATAGTTTATTTACTTCCTATGAATCACTATCATGTGCTCACACCACCACTCTTGACAAGGTTAGAAACCTTGAAAAAGAAAATAGTACTCTTGTTGAGAATATTGATTGCATGAAAAAGGATTTATTAAAATCCAACTTGAGTACCAATAAAATGTCCAACATTATTGATATTCATAATTGTGATAAAAGACTTGATCATAAGCCTAATGTTGTTAATCATATGAAAAAGGATCAAGTCACTATGCATGTTGGTCATTATGCTCCTAAAATTATTACATGTTTTTATTGTGGTAAAAAGGGTCATACGGCTAATTTTTGTCGAGCTAGAAATAGCTATAATTATTGTTGGAGACCTAAAAGTCTCAAAGCTAATCCTAAAGGACCCAAACACATGAGGGTACCACAAAATAATGTGTTATTAGGTACCCGGCGAAGTAATAATCGTAGAAAATTCATGCCACCAAGAAAACATCAAATGAACGTTTCATTTGATCAAAGAAGGAGAAACTATTCTCAACAAAGCCAATTTCCAAGAAGAGCGTATAATCAAAAATGGGAAGAACACAATCCTTGGAAATGGCAAAGACATCATCAACAAGATGATTTTCAAAGAAGAAGAAACCATCAACAATGGGAAGGTAACCAACCTTGGAAATGGAGTAATCAAAGAGGTCATCATCAACAAAGTGACTTCTCAATGGGAAGATATTATCAACAATGGGAAAGACACAACCCATGGAAACGGCGAAATTGGTAAACCGTATCTCCCCATTTATATATGCATTTTAATTTTAATTCTATGCATGTTTTTAATTGTGTCTTAATTGCAAAATGAGTCTTCAAGTATTTATTTTTTAATATAGGTCTCCTATATATTTATGAGTTTCAAAATTTTTTAAAAGAGACCTTGCATGATTTTCTAAAACTCTTGAGCATTTTATTAGACTTATGTGGCTTATTATCTCTTATGAAATCTTATAGCATAAGCTCTTTTTGATATCTCCTATTACTTGCCTACACTTGTATTTTCTATGCAAATATTGTCTAAGAGTTGTGTAGGATACATATGGCTATTCGTCATCAAGTTTCTTAAACTATCGAGGTATGTTTACTCGTATTTATCTTTAAACTCGATATTATGCTTATGCACATATCTTTCAAGATATTTCACTTTAACCCCTTTAGTGCCCCTAAATGATTTTGCAAATATTTTCTTTAAAAATGCACTACTCGGTAAGTCTCGATTTTATCGAATATATGTTTTCCGAAACTCGTATTTGTTGGACTTTGTCCAAAATTATCTTTTTGCAAAGTTTTAAAAACTTTTGGGGTGAAAAATCGAATTTTGGAAAATTCTGTGAAAGAAAAAAATTGCCTTTGGGGCCGGTGGCCAGAGGGGCGACGGCCGCCGCACCTCGACGTCGTCGCACCCTACCTCGACCGGTCGCACCCTACCTCGACCGGTCGCCCAGTGCAAAATCATCGATTAAATACGTTCTGTTCTTCGTTTCAAACAGAAGAGAAAATTTTTCTCAAACCCTTAACAACGAAGTTCTTTCCCCTTTTCTTATATTCCTCAATTCTTCATCATTTTTCACGATTCTTGTTGCTAATCTTCTTGTTTTCACAAGAATCTTACACATATGGCTCCTCCTAGAAATTCTATCGAACGAAATCCTCAAAAGAGGAGAAGAAGGCAAAGGGGAGAATCTTCTTCCAATCCCCAACAAGATGATATTCTACAAGGAGACTATCAAAATCGAAACTTACGGAAAGAGGAGATTGTCGAATTAAGCCGAGGTTTCAAAATCGAGCATTCATTGGGACTCTAGTAAGTTATCACTCCTCACGAGCCTCCCTAGAGCTAATAGATTTTGATTTTTAAATAAACTTGCGGAGGAACATTATGAGAATATTAGATTGAATGATAAGAAAATTGCGTGCACTCGTATGGTTCGTTTTCAAGCATTTCATGATGAATTTCCGGATATTAGAGCTTATTTTGAAATTCAAGGATGGGTTTCACTTTGGGATAATCCGTGTTTGCATTATGATGACGAGCTTATAAGACCTTTTTATGCAAATATGTGGATTGTTGATGCCACGGTAGATACTCCGTTGGAACTTCACACTTTTGTTAATGGTAGGCATTTCTCATGGACATTGGCCGATATTTGTAATCACTTTAACGTGCCAAATGATGGAGTGGTCAATGTGGATTGCGCTCATTGGGATGATAACATTTTTGGTGTTTCACTAGATGATGTGAAAACCTTTCTAGGAGTATATCCCGAAGTGACATACTCGGCAATGCCGCCAAATTATCGGATTATATCTATCATTTGCTCCTATTGTGTTTGTGGAAAGATAGTAAAACTTCCAAGTAATCTCGAACTCTTTCTCACCTATAAGATTGTTTAAGGAAAAAGAGTAAATTATGGGGCAATCTTTGTGTATTGCTTGTTGGAATCTAGAAAGCCTACCAAGAAAAAATATACCTTGGGTAATTTGATTTGCCGTCTCCTATATTTATCGGGATACCCGGATAATGAAATGAATACTGAAATTCGTCACAATGATTTTGACAATGACAACATTCTACAAATGGTAAGAATGCGACGACATTTACCACGGGTTCCTACCAAAGCCGCTAGGGGACGTGCCCGACATCAACAACAACCTCGAGATGATTTCTTTAATGACAATGAGGTTGAAAATATTGGAAGAGGTGAGTTTGAAGAACAAAGAGATAATGTGGGGAATGAAGAGCAAAATGAAGAAGAGAATGTGGGAAATGAACAAGATATTAGGGAGGAAGGAGATGAAAACGAGTCGGATGTTGAAGATCTAAATCTCAAAGAGAGAATGGCCAAAGTGGAAAGAGAAACATTTAGAGATGTGGCCTCTCTTAGAAAAGAGCTCCGGGTTGTGAAAAAGGAAAACTCTAGCTTGAAAAAGTCTATCGGAAAATTGAAGAAATTCATCAAGGACCTTATTCCCGGAACTTGCTTCTCCTTGGATGAGGAATGATATCCCCACCCCTTTACTTTCTAGCATTTTCATTAATGATGCTTTGTATTTTTATAAACTTTTGTAAAACTCCTTTGTACTAATGATATTTGCTTGTTTTTCTTAAAAGGGTTATAATTGCAAGTTGATAATGACTTGTGGATGATCATTATTTTGATGGAGTATTTGATGGTAAAAATACTCTTATGGCATGGTTTGAATATTGGTATGAAGTACTTGATGGTAAAAGTTCTTCTCTTAATGCTTTGATCCTTATGCTTAGATGGATATGTTGGGACATTTGATGCATGTATTGTTTAAAGCATGACTTATTACTTGTTGGATGCTCTAATTTTTGGCATTTGTAATGCCTTGATCATTCTTAGCTTATCTCAATTGGGTTGAACCCTTGAGAATCTACTTTGAGCTTCTTATTTGATGAACATATTGTTGCATATGGTGCATATGATCTTTTTGAGCTTTGGAATGAGGTTGATTGATGATATGAAAATTTTTGGCTTGAAACTTTTACAAGAACTATATGCAAAGGCTTTTATTTTTCACGCACACAAGGTGTTTGTTGAAATGTCGCTATAAAACTTTCAACTTCTACATGACTCTCTTGCTTCAAAATGTCTTAAAATCTTTTTGAAATCATGTTTTTAGCTTACTAATGAGCTTATGGATCTCTTATGTTTCAATTCTCCCATTTTCCTTGGATTATTATGCTTTAATTGTTCAACGGTTTTTAAACCGTCCCTTTGGCGTGCTTTGATATTATTGTATGGTGTTTCCACCATCCTAACATTCTTTTTGATGATTCCAAAGGGGGAGAAACAGGATATTGGCTCATTAGCTCAAAGAAGCTAATAAAAGCTTGTTATAAAAGCTACAAGTTATGGCTCATAAAAGCCATAAGTTGTTTTTAGTCCAATTGTTGCTTGATGGACTTATATAATTGTTTAATGATGTTTTGTGACAGGGGGAGCTTATAAGCTCCTGAACACATTGTAAAAGCTAAAGCTTTTAGCTTATGGAAAATTGCTTTTACATTATTCTTGATTTGCTTGTTGATAAGGGGAGCTTGTGCTTATTACTGAATATATTTACTCCCTACTTGGTTGCTTTAATATTTTTGGAAATTTTGGTTGCTTCCAAACGGTCAAATGTTTTTACCGGAAAAATCATTTCTAAAATTGCTCTCTTAGTTTGTGTAAAAATTGTTTTGGTTTGTAATCATCAAAAAGGGGGAGATTGTTTGATACATGTTTTTATCTTAATTTTGATGATTTTATTTTATTACCAAAACAATGTTTTTTAAGGTTGTCCAAATACTCCTAAATGATTTAAAATGGTTTTAATATTTTCCGGAGTATTTCCTCAAGTTTATTTTTGTTAATAATGGACAACACTTTTATTGATTTTATATCAATGAGTTTTTACTCCTATAACAGGTTCCTAAATGTTGTCTAAATACTCTCGATCGGTTTAAAATGTTTTTACTAAATTTTCGGAGTATTTCTTGAGTTTTATTTTCGACAAAAATTGGACAACATTTCTGTCTCGTGGTCGACCGGTCGCCCTATAGGGCAACCCGTACCTGAAGATGTTTTTAGAAACAGAAAATGAGACGGAAGTAAAAACAAGCGGTCGAGGTTCGTCGCGCGCCGAAGCGGCGTCGGCCGATCGCGCCGGTCGGCCGACGGACTGCATGTTTGGTTTTGAAACAGAACAAAATCTCTTCATTTTTTGATTAGGGGGACCGGTTGAGACAGGGGTCGACTGGTCGAAGCCTACGTCGACCGGTCGCCCTGTTGTATTTTTCAAAGTGTTCTCATTTCTCTTATTTTTGTGCGACCGGTCGCCCTGTGTATTGACAGCAAAAATATGACCGTTTGACAGCAGACACATTTCCTTAAATTGTGGGATTGATTTCTAACAGCTATATTCTTGATTTTAATTATATTTTTCTGTAGATTTTCAATCCCCAAGAGGAGCCTATGCTTGATCAATCATCTCCTATAAATAGAGGATGTTTTGGAGCAACCAACACAACAATTGAGATACAACACAACAAGATACACTTCAAGCAAATACTTGGTCTTTCATTGTTATTATTCTTGTTGTAAATTTGCCTAGCTTATCACTTTCACATCCTTGAGGTCTAGGCTATTCTTGATTACACTTTGCACTCAAATTGTATTATTCATTATTGAGTTGTAATCTTGATTTTTGGTTATCATTCAAACACAAGATATCCTTGTGAGTGTTCTTGTGGTAAGAACACACTTGGATGATCTAGGTGATAGGTGCAAGAAGATTGTGGTGATCTTCTTATTGAAGTGTTGAAGAATTTGGTATTCTTCAAGGTTAAAGATTGTGGTAATCTTCACAAGGTGCCGTTGGAGATTGTGGTAATCTTCAAGAAGAGAAGAAGAGATTGTGGTAATCTCAAAGGTGGTGTTGAAGAAGAGTGTGGTACTCTTCAAGGTGTTATAAGTTGAATTTGTATTAATTTTGGTAATTAATAAAATTCTTTTTCTTTGAAATCCATCCCGGATATCTTGGGGTGGTAGAGGATTAGGCCTAGGTGGGTTGAACCTCTTTAAATTGACGTGTGTTGTTTACATTCCGCACCTTTATTATTATGTTTGAGCATTCGGTTGTAAAAAGAGGGCTAAATCGAAAAGATGGAGATAATATATTCACCCCCTCTAGATTATCGTAGCCGCTGGACTTACACCCCCTCCATTCTAGACTTAACACTCACACCTCTTGGCACCTACAAGTGGTATCAGAGTGTTTGCTAAACTGGATCTCAATCTTTTTAAGATCAACACTTGACTATTTTAAACTTTCTTTCAGAAAGCTATTATCATGGGATCAAATCTATCTCACATTCCCATGTTCACTGTTGAAGAGTTTTATGATTGGAAAATTTTTATGCAACCACATCTCTCAGCACTGCACGATGAAATATGGTTCGTCATAAAAGATGGACCCATACAAATCACAAAAGTGAACACAACTCTGAGAGCTGCTGAGGATGGTGTAGCTGAAATGCCTGTTGTGGTTGAAAAACCAAGAAGTTAATGGACCAACGAGGATCGAAAGAGATATAACCTGTATAACGTCGCCAAGGATATTTTATATAAAAATCTTGAGAAAGCTATGTTTAATAAAGTTAAATCTTACCGGAGTGCTCGCGAGATATTGGAAAAGCTGACTCTAATCTTGTTCGCCTTATTTTTAGCTTCACCGCAAGTGTACAGTGTAGTTTATAGAATAGGGTTAGTAAGGTCGAATCCACAGAGACTAATAAATTATTGTACTAAGTATTGAGATTGTAATAGTCTTATTTTTATCTAGACAATCAAAATTAGATGATTGGTTTTGTAAAAGTAAAACAAGAATTTATCATAAAAAGACAATGTAAAGGTTGATTGAAAAATCAAAGAGCTGAATGGATTCCAGGGTAATGGTTTTAGTTAATATCTCTCTTGTTATCAGATTAATCACAACCAAAGTTATTATTATTATTACCTATAAGACAATCACGAAAGTATTTTACCCTCTCTCTCGAGATGTATATAAAATGTTAATTGGATTATCTATGCTAGCATCTCTACTCAACATAAGATATCCAACTCCCAAAAACACAAAAGATTATAATCCTCACAAATATTCACAGACTTCTCAATCATGCAAATATTCATGTCAAGTACTCAAAGATCTAGTATTGAAACTCATCTCTCGAATTATGAATCAACACATCAAAACATGTTAAACCAAAGGCCTTTTGATAAAACAAGAAATAAAACAGAGTACTCGAATAGGGTTTGAAAATAATAACTTCAACTGCAATTAAACATCAAACAAAAGTATCCATTAACCTAAATTAAAACAAGCCTCGAACATCTAACATAGAACACGTGTTAATTAAAACCATGGCAAATGCTTCGAATCATTACTCTCACTAATCAAGTGTATGCTCTCCTCTCAAGTGTATAAAGGGCATGTATTCGCTCAAATCATATCAATGTTGAAGAATTACCATAAGCTTGCAAATCGTCTCACATCTCCGCCAGTAGAATGTATACAATTCATAAATCAAAAAGGACTTTTGCTTTTGGTTCTAATGAAGGCTCTTTGGTTAGGGTAGGAAAACATGGATAAAGTGACTCAAACTCGAGTGTATAGACTGGTAAGCACATCTTTCATTCAATTATTCTCATGTAAACCCAATATGCTACCCCAATCACCTCTCGTTCTTATCAACTTTTCGTATTTTCTTTCTCCTTTTTTTTCTTTCTTTCGCCTCCATCACAAATCCCAGCCTACAAGTTCATTCAAATCAAACTCATTTATAAAGTCGATTTGTTTTTCACTTTTTTTTTTACGACTCCTTCATGAGTATCCATCCTTTCTTTTCCTCCTTTTCTTTCTTCTTTTATTCCCAACAACCAACACTATCACAATTATCTAAATTCTTGACATCATCTCATTCAACCTTATTCAATCCCCTTACTCAATGCTATACGCTCAAGTCTAGGGTAATAGATATATCAAGTTAAGGCTTGAAATGTGGCTATCAAAAATTAGGCAACAGGCTCAAATTGGCTAACTAGGGAAATTCAATGTCATTAGGTAGGCAAAAGGCTTAACAAAAATGGCCTTAAATCATTTTCATAAATCGCATACAGCATGTGGCTTTGACAGAGATACCAGAGCAAGTTCTAGAATTCAAATCAACATGAATGACACATACAATCAACAAACAAGACTGCATAATATGAAAACAGTAAAGGCTCAAAGCTCACAGGCTTGCAAAGTCGTAACTCAAAGCATAACATCCATGTTCTCAATATCCACATGCTCCATATCATATATTCTCATCATGATTAATTCGTACTCAACACCCAATTCAAAACAGCACAAAAATTTCAAATAAATTCCCAAGGCGCAACGCACACCACAAAATCAGTTTACTCACTCCCTAAAAAAACTACTAAAGCAATAAACGTGCTAAAACTGTAAACGTGCTTCTAATACAATGCAACCTAAATGCTCTACATGCAACTATATGAATGCAAAATTATTCTCTCCACACCATTCATATCAAAATGAACTATCTCTCCCCCCAAACTTGAATGGAATTATATTGCACGAAAGAGAAGCTTGAATTTCAATGCAAAAAGAAGTGTGGAGATAACCTGACTTAATGAGAAGGCGGTGGTGGGTAGTGACCCCAACGTCTACCCGACGTTGTGGTTGATTGATGAGTGGTCTCTGTAGCATCCTCATGCACTTCTCCCCGATATATCAACTCGCATAAACTCGTACCCCCTTTAAATGCATATATTAACTGCTTTGGGTCTTGGTCAAGAACCGTATTTGCATTATTCACATCTAGTAATGCATACTTGGGGTTTCCAAGCAAGGATTTGAGTCCTGGTGTCGGGATATACTGATCCTGGTCACGCACGGGCTGACCGTGCGTGTACGCACGACCCGTGCTCATCTCGTTTTGGAACAGCTTTCTCACGGCATCACGCACGAGCTGCCCGTACGTACACGCACGGCTCATGCATTTATCGTCCTGTTTTTGCTCTTCTACGGCACCACACACGGGCTGATCGTGCATAGACGCACGATTCATGTGTGGTTCCAAACTTGATTGCACTTCCAGAATCTTTGGCCCCTCGTACTCTGTACAACTCCTCAGATGAATGACATTACATTGTTTCTTCGGGTTGACTTGGTTGCCCTTTGATGTTGTCCACCAACGATCGTGGCTAATTGGCTCTTTGGTTCCAAGATTTTTCATTTGTTGATGTTGTCCACCAACTCCTCAATTTTGTCCAACTTAGCCTCATGTTTGTTGAACTGGTTCCTTGTTTCATTCATAAATGTGGTGAGGATGTCCTCCATAGATGGTTATGCCTCCGGATAATAGTACGTAGGAGTGTGATTATTCCAGTAATTGTAGAAATTCCAGTTATTGAAATAATTGGCTTCCTCCATCAGAGCGGGTGTTCGTACACTACCTGAACCAACTCAAAGAAACAAATCAAATAATGTAGGAGTGGAATTAAATAAAATAAAAAGAAAGAAAAAAATATCTAAATTAAAAATAATTCTATCTATCACAATATTAGCACTACAAATTTGATTAGTCCCGGCAACGGCGCCAAAAATTTGTTCGCCTTATTTTTAGCTTCACCGCAAGTGTACAGTGTAGTTTATAGAATATGGTTAGCAAGGTCGAATCCACAGAGACTAATAAATTATTGTAATAAGTATTGAGATTGTAATAGTCTTTTTTTTATCTAGACGATCGAAATTGGATGATTGGTTTTGTAAAAGCAAGACAAGAATTTATCATAAAAAGACAAAGTAAAAGTTGATTGAAAGATCAAGGAGATGAATGGATTCTAGGGTTATGGTTTCAGTTAATATCTCTCTTGTTATCTGATTAATCACAACCAAAGTTATTATTATTCTTCCCTATAAGACAATCATGAAAGTATTTTACCATCTCTCTCGAGATGTATATAAAAACGTTAATTGGATTATCTATGCTAGCATCTCTACTCAACATAAGATATCCAACTCCCAAAAGCACAAAAGATTATAAATCCTCACAAATATTCACAAACTTCTCAATCATGCAAATATTTATGTCAAGTACCCAAAGATCTAGTATTGAAACGAATCTCTCGAATTATGAATCAACACATCCAAATAAGTTAAACCATAGGCCTTTTTATAAAACAAGAAACAAAACAGAGTACTCGAATAGGGTTTGAAAATAATAACTTCAATTGCAATTAAACATCAAACAAAAGTATCCATTAACCTAATCCCAAACCCGGGAATCACTAGGTGTTTAGCCAGACATGAGAAATAAACAATTCATACACATATTATTCATGTTCATATCCAACTAATTGAAAGTAAAAGATATTATGGAATGATAAAACTCAGGGATGTCGATGATCTCTCGATCTATCTTCAATCCTCAAGCGTGTGGCTGCGACCTCGATCAATCTCTTGAATCCTCCGGTAGAAGGTTGCTAGGGCAAATATCAGTCTCCCCTTATTTGTGGCTGCCTCGTCTCTATTTATACTCCCATTGGGTCAAAACTTAAGTTAAGAATCGTCAAAACCTGACTTCACGCACGACCAGGTGGTGCGTCAGGCCATAGGACTGCTTGACTCTCGAAATGACACATGACCAGGTCATGCATCTACGCACGGCCCGTGCATTACACAAACTTCCGAATGTGCTTTTGAGGTCTTTATATGAGTTGTAGCTCTATCTCTTAGCTTTCCGTAGCCACTTGATTCAGCTCAGTATCTATTTTGTAGAGAGAGTTATGGCCAAAATACTAAACCCTGCCAATGATGGAAATTCTAGACGCGTTTGAACGTTTCCTGAGATGAATCCCTTTGTTGTTTGATCATCCATGGTTCTTTTGACACACGACTCATTACTATAACTCTAGACTCAAAATAGTTAGGCCAATATGGCTCTGACCACTCAAAGAACTCAAAAACAACATAGAACTCTAGTCCAGAAAGCCCAAATCAATGGTATAAAACCAACTGAACATCTGACTTCTTCTCGATTTGGGGTCCAACTCGGTGTATGCTATCAATTCTTGGTGGTTCTATATCGTAATGGTCATATTTGCCACAACAATACTCAAAATATCATCACATTCATGCAAAATGAGCAAAACGTAACATCTTTTCCACATATTGAGAATACGACCCATATTACTAAGGTAATGCATGTTTATCAACTCATTATAGCCAAAATCACGGCCAAAATACATGAAAAGCTCACACTAAAAAAATCTGCGAAGGCTCGGAGCAGATCAAGGAGAACAAGCTGACTACTGTTGTACAAAAGTTTGAGAAGTTCAAAATGCTTCCAGGTGAAACTCTATATCAGCTGGATGCCAGATCCACTGAGATTACAAATGAGCTGGAGAATGAAAAAGGACAGAATGTAAGGACATCATAGATAAAGAGGAAATAGCCCTGATGGTCGAAAGGTTCAACAAGTTCTTTAACAAGAACTATAAAAGAAGCAAATGTGAAACCTCCAGAAGATACTCAAAACCGTCCAAGAGCAAAGAAGAAAGAACCCCAAAGAGAGCTAAGACCATGAAAGTTGAGAACCTGTGCTAGAATTGTGGACAGCCAGGACATTTTGCAGTTGACTACTCTTATCCACCAGTCAACAAATATAGAAATGAAGAGGATAGGAAAGTCTTAAGGGAAAGAAGACCGGAAAGAAAGAAAGCCATGGTGTCTGTTGAACCTGACACAACTAAGTGCAAGGAGATAGCTGATTCAGACAACATTGAAGCAGACTACTCCTCTGACACTGAAGAAGAGGCATTGATATGTCTCATGGCCAAAGAACAAGAAGATGAGGTAAATTCTAACTCATCTAGCTCACATTCTGATGATAGTGATAATGACATACACACATTTCATCACCCACAGATCTTTATGATTCATTAGGCAAAATGATGAAAGACTTTGAGCACATGAAATCCTCACACACACTTCTATATGAGGAAACCGCCAACTCAAAAGCCAAAACTCATATCTGACTGAAGAGCTCAGTACTCTTAGTCACATAGCTGTTGAGAACAAAGAGTTAAAGATTGAGATACCTAAGGTCAAATAAGACTTAGTTGAAAGAGAAAAGAGGGAAAACGAATTAAAAAATGTGATTGCATCACTCGGCAAGTCATCCAAAACATTGGATTAATTGATGATGATATAAAAAGAAATTGGAGATAAAGCAGACTTAATAATTAATTGCTTTGCTAATGCTCAAACTCCCAGAGTGCTAATGGGAAAAAGATCCTTAAGAAATGGGTGAATCCAAAAGCTAAAAGAACCATATATTGCACCCACACAAAATCACAAACATAGACGTGTTGGCCTAGGATACAATGGCAAGGGGAAAAAGCCAGTTGAGTTTGTTGAAAGGGCAGCTGAAACGAAATTTAGAAAAGCCCATCAGCAGACTCCAAACAAAAAATATTCTGTGAAGTCAAATCATAACTACCAAAGGCCCCAAAGGTTTTACCAAAAGAAACCATATGAAGTGAATAGTAGAAACTACCCCACACAGGCCGACTGGAACCATCAAATAAAATATCAGGCAAAATCCTATAGGATAAAAGCCCAAGTGGCAAAGACCTCAGACTCAATATAGGTCATTCCCAAGGCAAATGAATCAGTATCAGCACACTTATGCACCCAATAACATTACATGTAATGCATAAAAATTTCCATATTATCCTAAGAAAGCAAATGCTCGCGAGACTCACGGGCATACACACAAAAGAGAAAGTTGTATGTTCCTAAAGCTGCTAAGCAGATTGCTAAAATTCATTGTGATTATGGAACTGATAGGTGGCAACCTCTTAGAGTCAAATCGTTTTGCTATAAGTTGATTGGATAACCTTATAGTGCTAACCCATCATGACCCAGAGAGGTTTGGGTACCTAAGACTTGATTTCCTTGATTGCGGGTTCGGGAACATGTGAGTTCCAAGGAACCTGGTACATGAATAGTTTTTCCCGGACATATTGTAAGTTACGATAATCTAGAGGGGGTGAATAGATTATCTCCATCTTTGATTTCGCCCTCTTTTTACAAGAATGCTCAAATACAATAATAAAGGTGCGGAATATAAACAACACACGTCGATTTAAAGAGGTTCAACCCACCTAGGGCCTAATCCTCTACCACCCCAAAGATAAGGGATGGATTTCGAAAAGAAAAAGAATTTTATTAATTACCAAAATTAATACAAATTCAACTTACAACAACTTGAAGAGCACCACACTCTTCTTCGACACCACCTTTGGAGATTACCACAATCTCCCTTTGAAGATTACCACAATCTTCCTTCAACGGCACCTTGTGAAGATTACCACAATCTTCAACCTTGAAGAATACCAAATTCTTCAACACCTCAATAAGAAGATTACCACAATCTTCTTCACCTATCACCTAGATCATCCAAGTATGTTCTTACCACAAGAACACTCACAAGGATATCTTGTGTTTGAATGATAACCAAAAATCAAGATTACAACTCAATAATGAATAATACAATTTGAGTGCGAAGTGTAATCAAGAAAAGCCTAGACCTCAAAGATGTGAAAGTGATAAGCTAGGCAATTTTACAACAAGAATAATAACAATGAAAGACCAAGTGTTTGCTTGAAGTGTATCTTGTTGTGTTGTATCTCAATTCTCCTTTTAGTTGCTCCAAAACTTCCTCTATTTATAGGAGATGATTGATCAAGCATAGGCTCCTCTTGGGGATTGAAAATCTACTGAGAAAAATACAATTAAGATCAAGAATATAGCTGTTGAAATCAATCCCACAATTTAAGGAAAAAATTCAAACGGTCGAAATTTGTCAAAAGATAGAGATAATCAAGAAATAGACGTTAGAAGAATGCAAAATAACAATCGATCGCGTATACCTGGTTGACCATCACCCCAACCGGTCCCCCTCATGGATTTTGCAAAGATCAAGTGTTAAAACAATTTTGTGACTAAACGGTCGTCTACAATGAGATGCCGGTCGACCCCCCTTTACACTGGCTCAACTTTTGGGTTCAACATACTCTTATGCACGGGTTGCCCAATAGGGCGATGTTGGCCTCAAAACCAAAGTGTTGTCCAATATTTAATCGAAGATAAACAACAAGAAATAAGAAAAATAGTAAAAACATTTTAGACCGATCGGGAGTATTAGGACAACATTTAGAAACATCGTTTGAGAGTGAAAACCCAATAACGTAAAATCATTAAAAGCGTTGTCCAATTTAACGAAAATAAACTTGAAGAAATACTCAGGAAAATATTAAAACCATTTTAAATCATTTAGGAGTATTTGGACAACAATAAAAAACATTGTTTTGGTGCAAAACAAAATCATCAAAATTAAGATAAAAACATGTATCAAACACATGATGAGAATAAGAAGAATTTATCTAACTTCAAGGAGTCAAGAGGAGCAAAAGTCATATTTGGAGGAATGAAGCTTCAGGGGAAATCAAAAGCATTGGATCCATAAAGAAAAATGAATTGGAAATCACAGATGTAGCTTATGTTGAAGGGCTGAATTTTAATCTGCTGAGTTTCAACTAACTTTGTGATAAAGGCTACAATGTAGGATTCAACATGGGTGTCTACCTAATCAATGATGTTGAATCAAGTGAAGTTGTGCTATTTGGAACAAGAAAGAAAAATATGTATGTAGTGGGTTGGTCTATTGCTACACCAAATACTTGCCTGTTAACAAAGAGCATAGTCGAGTCACACTGGTTGTGGCACAAAAAGCTGAGTCACCTGAATTTCAAGACAATCAACAAGCTTGCAAGGAGTAATCTAGTTGAAGGATTGTCGGACTATTGGAAAAGAGGTGATGCATGCCGCCGGGAGGGAAACCAAATCAAGTCTTCATTCAAGGATAAACCAATTCCTTCTTCAACAAGGATCTTGCATTTATTACATATGGAATTGTTTGGTCCTATTGAACAAGCAAGTATAAGTGGAAAGAAACACACTTTATTGGTGGTGAATGATTATTCAAGATACACATGGACCATATTTATGTGTAAAAAGAATAAAACATTGCAGAAGCTTCCACAGCTTATGAAAAGAGTTCAAAATTAGAAGAGCCAAACCATTATCAAGATAAGATCTGACAGAGGAACTGAGTTTGTCAATGGGATTATAACTCATCATTGCATAGAGAATGGTAATGCTCATGAGTTATCAGCTACAAGAACTCCACAACAGAATGTAGTAGCTGAAAGAAGGAACATAACCCTCAAGGAAGCTATAAGGACCATGTTAGCTGAAGCTGGATTACCAAAAAACATTTGGGTTGAAGTCATTAACACTACTTGTTACACTCAGAATAGGTGTACGATAAATAGGCAGTTGTCCAAAACCCCCAATAAAATTTGGACAGGAAGAAAGCCTAATGTGGGATAGGAGAAAGCCTAATGTGGGATATTTTCATATCTTTGGAAGCAAGTGTTTTTTCATAATAATGGAAAGGAACTGATGAAAGTATTTTCTTAGGATACTCAGCTGAGAGATCAGAGTGCTTAATAATAGGACTATGGTCACATAAGAGTTTATCCATGTGGTTTTTGATGAACTCAATGTAAATAGAGAAGACATTGATGAGTTAGCATAAAAGATGAATCAGCCGACTATTGAGAATAGTCCATATGCTGAATCAAATATCAGAAGACTCGACCCTGATGAGGATGAGATAGCTGAATCTCAGAGACAACTAGATGGCTTGCAGCTAAATGATGATAAAGATCAAGAAGAAGTTGTTCAAGACAACTTAGCTGCTAGAAGACTGAATCCAACAGACTTACTCCAACTAGATGTGAGATGTTAGAGGAGTAAGAACCAGATCCAAGACTCAACATGAAGCCATGTGTACTTGTTTCATTTCACAAATTGAGCCAAAAAATGTGTCATAAGCTTTGGATGACACTCATTGGATTCTAGCTATGCAGGAAGAGTTGAATCAGTTTAAAATGAATAAAGTTTGGGAATTAGTTCAAAAGCCTACCCACCAAAATGTTATTGGTGTAAAGTTGGTATTTAGGAACAAGACGAATGAGGAAGGATCCATTGTGAGAAACAATGCAAGATTGGTAGCAAAAGGATATTGCCAAGAAGAATGAATATATTTTGATGAAACATTTGAACCTGTTACCAGATTGGAAGCAATAAGGATGTTTCTTGCTTATGCAGCACACAAGAACTTCACAGTCTATTAAATGGATGTGAAGAGTGCATTTTTAAATGGACTTTTAGAGAAGAAGTCTATGTGGAACAACCTATATGTTTTGATCAGAAAACTAATGGAGACGAAGTGTACAAGCTCAAGAAAGCATTGTATGGTTTGAAGAAAGTACCAAGAGCATGGTATGATACATTGTCTCAGTTTCTTATAGACAATGGATTCGCCGAAGGCAAAGTTGATAGAACACTCTTCAGAATTCAAGATGGATAGAGTATATTGCTTGTTCAAATTTATGTGGATGATATCATCTTTGGATCCACAAACAAAGAGCTGTGAGAAAAATTCTCAAACCTTATGGAAAAGATGTTTGAGATGAGCATGATGGGAGAATTGACTTTCTTCCTAGGTCTTCAAGTCAAGCAAATGAAGGATGAAACATTCATAAGTCAAGCAAAATATACCAGAGATTTAATAAAGAAATTTGGTATGGAAGAAAAGTCATATGTGAAGATTCTCATGAATATTTCTGTGAAGATGGATATGGATGTAGAAGGAAAATCAATTGACCCGACAAGATATAGAGCACTTATTGGATCTCTACTTGAATACAAGTAGACCATACATCACCTTTGATGTAGGTGTATGTGTTAGATTTCAGTCTGCTCCCAAAGAAAGTCATATGACTGCAGCTAAGAGAATTATGAGATATTTGAAGGGTAGCCTAGAAGTTGGCTTATGGTATCGAAAAGAAGGTGGATTCAAACTAATTGGATATTCAGACTCAGACTATGCTGGATGTAAAGTTTATAGAAAAAGTACATCTCGTACTTTTCAAATGCATAGAAATAGATTGGTTTCTTGGTTAAGCAAGAAACAAAACTCAATAGCTACATCCACAGCTGAAGCAGAGTATGTTGAAGTAGGAAGTTGTTGTGCCCAAGTTTTGTGGATGAGGAAACAACTGAGGGATTATGACATATAAGAGAAAGGAATTCCAATTATGTGTGATAACACAAGTGCCATTTCAATTACTCAAAATCCAGTATTGCACTCAAGAACAAAGCACATTGATGTCACATATTATTTCATAAGAGATCATGTTGAAAAGAAAGACATCACATTGGAATATATATCAACTGAGAAGCAGTTAGCTGATATAATCCCAAAACCCTTATGTGAATCAGGATTTGAAGAACTTAAGAATGAGCTTAGATTGATTGAGCTATGTTAAGATGCTCGGAAGACTCATTCAGCAGAGTTAAAGATGGGAGAACTGCATATCAGAAGAGTTTCACTCATCGAGCCGAGTGAAGCAGCTTTTTATAGTTGTTTAGTAGAATCAAGTTAGCTGGACATCTAAGTATCATTCAGTCAAATAGAAGGAAGATAGAAGTAGAGTCAAGACATAAATGAAGAAAGCTGACTCATTTATGTTCTAAGTGCCAAAACAAGGCCGTTTGCAATTAAATGGGAATGTTTTCTACTTAACGTCAGCATCATTAAATGTTGGCTAGTAAAAGCTGAGACGGTTTACTTATGATTGGATATAAATGCTGCCGCATTAAATGCGATGTGATTAGTGCCTGTTGGAAGATTTGATCTCAGCCATTGATCAACTTTTAAACCTTTAAGATTCCGAAGCCGTCCTTTCAAGCCATATATTTATGAAAAATTCATTTCTCTCTCGTCACTTTCACTCTCTAAGCATTGAACATTTCCAGAAATTCTCTCTGCTACCAAGAAGTCCATCAAAGAAGAGTACCAAAAGTTGATGGACGTTGTGGTTAAATGTATCCACATGAAGTTTGGGTCATACAATTAGTTGTCTCAAGCTAAGCTGATTGTTATGGTTGGCGTCATTGAGGGGGTAGAGGTGAACTGGAGCGAGTTAATCTTAAAAATGTTATGCCAGAACATCCAGAACGTGAAGCTAGTAGAATGGGAGCTTGTGCATTCCCTGAGATATGGCCTAGTTCTAGGCTATTTAATGGAGAATAAGGGTGTACCTCTTCGCAGGGGAAAGAACAAGAGAATGTCCAAGGCCAACCTATCAATTGCTCAGAAGAGGGCACATACAAAGAAGACTGCCACTTTGGAGGGGGAATCAGCTGAACATGTCCCCAAGGACACAGTTTCCTCTGTCACAACCCCCTCTTCGGAACTTGCTGTCGTTGCTCCCAAAGTAACGAAGAAGAAAATAATAGTTGCTCCCCATAAGGCAGATATCAAGAAGCAGAAGACTCAGCTTGCAGCATAGTCACCCAGCACGGCTGAAGAACCTGAACCGGATGAGGTAGAAGTCCCTCTGGAGAGGCGCTCCAGGAGTCGGATTGTGAAGGCTTATGTTGCAAAGGAGGCTGTTGAGACAGCTGCAGAAATTACAGCTGAAACCACCCAGTCCCCAGTATCCGAGGAAGGTAAAAAGTTTAATTCCAAGGATAACAAAGGGACGAAAATGGGTGATCAAAGCACTGCTAAAGAAACTAAAGTAGGTCAGCAGCTGCCCTCATGAAGATAGGCGAACAAAGCACTGACGCTGAAGAAGCTCAAAATAGCTCAGCAACTTACCTCAGCCCTCAGGGCAAAATGGTTGATACTGAGGCAAATGAAGGGACAAAGGAAGTTGTAATTGATGAACCTGCCCCAGATGCCATTATTGATGAAGGCCCAGAGTCCCTCGCCTACCCAGACATTAAAGAGAAGCTGCTCATGGAGGCTATGGGAGCTGAGTGCGAGATGAGTCCAGTTTCAAAGGCCGGACACGATTGATGAGGAGGAATATCTCCTTGGATTTTCGGACAATGCTGCTGTCCTCTTTAGCTTTGATGCAACCTATTTCACTGTCGTTCTATATGAGAAAAAGGATGTTGAAAAGCTCAAGGGCTGGAGAAAGGAAAGTCACGGTGGTGAGCAGTGAAAGCAAAGCAAGCAGAGACGTTAAAATCATCGAAGGAGTTGATCCCATCGAGAAGGCTCAGCTGAAGGTGTTGGAGAATCTTCCATCTCTATCTCTCCAACCCCTACAATCATTGATATTGTGAGGGATCTCGATCAAACTACCTCACCAGCTCACTTGGAGGGACAAACTAGAGGGGATGGCAATGATGTTGGGAAATAAGTAGAAGAGGGAAACCCAACAGAGCCACATTCTATTGAAGTTATTGAGTCAACTGCTCAATTGGCTGAACACTCAAAGGAAATAGCCAAGTCTCCAATGATAGCTGACCCCATTGCCCGTGAATCAGCTAGTGCGCTTGCTGAGTGGGAAGCTGATCACACTGCAGCCAGGTTAGAGGAGGCTGCAAGAGACTGAAAATTTAAAGTTTGGAGGCAATGGTGAGACTGCTGAACAAGAGCAAGTTGGAACCAACGAAGCTTTGACGATTAAGTCTGTCTCAGCTAAGGAGCCAGCTGCATTGTTGGCCGAGGAAGTTACCAATGTAATTGGGGCATTGCAAAGTTATATATAATTTTGTTTAAAAGTATCACTTTTGCTTAAAAATGTATCATTTTTTACCCTAAAAAGTATATGCTTATTTTCAATGAAACAAAATTACATTAGTAGTTCCCTCAACATAGTATCACTTAAGAATCGAAAAGTACTATTTTTTATTAAAAAGGTATTACTTTTACTTTGAAAAACATACCGTTTTCAAAGTAACAAAATTGATTATTTACTTGCAAAGTTACATACATATGAGTTCAAAAGTATCATTTTTTATTAAAAAAATAACATTTTTACTTTAAAAAATATATGTTTTCAAAGTAATAAAATTATTTTAGTACCTCCCCTAACATAGTATTATACTAGACTAGAAAAGTTCCACTTTTTTTTTATTATAAAAGTTTCCCTTTTATTCTGAAAAGTATATATTTTCAAAACAACAAAACTAGTAATAGTAGTTTCCCTGAAAAGTGTTAGTTTTTCTTGGAAAAGTACTTGTATTTTCCAGAAAAGTATTGATTACGGTCAAGTTCTGTAATGTTATTCAATCAACCACCTTGCATAGACCCCTCCACTCATGATCATCATTCTGACGGCAAAAATCTCCCCAAAATATCACAAGCAGATTCATTCCAATCAACCAAGAAAGTCATTCTATTTTCATTCAAATTCAACATCAAAGAGCGCAACCACGACTAGATTTTGTGTTTGGTTTAAAATTTTTGTGCAAGGTATGTTCAAGATATTATATGTTATTTTCTCACATTACAATTAGCATATCCTCTTTTATGTATTCCAACACCCCAGAAAAAGGAGAAAAAATGGATAATCATCAATCCGTCCCACTTTAAAAATTAACGTGACTATATATAAAAATAAACTTGTAATAAAAAACACAAATCTGGCAAAGTCTAGCTAATAAAGCTGATTTTGTCAAGAAAAAAGGAAGCCAAAAGATTCATTAATGTAACAGGAAATGTGACTAACATATTATGCCATGCATCATATATGAAGCAACAGAGAGGGATGGAGACAGAAATAAGGGTGAAGAGGAAAGAGAGAGGGAGAAGGGAAGCGGTTTTTTAATAACAAATTTGGTTACCGGATCCGGATCTTGGACTCCATTTTACGAATTAGGATCTGTAAGACGGTCTTACTAGAGGGCTATTCATTTGTTTATTGAAAAGTATATTATGTTCCTCGATGTGTAATTGATCTT
This sequence comes from Rehmannia glutinosa, assembly GCA_016081115.2. Taxonomy (NCBI): domain Eukaryota; kingdom Viridiplantae; phylum Streptophyta; class Magnoliopsida; order Lamiales; family Orobanchaceae; genus Rehmannia; species Rehmannia glutinosa. Next base: position 33,765,196 of record CM071932.1, on the reverse strand, counting down.
ACGTTGTTTTTTTGTTAATCATTGTCCTACATGTTTGCCTGAAACAAACGAGTAGTTATAAAAAATGGGAGTTTCTATTTTGTTTATCTTCATTTTATGTTTTTACATTTATTATGATGAAGTATTAAATACATCTGTTAATTAATTGTTGACAGTTATTCTGTTATTCTGTTAGGTTTTTAGATGAGTCAACTGTGTGATAGAAAAATGTGGTAAAATATGAGTTTCTCATTTGTGAACATTCATTCTTGAAATATGTTAAAATTATCTTATATTTTCTCTAAATATAACATGGTATAGAGCTAGATAGTAGCTTGAGAGCTTCTTCAATAGTGCATCTCACATTACCAACATTCAATACTTTCAAAATCCGCCTCGATCGATCTAACTACAACTTCTGGAGCTCACAAGTCACGGCAACTACCATAGCTCATGGATTTGATGAACTTCTACTTGGAGCGATTCAGGTTCCTTCCCAATGGGTATTGGATGAATTAGGTGATTCTAAGATTAGAAATAATGATTATTTGGTGTGGCTTCCCAGAGATAAGTTCTTATACATTGGATCCTCAGATCCATTTCTAAAAACACGTTAGGGTATGTGAATTGGTGTTCTACATCTAGTGAAATTTTGAGTGTATTTTATAAAATCTTTTTCGCACTCAATATCAGGCACGAGTTATGCATCTAAAATCGATGCTACAATCTCTAAAGAAAGATGATCATTCAATTTCTGAGTATATTCTAGAATTACTATATCTTGTTGATATTGTTCGTGTAGCTAGAAAAGTGATTGATGATGATGATTTGATGTTATATATCTTACATGGTTTGGGACCTAAATAAGAAGCACACAGAACAAAGTATTGATATAAGTGTCAGTAATACTTATACCAACTCGCAGCGGATAATAAGAACACATATATAATAAATTGCATGCAAGTAAAAATATACTTGCAACGTGCCAGTACGACGAAAACTTCACTAGTTGATTGTATCGATTACAAATCACAACTTGAATTACTCAACTAGTACAAACTTATTAAAGCTCCTATCTATGAGTAGATGTATGAAGTGTATAACTACTCGTCCAAAACTAAAAAATATAAAATATTCTGATCTCTATGAAAATAAAAGATGGACAAAAAACTATGAAACGAAGAATCTCAATATTCAAAGGTGTTACACTGAATAGCAGCAACACTTCGGATAACACTTGGGTCTATATAGAAATTCGATCTTTGTTTCTTCTCTAAACTCGAACCATCTGATATCTCTTGCACTCTTCTCTCTAAGATTACAAGTTTGCGTGTTGAATTTTGAGGGACGATCTCTTTATATAGATGCTTCCAAGTCTCCAAATTCCTACAAAACATGGAAAGAGAGATATACAAGAACAAAGATTCATATCGCATATAAGTTGGGACTCTAGAATCCTTCCTTATCAATATGACCAAAAATAACAAGGAATCAGATCTTTCCATATTCAAATATTAATTTTGAGTCAAGTTATAGAACAATCCTTTTACAATTAGACTTTCCTTATTTAATAAATCCTATCATAAGTAAGTAACCAAGAAAGGCAAAACATATTAAGGTAAAGACTTTATTTTCGAAATTAGGAAAATTAATAGATCGTGTAAAATACGCATTCCAATAATCTCTCATTTTTTCCCTTTCTGGACAAAACCATTTGAAATCAAAAACAGGATCTAGAAAACAAGTAACTCTCCCTTAGTTAGAAAAATCAGAGTTTCAAAAAAATTTCTCCCCCTGAATAAAATATCGCCCTATTTAAAAAGGTATTGTTGTAGGTGGTATAACACTTTCATAAACACTCCAGATTTGTAGAAAATGATTAGTACTCAAACAGTATTAGAGAAAAACATCAAAGTGCTCAAATAGAAATTCAACATCAGAAAAACCATTAAGTATTCAGAGTACAACCATCTAAGCAATTCTAAAGAAATATGAAACCATAAAAAAGTATTAGATTATAAGCAAATCTTCAAAGTAGTTTAGTATCAGAGAAACATGGCAACAAATCAGTATCAGACCATGTCAAAAAATGTAAGTATCAGAATACATCGGAAAATCACTTGTCAAAGTGATACAATTCAGCTTCAGTTGCTTCAAAATAAAATGTTGTCTCCATGTCATGATCATCAGATCCAGGCATAGCTCCACTCAAACTTGCTCCCCCTCCACTTGTGCTTGGTTTAGAAGTATCAGCCCCAATTCCAGTATCAGCACCTTCTCCCCTTTTTTGTCCAGAAAGAGATGAGAGCATGCTTTGGATGTGAACTTTGTAGCTTTCAAAATATTGGAGATTTTGCTTAGCCAAAGCAATCTGTTGGTCAGCAAAAACAAGTTGTCCCTGCATAAAATTCATTGCAACAAAAAGAGTACTAGAAGTCTCAAATGCAAGTAGAGGGATATCAGTGGTGTTAGTAGCACTTTCAGGAACACTGTCAGAAACACCCTGAGGAACACTTGCAGGAGCAGTTGGAATAGAAGTAGCAGGAGGCACTTCTTCAGTATCATCTTCATCTTCGGGAAATTTGAGTAGAAAATCAATTTTCCTATCCCATTTAAATAACTAGTGTGAAATGGTGAACAACTCAGGCTCAGGAGAAAAGTTGTCATTATCCCACGTATTCAAACCATGGGAACTCAAAATCATGTAAATCAGAGAAGGGAAAGTAAGAGCATGGGTAACTTTGGATTCACCAACTATTATTTGATCAAATACTAACTGACCAAAATTTAGAGGAATCCCAGTACCAATCTTAAACAACACACAAACTTGTTCTTTAGCAACAAAAGTACTGTTTGTCGTGGGAATCCAATTATAAATAGAAACCTTGTGAAGCACATAATACAACGAGGTCAATCGCGAGGAAGGTAATTTGGCAGGGTGAGTAGGCCAAGATGTAGTCCTATTATGAGTGAGCACCCTAACCACTTCATTATAATCATTAACTAAGGCTTCTCCCTCAAAATCAGGGTGCCAAAGAAAGTTTCAATGACATTCGTAGAGAAATCATAGATACGATTACAAACAAACACTTTCCCATATATCCTAGACCTTCGTTTTTAGCATTAATTTCCAAATTAGCATAAAATTCCAAAACAACAATGCGCACATAAAGAAGAGTAGTAGCCATGGTACAAGTCAAAGTTTGCAGTTGAAACAAACAATTAATGTTATATTCTTCAAACACAACATAATCTACCTTTTTTCAGCAATAAAGTTTGGATCACGGAAGGTTGAAAATGATTTGAAGCAGACTCAGTATAGAAAGAGTTAGAGAAAGCTTTAGTTATCTCATACTCATGCTCAAGTGGTGCAACAGGTTCAGGTGTTGCTGTAGGAGTAGCACCACTTGCAGAAACACTCTTTTGTTCTTTCTCAACTTTGGTACGCCTTGTTTTGATATTAGGCACCAATTCAGGATCAATATCATCATCCTTATCATCCTGTTTTTGAGCATCAAAGTCTTCATCACTAGAATTATCTGATTATTCGGATTGGGTAGGGGATGTAGATGATAGAAAATGTACTATAGGTAGTTGTTTTTATCTGGGACATAACATGGTGTCTTGGTACAGCCGTAAACAAATTTGTGTTTCTCTTTCGACTGTTGAATCTGAGTATGTTGTTGTTAGGAGTTATTGTTCCCAATTAGTCTGGATGAATCAAATGATTGAGTAATATGATCTTCATAGTGATATCTTAACTATTTATTGTGATAATTCAAGTTCTATTGATGTTTCAAAGAATCTGTACAACATTCTCGCACAAAACACATAGACATAAGACACCATTTTATTTGTGACTTGGTTGGGAAGAACATTATTCTTGTAGAGTACATTGGAACAGAAAATTAGTTGGCGGACATTTTCACCAAAGCATTAGATTTGAGTGATTTTTCTCTTCGGAAGTCTATTGATTTGTGTGCAATATGACAATATCTCTGAAAGTGTTGCAGCACTCATAGTAACACCCGCTGCAATACCTGTATATACTGTATATTCTTTATTTTTGTTTGCATTCATGCATTAGATAGATCTGCGTATGCACGACTGAATTAGTTTGATGGAGTTCTAATGATGTACCCAAGATTGTTCACTTGATAAGCTGGTGTGAGTTGATGTTTGCAATCTATAAAATCATTATTATATATTTTCCTAAGCAATGAGTTTGAGAAACAAAAATGTATTGAACATGTGTGGAGGCCTTTGAGGGAAATAACTGCCTACCGTTTGTATGCATCTAATCATATTGACCAATTCTTATATATATTAAATTATTTTAAGCAGTATGATCTTGTGAAAAAGAGCTACCATTGAGATTTGTGTGAAAGATACCCACTAGATAAATATGGCATGTGTCTTGGAAAATCAAAATACTCGAAAAATCTTATATGATAGGATGCGGATTACAATTCATTGAATCACGTAAAAGTGTCTTTCAAGGTGTTATAATACTTGATACAACATCTGTTGAAACAGACCCCACTTAGGTGTGCGATTTTTATTTTTGTCACATATTTAGGCATAATTAGGACATGCATATTTGGTGAATTTAGGTGATGAACTAAAATTCGGAATCCTTTGGATTTTATGCAATTTTGGATTTTCTTTCCTAAATAATTGGATTTCTTGGAATCTTAAGTCTCGTGGTGTTATATGCAATGTGATATACTTGGAACGATTTGAAAATTCTTTGCATTGCCTTATCTATATTTACAGTTAAGTGTTTCATTATTTTCAAAGACTTAAATCCAAAAGTCAGTTTGACAAGATTTTATTTCTTATTTTATATGATCCGATTGGTGTTCGGATTTTTAGGGTTTGTATCTCGAGAGTTTATATTTGTTGGATTTCTTAATTTTGAATTATTATTTAAGTATCCCAACTTCACACACCCATCACCATACTTTATTCTCTCTCTAATTCTTTCATATCTGTTATCTCTTTCTCGATTATCACTGTTCATCTCTCCCAAAATTTTTGTTTAGATTTCTTTCTCTCTTCTTCCTGCATATCTCACTAACATCAAAGATGAAGAGAATTTTCACATGACTTTCATGTATTTTTAGTCCTACTTCGAGCCCTACCTTCATCGTCTTCCTCGCAAGCTACATGGTATACTCCGTCTACCCCTCAAAAATCAAAAGGTTCAACCTCCATGGTTGAAGCTCAGAAGGATCCTTTGGTTCAATTTACTCCACCACCACATGTTCCAGGACTTGAACTAAGTGTTGCAACACCTGTTACAACACCTATGGTTCCGATTGAAGAAACCCCTATTGTGCCACCGGAGAATTTTTCGCCCACTGATGAATTGACAGTGATAGTTGTTGTTCCTGAGACTCCTACTATGATTGAAGTTTTTCCACCTGGGGACCCAAAAAATGTGATCGATCTTGATGATCTCTCCAATTTTCTAGGTCTGTTTCATCCAAGGAAAGGCAGGGCTCTGGTGAAAAGTTGTCTACTGATGAAGGTGCAGAGATTTTGGATTCTCTGAAAAATGATACTGGGTCAAGTGCTGAAAGACGTGGTCGTAAGAGTTTTCCACCCATGTCGTGACACTCTTTGGGTTGGATGAAAGATCAGACTGAAACCAACTAGACTAGTGTTTATATCTTTAGTATACCAAATCCCTAGATTACTAGTAGTGCCTCCAACATATCAGATAATTCTTTTCAAGGCTTTCAGATGAGTAATCTTATGATTAGCTTGATAACGAGCACACAAAAACACACTATACATGATATCAAGATGGTTGGCAATTAAGTACAATAGACTACCAATCATGCTTCTGTACAAAGTGTTATCAACACTTTCAGCAACATCTTTTCTACTCCGTTTCTGACTCAAATGAGATGCACTATCTAAGTTGAATTTCTTCACCAAATTTTGTGCATACATACTTTGAGAAAGGAAAATCCCATCATTCGATTGTTTGATTTTGAAAGCCAAAGAAATAATTCAATTCACTAACCATACTCATTTCAAACGCAGACGACATACATTCAACAAACTCATTTAAAAGTTTTTGACTAGAAGATCCAAACACAATATCTTCTACGTATATTTGAGTAATCAGAATACTATGGTTCGTCCTTTGAATAAAAAGAGTTTTATCCACTTCACCAGATTTAAATCCCATTTGGAGTAAATGATCAGTCAATCTCCCATACCAAGCTCTAGGGGCTTGTTTAAGACCATAAAAAGCTTTTTTAAGCTTGAACACATGGTCCGGCTTATAGGGATCTTCAAAGCCTTTTGATTGTTCAACATAGGCTTATTCATTTAAAATACCATTCGAAAAGCACTTTTGACATCCATTTGGTGAAGTTTTAGGCAAAGATGACATGTTATAGCAAGAAGTAATCTAATTGACTCAATTCGGGCTATAGGAGCAAAGGTTTCATCGAGATCATCAGTTTTATTTTTGAAAATCCATTTTGTACAAATCAATTTTACATTGTTAGGTCTAGGAAATAATTACCACACATCATTCTTAGCAAATTAATCAAGTTAATCTCGCATAACATTTATCCAAAATTCATCTTTCAAAGCTTCATTAATATTCTTAGGCTCAAAATTAGAGATAAAACAACATGTTCTTACTAAAGTGCAGTTTGAGGACAAGTATGCATTTCTTACCATCTAACAGTAGTTTACCTTCTCTTTTCTTCGTGTACACACACCTTCAGTGACTTCACATATTACTTGTATAGTTGGGTGATTCTTCTGTGTTATGCTAGGTATGTCTCTGGTGCAGACAGTCACATGATCATCCAATACCGGGTTCTGTTCAATCTCATGTTCAGATTCGGTTTTTGAGTCGGTACAATCATGTTCACAGGTACTGTTGCAGGTGTTTCAACATTTGTTGGGACACTTGTAACTACATATATTGTAACACTTGGTTCAACTTCAGTTTCAGGAACTGATTCAGAAGTATCAATCGTCTCAATCAAATCAGAGATCAAGTCTTTGTTAGTCTTTCCTGCAAGGTCAGACAAATCATCGAATAAAACATTCACAGTTTTCATAATAGTCCTTGTTCGAAGATTAAACACGCTATAAGCATTACTATTTACGGAATATTCTAAGAAAATACTATTATCGCTCTTGGAATCAAACTTAGCAAGTTGATCTCTATCATTCAACGCATAGAATACACATCTAAACACATGAAAGTATTTAAGGTTATGTTTTTTTCCTAAAGTATCTCATAAGGTATCATGGTACTTCCTATCCTTCAACAGAAATGATTAGTTATATGGCATGTAGTGTTCAGGGCCTCAGCCCAAAAGCGTTTCGTCAAATTTTAGAATTTAACATGACACTTGCCAGTTTTTGCAATGTTCAATTCTTCTTTTCTGCCACCCAATTTGTTGTGGAGTTTTGGGTGTGGAGAATTCATGAGAAATTCCTTTCCTATCAGAGAAAGGTGAAAAATATGATTCTCAAATTGTTTACCATGATCAGTTCTAAATCCTTGCAACAGTTACACTATACAGGTTACACACTTTTTTTGTGCAAGTTTCTGAAAGACTCAAAAGCATCAGATTTTCCACATAAAAAGTGCACCCAAGTATATCGAGAAAAGTCAATCAACACACACAAAAGAATATTTCTTGCCACCAATACTCTCAACCTTAATGGGACCCATAAGATCCATGTGGAGAAGTTCAAAGCACGGGGTAGTATTAAAGTGTTGTAACAGTTGGTGCAAAACTCGAGTTTGCTTACCTTTTTGACAAAATCGACACACAAAAGAATTTTTCATGTTCAGTTTAGGTAATCCTCTTACAGCTTCATATCTAACAAGTTTATCAATCATTCTGAAATTCACATGTCCTAACTTTCGATGCCACAAATCCATTTCATTCTAGTTAACACTACGATATGCATGAATACCATCAAATTTGTAACAATTATTAATCGATCTCAAACCTGCTAAGATACAAATGTTAGAATTATCAAAGACTTCAAACGAGTTGTTATGAAATTTGTAGAATGTTTTTGAGCTTCGGAAGACCTTTCACATTCAGAGTACCCTTTCCAACTATCTGTCCTTGAGCACCACCCCAATACGTAACTTTACCTCCATCAAACGACCATAATATGTTATGTAATCGATGGTTCCTGTCATATGGCGAGAGCACCTGCTATCAATTTATCATGATCCTGCAATGTTAAATCTTAATGAGGTATATATAACATTACATGTCATCTTAGATTTATGGACCCAAACAGATTTTTGAAAATGTGGGGTGTCTCTACAAATGTTAGAAGACATTTGTGGTGACAACCAACTAGAAGATCTTTAATACGTTAAATTAGATTTTAGCATGCGACAATATGGTCTAATGTGGGCAGGCATAAAGTAGTAATGACAAACATAATGTCTTTTTTCTTTTTCGTGGGTTTTGATTCGAAAATCAGGGTTTTCAACCAAAGAGTTAGAAGCTTCAGAGTTTTTAGTTGCTTTTACAAAAATAGATTTTTTGTAGCCTATACCAGCCTTGTTATCACTTCCTAATGCCAAAATTTCAAGTTTAGCTTTGCCAGTAGTTAGTCTTTTCAAGGTTTTAAGAGATTTATCGAGTCCAGATCTTACCTTTTCTAGTCCATCATTCCTACTAGTCAGTAGTACTTCCAGACGAGTTAAAGAGTTCTTATGCTACTTATTCTCCTTGGTGAGCCTTTCATTATTGTCCTTTGTGAGACATCCAATTGTTGGACCCGTTTGTGCCAGTCTTAGTACAACTCTTGGTAGGCCTCTACAATGTTTTGCTCTTCACCATCAGAGTCCTCAGCAACGTAATTATCTATTTCAACTATAGAGGTAGATGTTAAGCACAATATATCTGAAGGGTTAGAGAAAGTGTACATGTCAGGTGTTGGAACATCTCGAACAACACTTCGAGAGACACCCAGTGGATTGATTTGCAGCGACCTTTTCTCTCTGATGATTTTCATGAGGGCAATAATATCATATTTCTGACCTGAGTTCTCCTCCTCAAGCTCATCATCGCTCAATGTAACACTCAGATTCATAATCCTTTTTGGCAAAGTGTTTGCACACTCATTGGCATAATGCCCAAAACCAGTGTACGCTCTACATCTAATCTTTTAAATATCAAACTAATTTCCAGATTTATCTTGATTGCTATCAGGTATGTTTCTTTGAGGGTATTTGGAAGTATCAGATTTTAAGTCTTTTTTACTTTGGAAGGAAACTGGTTTTTGCTTTTTTTTTCATGATCTTACTAAATGTTTTTGCAAATAAGGCCATTGATTCCTCACCTAATTCAGATTTCTCAACCTCCTTAGTTAATTGAGTTAGATCATCAGATTCATTGGGCAATACCTATAGAGCGTGTTTTTCCCTTTTGGTTTTCTGTTGTTGACAAAATTGAGTTCCCCGTCTTAAAGATTCCAACAAGTTCATCAAGGCAAAGCGTGGTGATATTTGACAATTCTTCAATAACAGCAATCTTCACGTCAAACCTTTCAGGTAGGGAATGCATCTTCTTACAAACCAATCTTGCATTCAAAATTGGTTCACCCTGACATTGAGACTAATTAACTATGTCACAAAGTTTCCCATGATAAGATGTGATGTCTTCATCCTCTTCCATATTTAGATTTTCAAATCGAACCATCAAGTGTTGTGACATAAAGAGACGAACACTTGCAGTAACCTTCACAATGCTTTTGCAAAACCTCCCATGTTTCTTTTGCCTCATAATAATTGCAAATGATTTTGAACATATGTAAGTCCACTGCTCCAAAAATAGCATTGAGAGATTTCAGATTTAGGTTTGCCAGTTGTACATCGTCATTGGACCAACTTATTTCGTTTTGATTTATGAAGTCACCATCAACATCTATTAACTTTGGAGGAGTCCATTCAGTTAAAACAACTTGCCAAGCTTTCTCATCAATCTATTTGATGAAAGCACGCATCTTAATCTTCCAGATTTAGTAGTTCATCCCATCAAGAATCAAAGGAGGAAACATAACAGCTCCTTGAACATCCTTTGCTCGCTCGAACATAGGGTCAACACTTAGTGAAATTAAGTCTTGACTCTAGGTGCCAATTGAAAGTTTTAAGGGTCCCAATTTTCAAGGATAAAGCACACAAGACAAAGTGTTGCTATAAGTGTCAGTAACATTTATACTGACTCACATCAAATAATAAGAACACAGAGATAAAAATTTATCTGCAAGTAAAAATATACTTGCAAACGTGCCAGTGGGACAAAACTTCACTAGTTAATTGTATCGATTACAGACCACAACTTGAATTACTCAACTATTACAAAACTTATCAAAACTCTTATTTATGAGTAGAAGTATTAAGTGTATAACTATTTGTCCAAAACTAAAGAATATAAAGTATTCAGATCTCTATGAAAACAAAAGATGGATGTAAAACTATGAAACAAAGACTCGCAAATTCAAATGTGTTATACTGAATAGTAGTAGTACTTCAGATATTACTTTGATCTATGTAGAACTTCAATCTTTGTTTCTTCTCTAAAACTCGAACTCTATGATCTCTCATATATAATTCTCTATAATATTGTAATTCTGTGTGTGTTGAATTGTAAGGGACTATATGTTTATATAGATGCTTCCAAGTCTCCAAGTACGTACAAAACATGGAAAGAGAGATATAAAAGAATAAATATTCATATCTCATATAATGTAGGACTCTAGAATCCTTCACTATCAATACGACCTAAAATAGCAAGGAATAATATCTTTCCATATCCAAATATTACTCGAAAGTCAAGTTATAGAACAATCCTTTTACAATTAGACTTTTCTTATTTAATAAATCCTCTCATAGTTACCAAGAAAGGAAAAACACTTTAAGTAAAAACCATATTTTTGAAATTAGGAAAATTAATAGATCGTGTAAAATACACGTTCTAACATTTTCCAAACTCAAATTCCCCTATAGCCTCACCACAGTTGTCACGGTCTAATATGTCTCTCTCCCCTGTATCTTCACCTCCTAGACCTTTCCAGCCTCTTATTCCTCGTAACACCCATCATATGCACACTAGATCCAAAACATGGCATTTTTAAATTCAAAGTTTTGCTACCTCGCTTTCTCCATCTATCGCTGAACCGACTACTGTCTTTGAGGCTTTATCTCTACCTCATACATGAGGTATACAATGTTCTAGTTAGAAATCACACTTGGGAATTGGTCCCTCCTTTTGCTCATATTCACCCAATTAGTGAAAAATGGATTTTCAAAGTGAAACACAAAGTTGATGATTCAGTTGGAAGGTTGAAAGCTAGGCTTGTTACTAAGGGTTTTGAACAACATGCATGTGTATATTATTTTGATACTTTCAGTCTAGTTGTCAAGCCTCTCACCATAAGACTTGTGTTCACTTTGGAAGTCATTCGGAATTGGCACATTCATCAAGTGGATGTGAATAATGCTTTCTTGAACGGAGATCTTAATGAACATGTGAATATGGTCCAATGCCAAGGCTACATGGATAAGGATCATCCTGGTCATGTGTGTAGATTGGTCAAGGCTTTATATGGGTTGAAACAAGCTCCAAAAGCTTGGTATGACAAACTTAAAGTCTTTCTGTTAACAGTGGGATTCTAAAGCTCTGTTTCAGTTTCTTCTTTGTTCTATCATCACTTTTATGGGAAATTGATCTTGGTTCTAGTTTATGTTGATGACATTCTCACCACAGTGAACAACCCTACTTACATTGTTGTATTGATTGCCAAACTCAATCATACATTCTCACTTAAAGATTTGGGTGCAATGAGTTAATTCTTTAGTCTTAAAACTATACGAACTCCACATGGTATTCACTTGGTCCAAACAAAATACATGAAGGATCTTTTACAGAAAACTGGTATGGCTAGTTGCAACCAGCTCCCACTCCCATATGCAGCAACACTAACCGTGGTCAAATGGTACTGAAACTGGGTTCCAAACCGGAACCAGAACCGTGGTCAATGATTTTGAAACTATTAGTCGGTCAATGGTTCCAAAACCAGAACCAAAACCGTGTAATCTAGTTCTGGTTCTGGTTCCTTGGACCCAAAAACTATTGAACCGGTGGTTTTAACCATCGATAAGAACCATCGATGGAACCATGGTGGAACCACCGATTTTGAGGTTTAAATCGATGATTTTTATTTTTTTAGGTCAAAATATGCTAGAAGATATGTTAAACATTTATTATGATGTTTTATATTAGTAACTACATGAGACATATTTTAAACCAAATGTTGTAAGCTAATTACGTGAACTTTGATTCTTCTTTACTCCAATAGTATATATATAGTTTAATGTTATTATTAATATTAAGTACAAAACTTAATTAGATATTAAGTCAAAGTCTTTTTCTTTCTTTTCCCCTTTTTTGTAACTGAAATTGATCAACCATTTAAAAAAATAAAAAATTATCAAAAGATAAAAACCAGAACCGAAATCATGGAGGAACCGTGTTCCAAACCGGAACTGGAGCCGTCAGATCTGATTTTAGAACCGTAACCATGATGCAGCAGTTCCGATTGTGGTTCCTCCAAAATGAGGAACCAGAATCAGTGGTTTGAGAATCAGAACTGGCGGTTCCAGAACCGTGGCCACCCCTACTTAAAGGGAGTTTGTAGTATGACTTTCTTTGAGTTTGTATCTCTTGAAGGATATGTCGATGCGGATTGGGCCAGCTATGTGGATGATCATTGTTCTACAAGTGGTTACTGTATATTTCTTGGTTCCAATCTCATTGCTTAGAGTTTCAATAATCAACATGTTGTCGCTAGAAGTAGTACCTAGAGTGAGTATCGGGCTTAGCCCTTACCACCAGTGAACTTGTTTGGGTTACCTCTCTTTTATTGAATTGGGGGTTCACACGCATCAACTTTCTATGTTGTGGACTGATAATATTGGAGACTTAACCTTAGCTTCTAATCCTGTATATCATGATAGAATCAAGTACATCGAGATTGATGTTCATTTTAATTGAGATAAAGTTCAAATATAGATGTCAATGTTTGTCATGTGCCTTCTGCGGATCAATTTGCTGACATCCTCCGTAAACCTGTCACGCCCCAAAATGGAAGCCGTGACAAAGAATTACAAACTTATACCGGTTTACCAATCCGGCCTAATAATCCTTCATTATAAATCAATAGTAACGATAAAATCATAATTAGGCATAATTAAGGGAACAACTAAGTCAGAGTATAGTTGCAGCGAAATCAAAAGAAAATACAACATCATAATCGTACCTCGGGGTCCTATGCCCAGCTATTACAACAAATAAGTCCAGAGTCTAAAACATTACAATTTAAAATATAGCGTCTTATCAAATCCCAACTACAATAATGAAACTAGACTACGTCTTGGAAATCATCGCCACCAACGTCCTGATACGATTCTTCATATTCTGGTTGATAAAAGACGTGGGTGAGACAAAATTCTCAGTGGATGAGTGCCGATGTACGAGTGCGGCTCACATTTATGCAAGGAAAACGGTTTCATGGAAATCAATGAATGAGAGTGCACATGACTTCATCTCGTTATTTGTTAAGATTTCCATTAACCATTAAGTTAGATTGGTTCAAAGTTAGTTAAGCATTATTATTGTCTTCTTAATTTATTTCCACTTTAATTTTGATATGGTTGTATCTAGTAGCCAACTTCACTTGGATAGGACCGTAGCCATTATCCCACTTTAATTTGGATAGGGTCATAGCCAGTATCCCATTTCACTTGTATAGGGTCGTAGCCAGTATTCCACTTTAAATTTTCAATTTACTTTTCATTTTCACATTCAATTTCAGTTCCACTTCAAATTTCACCTTACATTTCACTTCAAAATTTCTCTTTAAATTTCACTTTACATTTCACTTCAATTACACTTTAAGTTTCAGTTAAAAATTTGACTTCAATTTACTCTTTAAACTTCACTTAAAATTACACTTTAAATTTTATAAGTTTGCTCGTTCGAGAGAATTGATAAAACCAGTTAGCAAGTCCGTGGTGATCTTGGTCACACAATGTCCGGCATTTATTTTAAAACTTGCGGTCTAGTTATCGCGCGGGTGGATAATCTAGCCGGATTTGATATTTGGTTCGGTGCATTATGTTCAAGCACGATATTTTTATTAGATAATTGTGTAAAAATATATCTTAAATTTTTGTAAGGAAGCTGAGTTTAAAATATTAATATCAATGTCCTTAGTAAGTTTTAAAGATAAAAATAATTTTACTAAGGAGAATATTTCCTTTTGGGTTCTAAAATTCGACAAGTTTCAATTCCGGACACGAAAAAGGGTAAAATCAGTTTTAATAAAATTTAAAATTTCCAGAGGATTATATTTTTCAGAGACTCGGGATAGAATTATAAAATTTGCAGATTTGCCCTCTAGTTTCCAAAAATTGCGATTTTTGGCTTCATATTTAAAATTACGTAACTCTTAAACCGGAATAGGTTTTGAGGTGATTATAATTTTTAAATACTTCTTAGAACATTAATAGTTTGTGGTAAAAACAGATTTGAGAAATTCACAAGTTAGTTACCTCATTTTTGAAAATTACAATTTTGGCTCAAAAGTGATTTTTTGTCATTAAAGGCTTGTTTCAAGTCGGATGGTTATGAAATTTGAAATAAATGTTCAAAATAAAATAATAAATTTGTCAGTAAAATTTTGAGGCGCCAGGACTGCCCAAGTTTTGAAAATTACAGTTTTGGTAGTTTAAGTTTTACAATTTTATATTTTGGTATCAATATTATTCCTTATTGTGTTTTCTTGCCCTTAAAGGGTCTCAAATCTTTCAAGTCACTTCATATATGTAATATAAAGTTTTTTGGGCCCAATCTTTTGAATTTTCAGAGGAGGACTTTAACAGTTTTTAATATTTACATTTTTGGCCCCATATTTTATAATAATTGCAAAAATGACCCAAGCTTCCAATATCTTTGTACACGTTACAAGTCCAGAATTCCCATAATATGTAAAAATTCATATTAAGTATTTTTAAATTATATTTTAACATGCATATCATCATAAATCATAAAAACATATTGATGGGCATTTTATCAACAATTTATGCAATAAAGAATATCATAATCATCTTTTTAATTTCTCAAAATTTCATTAATACTTGCTATATTTCATAATGTACCACATTATCACAAGAGCATGCATTTTTATCACTAGTAAGAGAATGATGCATTTTTGTGCACTAGTGGTCTTGAGTTATAGAGTCTAATATGGCACTTCTCATTCTTCCTTCCTTAATTTCGACCAAACCCTTCAAGAAAGCCCCTAATGTCAAAATTTTCAGAAATTCTGAGACAATATTTTGGGTTTTAAATTAAGAATGAAAGAATCCCACAAGAGTCAAGAGAACTACACTTACATATGTGTAATGCTTCAAGTAGTGGTCTAGAATGGGGTCTTCTTTCTTGTATCAACTTCTTGACTCAAGCACTTTGGACGATATCACTTATATGGCATCCAAATCATATTTTTGGTGTTAAAAATTGGAGGTTTCAAGCTTAATAAGAAGGTGTTCTCAAACTTAAATGATTACCTTAACACTTAATGGTTTGAAGCTCTAAAATCTCTTTAAAATCAAAGCTTTCCTTCCTCCTTCTTCTCTTCAAATATTCGTCCACTATAGGTGCTTCAAGACGGGTGATTCATCAAGGTTAGAAGATGAAGGAAGAGTCTTGAAATTAAATATGAAAAATGGAAGAAGAATTTCTCACCTTTTCCTTGTAATTTTCGTCCCTTAGAGGTGTAGATGTGAGGATTTCGTGTTTCATTATTCTAAGTATGAAAGAATGAGAGGTTTACGTGTTGTAGGATAAAAAATGAATTTGATTCTTTCCCTCAACTACAATGGCCGAAAGTCTACAAGGTAGGAATACTTTTTCCCTTTTTTTTGTCTAAGTATTGGTTAAAGCTTGTTGGGAGATGAAGAAAATGAGTTGATTCCCCCCTAAGAAATGTTAGGGCTGAAAGTAAGGTGAGTAGGGGATTTTTTTTGTTTTTATTTCTAATTATTGTATTTAGGTTGTTGGGAGGTAAAAAAAAAAAGAGTTGATTTCCCCTAAACCCCCCGATGGCCGAAAATATATGTGTGTAGGATGATAAAATTTTCGTTTTTCTTTTATTTTGTTAATGTTAGGAATAATTAATGTATAGGTATATATATAAATATATAGGAGGTTAAAAATAAGGATGTGTAATAACAATAATATGTATTTTTTCAAAATAAATTGAAAGTTGTTTGGGAATGTATTATAAAATAAGGTGAAATATTTGTATAAGGATTTGAATGTATTTCTATAAAATATACCTATTTGGTCGTCCCCTATAAAAAAATGTACTGTAATATTTTATTTTATTTTTGTCCCAAAATTGATGATAATTAGTTTATAATATAAATCCCAAATTGGTAATAAGTCCCACAATTACTTATGAGTCTCATAATCACTTATTCTAAAATCAAGTTCTTAATTATATTGGATATATGACACTTAGTAAAATAAGTCTTCTAATTTTAAGGGGTCCAATATTACTTAAGTCATAAAATAATCAATTTAGGAGTTAATACTTAAGGAGGAAATATGATAGGTCTACTCAAAATAACGAAGGAGTGATCGACGTTGGAAGAAATAATTAAATGCGCGCCACATTTTATTTCTTATAGGTAATGTGATACTTAGTCGAAAAACATTCATCACTACACAACATCGTATCTTATGTTTATAAAAAGTCGGGGCCTCACATTCTCCCCTCCTTAAAATAATTTGGTCCTCAAATTCCTCCTAAAATAGCTATTGGTATTGTATTCGCATATCTCCTTCCATTTCCCAAGTGACATCTTCATCTCTAACTTCGAATTCCAAATCCTTTCTCCTCTTGTGTGCATAGTTCTTCTGCCGACTTTTAGCGATACGGATTCGCTCCTTGATCATTCTGACTTTTTCCATGGCCTCCTTGACTAAGTCTACCTTCAGAATCATTGGTGAGTTTTATTTTTCTTTTGGAGTCCATTGATCATTGATCTCCCAATGTAGTGGTCATCTGCATTTTTATCCGTATAGTGCCTCATAAGGCGTCATTCCAATTGAGGCCTGATAGCTGTTGTTGTAAACAAATTCAGTCAATGGTAAATGAGAGTCCCTACTTTCTTGAAAATCTAGTGTACAAGCTCGTAACATGTCTTCAAGAGTTTGGATCGTCCGTTCCGATTGTTCATCGATCTGTGGGTGCGTTGTTGTACTGAAACTCAACGAGGTTCCCAATTCCTCATGTTTGGCACACACACCCGGTTTTTAAACATCAAGATTTTGTCTTCTACTATGGTGAATTCCGGGGCATCTCCCGTTAAAACCTTTTCCATAAGCTCTCTGACTTTTGGTCTCCATCATGTGCTGCTTTAATCTCGCTCAGTAACTCAGGTCTTACCGAGATATTGGAGCAATATATTTGAGTGTTTGTTCTCATTGGATTCCATACGCTCAACACTTCTAGGGATTTCCACTCCTTAATCATCAGTCTGGCGATGCTGGCCTTCCTACTTAAAGGCATCTGCCACTACATTGAACTTCCTAGGGTGGTACAGGAAATTAAAGTGATAGTCTTCAATTAGCTCCATCCCTTTCTCTATCTCAAGTTGAGATCCTTCTGAGAGAACAAATATTTCAAACTTTTATGGTCTGTGACAATGGTGAACGCTGCTTAGTATAAGTAGTGTCGTCACTTCTTCAAAGTGAACACTACTGCTTCCAATTCTAGATCGTGTGTCGGGTAATTTGGCCTCATACGATTTGAGCTTCCATGAGGCATAAGCATTTACCTTTCCCTCTTACATAAGTACTGCTCCCAACCCTTCTCTTGACGCATCACTATAAATGATAAAACCTTTTGTTCCGTTCGGAAGGGCCAAGATGGAAGCGGTCATGAGTTGTTTCTTTAGTCCTTCAAAATTGGTCTCACACTCATCACTCCATTTGAACTTTACCTGCTTCTATGTCATTCGTGAGTGTTCCAACAATCTTGGAGAAATAATATTCTGCCAATCCCAAAGCTTCTAATCTGGGTCACTATTTCTAGTTGTTCCCACTGAACATCGGTTTGCACCTTTGACGGGTCTACTGCGATCCCACCATCAGGCACTATATGTCCTAGAAATATGACTTCCTTAAGCATGAATTCACACTTGCTAAACTTATCATATAACTTGTGTTCTCGTAGTGCTTCCAGCACGATTCTCAAATGACGTTCATGATCCTCCCTCGACTTGGAGTACACGAGTATGTCATCGTTGAAAATCACTACGAATTAATCCCAATAAGGTCAGAAGACTCAGTGCATCAGGTCCACGAATATTGTGGGGCATTCGTCAATCCGAATGGCATCATTACAAAACTCGCAGTGACCATACCTAGTTTGGAAGGTTATCTTAGGTATGTGTTCTCTTTTAATCTTCTACTGATAGTATCCTTATTGTAGATCAAATTTTGCGTACACCATGGCTCCCTTGAGTTGGCCGAATAGTTCATCAATCCTTGGGAGGTTATACTTATTTTTTATGGTCGCGTTGTTAAGACCAAGATTGTCTATACACAGTCCAAGTGTCCCATCCTTATAATTAATCCATACTTAATGACTGAAATTAAGTCATAGTTGACCAAATTAACTAAAAACTAATTCAAATATTGGATGAGTATCTAAATCACAATAGTAGTCTAAATAATCTCAAAAAGTCATTATTCAATCTTAGTGAACAATAGCCATCATAACTTAGAGAATACTTAGTGGTAACATCTAGTCGATATCCTATAATAGTCACATCCTTAACATATCTTATTCGTACTATCCAAACCACTATTCAAATTTTCTTACTTAAGCTTGTCCAAGTATTTAGGAATAAATAACACAATGGCACTATCATCAGTAAATCATACTTAGTGATTCTCATACCATCATTCTCCAAAGTAATATGATTAGGTATCTAGATCCTATAATATATCACATAACCAAATCTTATACTATCAAGATATAACCGTATATCCTTCAAATCTCATCACATCGGCATTATAAACTTCAAATCATGAAGTGGTACCAATCTAAGGCAGAGGAACCTAACGTCCAAACTGAGGAATATAAAACAAATTTAACACTACGACAACCCAAAGGAGTTCAAATAGTCATCCAAGATTCAACTTAGGTCATTTAGTTGTGGTACCAATCTAAGGCAGATGAACCTATCCTGGGTCAGCTCGGTATAAGTTTCCTTCTCACAACCGAGCTCTGATACCATAACTGTCACACCCCAAAATGAAAGTCGTGACATGGAATTATAAACTTATATGGTCTACCAAGCCCCTCTAATAATCCTTCATTACAAATCAACAGTAATGATAAAATCCCAATTAGGCATAATTAAGGGAACAACTAAGTCAGAGTATGGTTGTAGCGGACTCGAAAGAAAACACCATACAACATCATAATCGTACCTCAGGGTCCTACGCCCTGCTATTATATCAAATAAGTATAGAGTCTAAAACCTTGCAATTTAAAATCTAGCGTCTTATCAAATCTCAATTACAATAATGAAACTAGACTATGTCTTGGAAGTCATTGCCACCAATGTCCTGGTACGATTCTCCATCTTCTGGTTGATTGGGTGGGTGTCGGTGTGCGAGTGTGGCTCAAATTTATTCAAGAATAACAGTTTCATGGAAATCAATGCATGAGAGTGCACATGACTTCATCTTGTTATTTGTTAAGATTTCCATTAACCATTAAGTTAGATTAGTTAAGAGTTAGTTAAGCATTATTATTGTCTTTTTAATTTACTTCCACTTTAATTTAGATAAGGCCGTAGCCAGTATCCCACTTCACTTGGATAGGGCCATAGCAAGTATCCCACTTTAATTTGGATAGGGTTGTAGCCAGTATCCCACTTCACTTGGATAGGATCGTAGCCAGTATTCCACTTTAAATTTGTATAGGGTCGTAGCCAGTATCCCACTTCACTTGGATAGGGCCGTAAACAGTATCCCACTTCACTTGGATAGGGCTGTAGCCAGTATCCCACTTTAATTTGGATAGGGTCGTAGCGAGTATCCCACTTCACTTGGATAGGGCCGTAGCCAGTATCTTACTTTAAATTTGCACTTTCACTTTTATTTTCAGTTCCACTTCAAATTTCACTTCCAATTTCAATTCACATTACACTTTAAATTTCACTTAACTTTTCACTAAAAAATTTCACCTTACATTTCACTTTAAGTTTCACTTAAGTTTTCACTTCAGAATTTCTCTTTAAATTTCAGTTTACATTTCACTTTAAGTTTCACTTTAAAATTTCACTTGAATTTACACTTTAAACTTCACTTTAAGATTTCACTTCAAATTACACTTTAAATTTTATAAGTTTGCTCATTCGAGAGAATTGATAAAATCAGTTAGCTAGTCCGGGGTGATCTTTGTCACACATTGTCGATCATTTATTTTAAAACTCGTGGTCTAGTTATCGGGTGGATAATCTAGCCGGATTTGATATTTGGTTCGATGCATTATGTTCAAACTCGATATTTTTGTTAGATAATTATGAAAAAATATATCAAATTTTAATAAGAAAACTGAGTTTGAGATATCAATATCAAGGTCCTTAGTAAGTTTCAAAAATAAAAATAATTTTACTAAGGAGAATATTTCCTTATCGGGTTCTAAAATTCGGTAAGTTTCAATTCCGGACTCGAAAAAGGGTAAGGTCAGTTGCAAAATATTTATAAATTTCCAGAGGTTTATATTTTTCCGAGACTTGGGACAGAATTACAAAATTTGCAGATTTGCCCTCTAGTCTCCAAAAATTGCGATTTTTGGCTTGATATTTTAACATTAGGTGACTCTTAAACCGGAAGAGGTTTTGAGGTTATTCAAATTTTGAAATACTTCTTAGGACAGTAATAATTTGTGGAAATAATAGTTTTGGAAAATTCGCAATTTAGGTACCACATTTGTAAAAATTATAATTTTGGCCCAAAAGTGATTTTTTGTCATTAAAGGCTCGTTTCAAGTCGGATGGTTATGAAATTTGAAATAAAGGTTCAAAATACCATAATAAATAATTCAGTATATTTTGAGGCACCAGGACTTCTCAAGTTTCAAAAATTATAGTTTTGGTCCTTTAAGTTTTATAATTTTACATTTTGGTATCAAGCTTATTACTTATTGTGTTTTCTTACCCTGAAGGGGTTTCAAATCTTTTAAGTCACTTCAGATATGTAATTTATAGAGTCTTGGCTCTAATATTTTGAATTTTCAGAGGAGTCCTTTCACAGATTTTAATATCTGCACTTTTTGCCCCATATTTCATAATAATTACAAAAATGACCCAAGCATCCATTTTTTTTTACAAGTTACAAGTCCAGAATTCCCATAATATACGAAAATTCATATTAAATATTTCTAAATCATATTTGAACATGCATAGCTTCATATATCATAAAACCATATTGATGAGCATTTTATCAATAATTTATGCAAGAAAGAATTTTTTTTAATAAGAATTCTTTTTATGCAAGAAAGAATATCATACTCATCTTTTTAATTTCTCAAAATTTTATTAAAACATGAATCTCATAAATACTTGCTATATTTCATAAAGTACCACATTATCACATGAGCATGCATTTTTATGCACTAGTAGAAAGAATGATGCATTTTTGTATAAACATTTTTCACCCACCTCTAGTAGTCTTGAGTTATAGAGTCTAATATGGCACTTCTCCTTCTTTCTTCCTTAATTTCGATCAAACCCTTTAAGTCAGCCCTTAATGTCGAAATTTTCAGAAATTTTAAGTCAATATTTTGGAGTTTTAAGGTATGAATGAAAGAAATCCCACAATAGTCAAGGGGACTACACTTACATACGTGTAATGCTTCAAGTAGTGGTCTAAAATGGGGTATTCTTTCTTGTATCAACTTCTTGACTCAAACACTTGGAGGACAACCCCTATATGGTATCCAAACCATATCTTTGGTGTTAAAAGTTGGAGGTTTCAAGCTTAATAAGAAGGTGTACTCAAACTTAAATGATTACCGTAACACTTAATAATTTGAAGCTCAAGAATCTCTTTAAAATCAAAGCTTTCCTTTCTCCTTCTTCTCTTCAAATTTTCATCC
Source organism: Rehmannia glutinosa (assembly GCA_016081115.2). Classification (NCBI taxonomy): domain Eukaryota; kingdom Viridiplantae; phylum Streptophyta; class Magnoliopsida; order Lamiales; family Orobanchaceae; genus Rehmannia; species Rehmannia glutinosa. Next base: position 33,742,954 of record CM071932.1, on the reverse strand, counting down.
ACTATAGGTGCTTCAAGAAGGGTGATTCATCAAGGTTAGAAGAGGAAGGAAGAGTCTTGAAATTAAAGATGAAAAATGAAAGAAGAAGTTCTCACCTTTTCCTTGTAATTTTCGGCCCTTAGAGGTGTAGATTAGAGGATTTTGTGTTTTGTTATTCTAAGTATGAAAGAATGAGAGGTTTAGTTGTTGTAGGATGAAAACTGAAATTGATTCTTCCCCTCAACTATGATGGTCGAAAGTCTACAAGGTTGGAATACTTTTCCCTCTTTTTTTTTGTCTAATTATTGGTTAAAGCTTGTTGGGAGATTGAAAAAAAAAATGAGTTAATTCCCCCCTAAGAAATGCTAGGGCTGGAAGAAAGGTGAGTAGGGGATTTTTTTTTTTTGATTTCTAATTATTGTATTAAGGTTGTTGGGAGGTAAAAAAAAAAAAGAATTGATTCCCTCCTAACCCCCCTATGGCCAAAAATGTATGTGTGTAGGATGATAAAATTTTCCTTTTTCTTTTCTTTTATTAAAGTTAGGAATAATTAATGTATTGGTATATATATATATATAGGAGGTTAAAAATGAGGATGTGTAATAACAATAATATGTATTTTTTAAAATAAATTGGAAGTTATTTGGAAATGTATTATTGAATAAGGTGAAATATTTGTATAAGGATTGAAATATATTTCTACACAAAATACCCATTTGTTCATTCCCTATAAAAAATGTACCATGATTTTGTTTTATCCCAAAATTGATGATAATTAGTGTATAATATATATCCCAAATTGATAATAAGTCCCACAATCACTTATGAGTCCCATAATCACTTATTCTAAAATCAAGTTCTTAATTATATCGGATATATGACACTTAGTAATATAAGTCTCCTAAATTTTAAGGGGTCTAATATTGCTTAAGTTATAAATCAATTAAGGAATTAATACTTAAGGAGGAAATATGATAGGTCTACTCAAAATAACGGAAGAGTGATCGACGTTGGAACAAATAATTAAATGAGCGCCACATTTTATTTCTTATAGGTATTGTGATATTTAGTCGAAAAATATTCATCACTATACAACATCTATCTTATGTTGATAAAAAAATAGGGGCCTCACAAAACCTGTCTCCTCCTCTCGGTTTCTCCACTTAATTATATCATAAGTTAGGACTCATTTCTCCTCGGTCTACCTTGCAACAGAGCATATTAGATACAACTATCAATGAATTGTCTGACAGTTAGTCTGCTATTATGTTAGGTTGTTAGATGAGTCATGTGTGTGATAGAAAATCGTGTATAAATATGAGTTGCTCCCTTGTAAACATTAATTTTGGAAATATGTTGAAATTGCAGTTCCTATTTTATCTCTAAATCTAACATGAAGTAATTTGAAATGGATATATAAGTTTTTTTTTATCAGTATTAAGATGGTGTTATTAATTATACATATGTAGAATATATATTTATTATAGATGTATATACTATTTCAGAGTAGATGATTTTTCCAATGGACAATGTTTGAAATTTTGGAAGATGTAAAATCGGTTTATTTCTATTTTTGTCCAAAACACAAGATGTAATGCAGCAATTTTAAAAAGTAAATGGGGGTAAAATTTAATTTATCGTGCACTGAGTCTACTCTTTCATCTAAATCTTATGTTTTTGCGTGCCATAGAAAATTTCTCCAACCTTTACCCCGAGCCTCAAATAAGATTTTCCGGAGAAAGTATACTTCAGAGATTGATGCAACAACTTGTGGATAGTAAAAGTAGGCAAAAGTGGGGATTAATGGTGTTTTGTTGATGGTTGTCTTAAGTTTGCACACAATAATTTGTTGGCAAGTGGAGACATTTTTGTGTTAGAATATTATTGTGGTAATTGGTTTTTTGTCAAAATATTTGGAACAATTGCAACTGAAAAAAAGGCACAATTTACGCTTAAGGGTATAAAAAACCAGGAGTAGGTCTCTAAACATGTTGATGATTTTAATGATAACGATGATGACGACATGGACAATGATGGTGATGGTAATGGTGATGAGATTGAACGAGATGAGAATGAGAATGAGAATAAGAATGATGATTATGGTGAGGGTGATGGTGATAGTGATTTTTTTAAAAAAAAAAAATTAGTGATGAATTTTTTAAAAAAAAAAATAGTTATAATTTGTATTAATAATTACCACCCCATTTTGTCTTCAAGAGTGTATTGGCCCCGGTAAAGCGTCCTGGCTCCGCCCTTGGTGATGGTGATAGTGATAATGATGATTAAACGACAAAAGCTGAGGATTATAATTGTGTCTTCAAGAGGAGATTAGGTAATGAGCCTTAACGAGATGATGTTGTTGATGAAGATGAAGACAAGATCGATGAGGAAAATCATGCGCCATTGATCAAGAGATCAAGCATGAAGAGTATGAGCATGAGCAAGTTAATATTGGTATGTTTCCAATAATTTTTTTATTTCATTTCGATATTCTTGCAACATGTGATTAAAATATTAATTGTTTCTTACTAATGATAAAAAAAAATTGTTTAGGAGGAGTTGGTACTAGTAGAAATCGACACAAAAAAAAAATTAATGGTGATTGATATGGTATGGAGATTTTCTGAGTTGGACTGGGACCACAACTCCTAAATCCTTTGTCACAAAAGTAATGCAAAAGCAAAGCTGACTTGGTAATTAAGGTTTATGGCATCCACCATCTTCAAAGTAATGAGCATTTAAATGGAACTATAGTTTGACAGTATAGCTTTTCCCCTTTTGTGGTATGGCTCGATTAGGATTTTTTTATTACAATATTATATATGCAGTATATATTACATTACACATATTGTCTAATTATCGTAAGCTTTGTGGACTAGTCTAACTTATAAAAAATAAAAAAAATAATGTTTAATATCTTCTATTATAACATGTTTTCTTCTTAATCGTGACAGTTTATTTCAAGGGATGTGACAATATGCCCTAAAACTTGGGTAGAAAAAGCAGTAGTTTAGTTTCGATACTCAAGTTCCAACGCTCGTAAGGCAAGCACTCAGTAGTGGGGGATCAGGCGATATTCTCATAATAATCTTAGAAAAGGGTACATTACCATGGTAGAATGATATATTTTATGCTTTTATGGAAATGTTATGGTTGTGTGTTATTCGTATATACTTGGTAAAAATATTTTTAAAATCCAACATATATTGCTATGAATTTTTAGAGATTTTTTTGCAGTTATTGTGCCATGCATAATAGTTCATCATGATGAATTTGTTTTTTTCAAATTAATAATGTGGACCCTTTATGGGGGACTGGAGAGTGAGCCTTTATAACAAAAATACATTTCTGCATAAGAAGCTTTTAAATATGCACCTTATTTCGTAAATAATTTAAGGGAAGTGCTAATAGGGGTGCGTGGTACGGTATAGTTTGGATATTCAAAAATATCCAGAATTGTATCGACATTCGGATATTTCAAAAATTGATATCCGAAACCATACCGTATATAAAACGTATCTATACCGTACCATATCTCAAATTTCGGGACGGTTCGGTAAGGATATTCAGTTCTAATGGATCGATTTGGTCTAGAAAAAAAATTGAAAAATCGAAGATTATTCATACTTTAAAAAGAAGAAAAAGGGTAATCCACATTAAATTGTTAAATTAAATCCTAAATTAGCTGTCAATTAATAAAAAATGGACCTATAATTATTAATGTATAAATATTTTAATCTATTATTTATTATCAATTTTTTTAATTAGTAAAATCATTATAGAACTATATTTTAAGTTTTATAAAATATTAAATTTCATTTTTAACCATGTGAATTAATTACTATCATCTTTATTTAATTATAATTTTTACATGGAGAGCTATTTTGAGAAGGATTTGTTTACTTTTTCTAAATAGTTACGATCATTATAGTATTATGTTTTATTTTATTTTATAAATTATTAAAGTTCATCAAATGTATACTTAATTCAACAAGAAGATAAAAATAATATATATGTATAATGTAAATATTTTAAAAAAAACTCTTTAAAGTTGGTTCTAATTTCGGTTCCTTGGTACGGATATCTAAAAATATCTAGAATCTTACCATAATAATTTGGGATGGTTCGGTTAAGAGAAAGTCAAAAAGTCAATGGATATTTTTGGTTCGGGTTTTATTCGGTCTGGATTTCGGTTCAGGTTCAGCGATCTCCAAGTCCTGTACCCAACCCTAAGTGCTAAATGGCCATATTATGGCTGACCATAAAAGTAGATGGATTATTTATTATTAATATTTAATGATGTTTATGTTAATAAATTACTATATAGTCCTTAAACCATTTTGCTCCAAAATCTTGTACACATGGCGCTGAAACTTTTACTGTGCAAATGATCACAATTAGTAGCTCAAGATGTTATTAAAAGTCAATCTATATTGAAAATACTGGAAATTTATGTATATTGTTTCGTTAATAATTAATTTCAATTTATACAATATGAGTATCTATTTTGTCACGTCCCAAAACGAAAATTGTGACATAATTTACCGAACTTATACCGGTTTACCAATCCGGCTTAACTATCCTCCAACATACATCAGTATAATGCATAAACACAGGAATAACTAAGTCAGATTATGGTTGCACTGGAATCCAAAGAAATAAAATACAATACAATAATTGATTCTCAGGGTCATACGCCTTGCTATTGCAACAAATAACCAATGTCTAAATCATCACAAATAAAATCCATCGTCTCAATAAAATCCATAATACAATTCATAACTAGGCTACGTCTTGTGATCCATCATCACCAGCATCCTGATACTGTCCTTCATCTTTTGGTTGATAAAAGAGGTGGGGTGAGAGTAGGTGCGAGTATGCGAGTGTGCCTGGTTTTATGCACGAAAAAATAGTTTCATGGAAATCAATGAATGAAGTGCATATGACATTGTCTTATTGTTTGTATAAAGATTTCCATTAACCATTATGTTAGATTGGTCAGAATCAGTCAAGTATTATTATTGTCTTATTAAATTTACTTCCACTTTCAATTGGATAAAGCTGAAGCAAATTATCCCACATCACTTGGATAAAGCTGAATCAAATTATCCCACTTCACTTGGATAAAGCTGAAGCAAATTATCCCACTTCACTTGGATAAAGCCGAAGTAAATTATCTCACATCACTTGGATAAAGCCGAAGCAAATTATCCCACTCGGATAAAGCCGAAGCAAATTATCTCACATCACTTGGATAAAGTCGAAACAAATTATCCCACATCACTTGGATAAAGCCGAAGCAAATTATCTCACTCGGATAAAGCCGAAGCAAATTATCCCACATCACTTGGATAGAGCCAAAGCAAATTATCCCACTTTAAATTTTCACTTTACTTTTCACTTTCATTCTTATTTTCATTTCCACTTATCATTTCGCTTCACATTTCACTTTATATTTCACTTCACTTCACATTTCACTTCACTCTTTTTTTTCAAACGATAGAAATTTTATTATCACAACTCATTCAAAACATCGAAATACAACATAGCCGACTGGATAGCAACCAAATTGGCTAAGACAACAGCCAAATGAGGAATTGGTCAAACCAATCCAAATCAACATCACCATCTAAGGCCATAAGAGATATTCTATCACAAGAGACAAAGTTCTTGTGGTCTAGAATTTCAAACACAACAAAATCAAAGAGAAAACAAAGCAAATAGATGTCTTCGGCTATCTTTGCTTCAACATTATCAAACTTGTTCTTGTTGTTGATGTTGCAAACAATATCCTTGTCATCTACTTGTATTGATAGAGATTTAGCATTCGATTTTGTTGCCAAACAAAGAGCATGTCCAATTCCGAGCAAAGTCGCTTCCACTAGATGTACCGAGGTATCCCTAGAGGCAGTCCATGCACGAATTAACACCTTATTTCCATCACAAAGCCATCCCCCCAACCAGTTTTAGAATCCTTCACAAATGCAACAATGATCACTACTTCATAGTGTCCTACTGAATTTATAATGTTTTGACTGCCAAGCACTGATTCTGGGGAGCAAACCAGGTTATGATGGCCCTTCACACGAGCACCAGCAAGTTCTAAGAATTCCAGCCATTCCTGATAAGCTCTGTTAACAATCTCAATTTCCTGCCATTTTATGTTTTGAAACATCCAAATGTTTCTTGTTTTCCATAGCCACCAAAGCAAGTAAACACTATGTTGAATTCTGTCTTGAGTGTATCTACAATCTTTAATCTCACATACTTGTAGCCACCATCTTCTCACAGAAAAAGAGGGGTGCAGAGTACCTGACCAATGGACGGTTGAAAGCTTCCAAACCAGCTGAGCACGGTGTTTCTTGTTCTTCCCCACAGAGTTTGCAAATGCAGTCAAGATTCATGACCTTCTTCTTCAGCCCGGTGGCAGTTGGGAGACATTGATTAATATCTCTCCACATGAAGTGCTTAAGCTTGTTTTTAATGTTCAATTTCCAGCACTTAAGCCACATGTTTCCAGCAGACGAGCATCCATTGCTTGCTTCAGGTCTATCCAACTCTAACTGCTTCAAATTCAACAAATGTTGATAAGTAGATTTGACAGAGAAGAGGCCTTTTTTGTCCAAGTGCCATATGTATCTGTCTTTCTCACCATCAGTTCCAATAGGAACCTGCAAAACAAGATTAGCATCTTCTTCCCCAAAACATTGAAAAATAAGCTCCTTATTCCAACCCTTTACATCATCAGAAAACAGCTCATGAACAAAAGAAACCTGGTTCTCAAAGACACTCTTAATCTGAGGTTTAAAAGTAGGAGTTTTTGGGAGCCAAGGCGAATCCCATACATTGATCGATTTTCCATTCCCACCTTCCACTTTAATCCAGTATAAGAGTTATTTTTGCTCTAATCCAACTTTTCCATAACCAAGAATCCCCATTCTTAGGGTCACACTCCAAAAGACCCCCTTTAGGAAAGTATTTGGCTTTAAGAACTTTGCTAATGAGAAGATTAGGTTGTGTAATAAGTCTCCAAAGTTGCTTAGTCAAAAGAGCTTCATTGAACAAAGACAAATCCTGAAAACCAAGCCCCCCTTTGGATTTAGGAAATGAGAGTTTATCCCAAGCCGCCCAAGAAATCTTTTTATCCCCACCACTAGTCGAACCCCACCAAATTTTAGAAGCTATTTTGCAAACTTCTTTACAGATATGAACAGGGAGGTGAAAGCAAGACATCACAAAATTCGGCATCACATTAATTACAGCTTTCAAAAGAACTTCTTTACCCGCAGAAGAAAGAAACGAATTTTTCCAGCAATTTACTCTATTTTTCACATTTTCAACAACAAACTGAAAAATCTCTCTTTTAGTTCTACCAATTACCGTAGGCAATCCTAGGTATCTAGAGTGGTGTTGTTCTGAAATGCCATTAAGGATTGAACAAATAGCAAGTTTCAGAGTTGGGGAAGTATTTTTACTGAAAAAAACCGAAGATTTTTCCAAGTTAACTTGTTGACCCGATGCACGACAAAATCTCTCAAGAATAGTATGCACACTCAAAGCTTGAAAACAAGAAGCCTCACAAAATAGAATCGAATCATCGGCAAAGAATAAATGACTAAGAACAGGGCCATTCCTACAGATTCTAATGCCATTAAAAAGGGAGCACTGTTTAGCTTGTTTAATCAAACTAAAGAGGGCCTCAGAAAGAATGATAAAGAGATAAGGGGAAAGGGGATCACCTTGCCTAATACCCCTAGAGGGCTTCACATAACCTAGGACCTGACCATTGAGATTAAAAGAAAACGAGGTTGAACTCTTACAAACAAAGATCCAATGAACAAATTTCCAGTCAAATCCCAAGGAAATCAAAACGGATGCTAGAAATCTCCATTCAACACGATCATAAGCTTTTGACATATCAAGTTTAAGAGCCATGAATGCTTTTTTTTTCCTTTACTATGCCCATTTAAAAAGTGAATACACTCGTGAGTTAGAACCACGTTATCAATAATCTGCCTACCAGGAATAAAGGCCGATTGGTTTTCACTAATGCAATGGTGGAGTATAGGCTTCATACGATTAACCAGAATTTTTGAAATTATTTTATACATCACACCACATAGATTAATGGGACGAAAGTGAGCAATGGATGAGGAATTTTTTATTTTCGGGATAAGAGTAATCAAGGTATGGTTCACATTTTTGGGCATTTTATTGAATAAAAAAAATCGATCCATGACCAGTACACGATTTTTCAGAGATAATAGTCCAAAAATGCTGGAAGAAAAGAGGGTTCATGCCATCCATACCTGGAGCTTTGTTAGGGTGAAGTTGGAAGAGAGCTTTTTTGATTTCCAATTCATCCACCTGGCCCGTTAAAATCTGATTCATCGAGGGCGTAATGACACTTTGAATCCCCTCTAAAATGGTATCATCATAGTTAGGGAAGGAAGTTTGGAAGAGTTCTTTGTAAAAGTCAGTAACTTCAACTTCAGTTTCATTGGGAGATGCACAGATCGAACCATCCTTCCTCACGAGATTTTTGATACAGTTTCTTTTGCGTCTTTGGACAGTACACGTGTGAAAGAATTTTGAATTTTCGTCACCCTCTTGAAGCCATTTCACTCTATCCTTTTGACTCCAAAAACATTCCTCTTCCTTATAGGCTTTGTCAAGAACAATTCGAAGATTTTTCCATTCACACCAATCTTTGCAAGAGTCATGCCCCTTAACCTCACTCAATCTATTTTTGCATTTTTCAATGATTTTAGAGGAGTTAAAACTTTTAGCTTTACTCCACTTGATCAATTCCATTCTACAGTTGGCAATTCTTTTTTGGAATTGAAACAATGGGGTGCCTTCAACTTCTTGCTGTCAAGCTTGGGTGACCACACTCTCAATCCCATCCCAATGAATCCATCTCTTATCGAACATAAACCTCATCTGACTTTTGTGCTTCTCTGGGGAGTTTTCAAGCAAAAGGATAATTCTGAAGAATCAATGTGTTTCTTTCATTTGGATATTTTCACAATTTGGGAACCTTCCCAATTCTTTCTTCTGTAATTTGCCCAGGTGAATGGATGACCTTTGAATTTAAACTCTCCCATACCCATCTCATTAATGAAGGCATTAAAATCCAAGCAACTAGCCACACTTCTAACTCTTCCTCCCTTTTTCTCCTCAGTTCCAGTGAGATCGTTCAGATCACACCCAAAAAACCACATTAAGCCCCATTTATTTTTCGCAGCTTCCAAAAATTTCCATTGCTCCAATCTCAGATATTTGTCAGTACTTGCATACACAAAGATCGCCCAAAGAATCTCCGAGGAATCTTCCCAATTAAATTCAACTTCCACACAAAAATTGGAACACAAAATATTAATAATTTTAATCCTATTCGACCACAGTACCAAAAGACCCCACTTTTGCCAACGGGGTCGACACAACACCATCTATCACCAATTCTCAGTTTTTTGCAAACAATTTTCACAAAGGCTTTTTTCTTTTTCGTTTCACACGAAAATACCAAGTCTGGAAGGTGGAGTCTAATGGACTCCTTGAGTTGGGGAATAGTAGAGGGCCCCCCAGTCCTCTACAATTCCACGAGCAGACAATTATTGATAACTTTGGGCCCAATTAAGGCTGGCCACCTCCACTTTTTCCAATAGCTCATTCTCCTCATTGATAACCCCTAATCCTTTAGGCTTTTTCCAATTCTCAGTCAGTATTCTCCTCTTTATCCACAAGATTAAAATTCCTTTTTGTCCCAGCCTTAATGCTAAATTTTTCCTGACTGGTATTCATAGGTTGACTCTCATTGGTCCCTTGCCCACTTTTGCTAGCAAACTTTCTCTCTTGTTTAAGCCTTCTCTCCCCCAATAATTTTCTAGGATTGTTAGGAGTTTGAATTTCCTTTAAAGGAGATCTTGCAATCTTGTTATGGTCCTTAAACACATTACTGCTAACATGGTCAATTAACATTACATTTTCCTTGTTAACTCCATCATCTCTATCACCAAGCTTGGTTTGTTCTCTACGGTGCAACACAGGGTCAGAAGAAATATTGGTAGAAATATTACTCTCTACTTGTGTATCTATTCCTTCATTCCTTTTAATAGGGATCTCATGGCAATCAACACTATGTGTGCTTTCATTCTTTTCCTTTTCCCCTGTTAGGATATTCTTTCCTTTCTGTGCTACATTTTTAGTATCCAGATTACTGCTCCTAACCTCATCATTCTTATCTGTTGAATTCCTCGGGTCACTCATCGGATTAACTCTTGAATTTCTAGTACTCACTTTACTCACACCCAAATCAGAAGCACGCAGCCACTCCCGAAATTGGTCTTCAAGGAGATTATTACTCAGAAGATCCTCTTTTCTTTGATTACATCCTTTCTCAGCGTGTCCAATCTTACCACAGTAAAAGCAGAATCCTTGTAAGTTCTCGTATCGGAAATCCACCCAACATGACTCATCTCCAAGTTTAATTGTAGTTCCTCTCATCAGCGGCTTGTTCAAGTCCACCTCCACCAGCACCTTAATATGCCTCCCTCTACTAGTCCCGGATTCAGGTATTAAAGTGTCCATCAGTTTAGGGAATTTGCTCCTTATTTTCCTACCTGTATCAATGCTAAGACAATGTGGAGGTAAATTCCATAATTGTACCCACAACTCAACAAAGTTAAAATCTTCAGAGTTTTCCCCCAGTTTTTCTGACCAATCTCTAAGAATCAAATATTGGTTATCAAAACTCCATGTTTTTCCATTCTGAACTCTAGCTTTATCCTCTTTTGAAGAGAAAACGATTTGGAAATTTTTTTGTCCTGTTTCTTGAACCGAAAAGCTCTCTTTTGTGTGGCAAATGCTGCTTATAGTGCTCTTAAAACCAGCAAAATTACATTTTTTTGTTACAAAAACTTTCCCAAGTAGACTCTTCTCACATTCAGCCTTACTTTTTTCCACATCTTTACTGTCCAGAGCCACTTCCACTATTTCATCCTTTGAAAGCGAAAAGGATTTTAATCTTTTAGAGATGTCTTTCTCCATAACCAGAAATACCAAGAAGGGGGATTCACAGCTTTTTAATACGCCCTTGATAAGCAGATTTGGCCACCTGGATAAAGAGTAAACACAAAAAAAAAAAAAAAAGATAATGGGGGACAAGTGGGGAGCAAACTGAATAAACAAGGAATACCAATAGCACAATAAATATGGATAAGAAAGTATTTGAAAGTGGAATCTGAAGAAAACTAATAAATGCCAAAAAAAACAAAGGGGAATAAAACAGTATAATATTACTTTAGTGGTTTAACATGGTAGCAACATAGAGCTATTAAACAAAAGTCAAAAGCTTAAACCGTGTTTCCATGGAGAAATTTGACTGTAATGGAAGAAAGCAACACCAGCTGCGCACAAGGACAAGAAAAAAAGCAAACACAAAAACTAGGGTTCCCTCTTTAGAGAGAAAAAATTACCACTCCAAAAAAAGAAGACTAGGCATTTCACTTCACTTCACTTCATATTTCACTTCAATTTTTCACTTCATTTCACATTTCACTTCAAGTTTTACTTCACTTTATTTACTTCCACTTTACGTTCACTTAAATTTTCACTTCAAAATTTCTCTTCCAAGTACTATCTTGCTCGTTCAAAAATTTGATAAAATCAGTTAGCAAGTCTGGAGTGATCTTGGTCACACAATATCCGGTATTTATTTCAAAACAAAACTCGCAGTCTAGTTATCGGGCGGATAATCTAGCCGGTTTTAATATTCGGTTGGGCGTATTACGTTCAAGCTCGATATTTTTATTTGATAAGTATGAAATATCTCTTAAAATATTTATAAGGTAACTGAGTTAGAAAATCTCAACTTCAATGTCCTTAGAATTTTAAAAATAAAAATCATTTTTACTAAGGAAAAATATTCCCTTACCGGGTTCTAAAATTCGATAAGTTTCAATTTTAGACTCGGAAAAGAGTAAGATCAGTTCCAAAAATTTCTAAATTCCCAGATGTTTAAATTTTTCAGAGGCTCGGGACAGATTTTATAAAATTTACAGATTCACCCTCTAGTTTTCCAAAAATTGCAATTTTTTGACTTGATATTTTAGAATTAGGTAACTCTTAAACCGGGAAGGATTTTGAGGTGATTCCAAATTTTAAATACTTATTTGGACAGTAATAAGTTGTGGTTAAAACAGTTTTGAAAATTTCGAAAGTTAGGTACCTCTTTTTCAAAAATTACAATTTTGGCTCAAAAGCGATTTTTTGTCGTTAAAGGCTCGTTTCAAGTCGGATGGTTATGAAATTTGAACTAAAAGTTTAAAATATCATAATAAACCAATCTGCAAGTTTTCGAGATACCTTGACTGTCCCATTTTCGAAACTTACATTTTTGGTCCTTTAGGTTTTACAATTTTACATTTTGACATTAAACTTGCTCCTTATTGTATTTTCTTACCTGAAAGGGGTCCCAATCTTTCAAGTCACTTAGAATATGAAATTTTCAGAGTCTTGGGTCTAATATTTTGAATTTTTAGAGGTGGCCTTCACATTTTTTCAAATTTACTCTTTTGGCCCAATATTTCACAATAATTGCAAAAATAACACAGCCTTCGATTTTTCTTGTACAAGTTACAAATCCATAATTCCAATAACATATAAAAACTAATTTTAAACATTTCTAAAATATATTTAAACATTCATAGCATCATAAATAATAAAAGCATAATGATGAGCAATTTTATCAACATTTTATGCAAGAAAAATATCATACTCATCTTTTTATTTTCTCTAAATTTTATTAAAGTATAAATCTCATAAATACTTGCTAAAATTCATAAAATATAATATTATCACATGAGCATGCATTTTTGTGCACTAGAAGAAAGAATGATGCATTTTTGTAGAAACATTTTCACCCACCTCGTAGTAATTTTTCGGGTTGTGGTCAAAATGAAGATCTTCTCAAGAATCAAAGATCTTGGTTCTCATACTCAAGGTTCAGCCCCTAAATATCACCATATCCATATTTTGGTGTTAAAATTGAGGTCTCAAGTCTACGAAAAATCATAAAATAAATGGGTTAATTCTTACCTTAATATTCTCAAGTAGTCTCCAAAATGAATTTCTATCTTCAAGCTTCTAACCTCAACTTGAACTTGTATAGGTCAGCCCTTAAGCTCCAAAAATTCATATCCTTGAGTCAAAATTAATTCCTCAAGTTGTTAAAAGGAAAAATACTAAGCCACAATTTTCTAACCTTAAAAATATGTAGTCTTGAATTTCCTCCTCAAACTTGTAGTCAAGTCTAGGTCTCTTAATTATTCATGAAACATTCTTCTAGGAGTACCTCAACAAAATGATTCATCAAGTTAGGAATTGGAGGTATAAATTGGGGTTTCAAGAGAGGTAAAATGAAAATGTAAGAAAAAATTTCCTTACCTTACTAAAAATTTTCGGTCCCTTAGGATTTTTTTCTTTTTGGAAGTGTGTCTTGTATTCTCTTGCTCAATGATGACATAAAAGGAGGTTGGATGGTTGAATAGATAGAACAAAATTTTGGATTCCACCTACTATAGCATATGGCCGAATTATTGGCTAAGAAGGGGGATTTTATTTAATTTTTTTTTCTTTTGATGTATAAAAGTTGGCCTACTATTTGTGGGCTAACAAAATAAAAAGAAAAAAAATTTGGAAGGATTCCCTACCTTAAGAACTATGGCCGAAAGAGGGAGAGAGAGGAAGGGAATTGAGGAAGTTCTATAGAAATTAAAATTTTTATTTCTTTTTGTTGTCTTGTTTTGAGCCTTTAACTTCTTGTTTTGAATTTTTGTTTGTTTACTTACATAGTTGGATCAATAGGTAGGATTTATGAATTAAAAAAAAACCACAAATTGACTACTCCCTACAAGTCTTGGCCGAATGGTGGAAGGTAGGTGATTGAATTTTTGTTTTGTTAATTGGTGGTGTAGTGGGATTAGTAGGATAATTTAAAAATATTGTAGGTTAAATAAAATGAAACAACTTCCCCACTTTACTCAATAAGGCCGATTTTGTTTGGGGGGGGGGGGGTAATTATGTCAATTTTATTTGTCCCAAAAGAATATCTTGTTGAGAGATATAAAATAATAAAGGAATAATAATAGGAAACAAATGAGTTAATTTCTCCATTTAAGAGGTAGGGTCGAAAATAAGGCATAGGAAAAAAAATGTTTTCTTTTCTTTTTTTTTAAAAAAAAATTTAAGGGAAAATATGTATTCATTAATAAACATTTAGAAGATTAAAATTAAGGATGTGAAATAACAATGGTGTATTTCGAAAAAAATAAATAGGAAGTTGGTTGGGAATGTATTACAGAATAAATTGGAATATTTTTATAAGGATCGGAATGTACTCATAAAATTTTTAGGGGTCCAATAATACTTAAAGTCATCTATAGTCGATCACGAATTAATACTTGAGGAAGAATATGACCGGTATGCTCGAAATAGGGAAAAAGTAATCGTCGTTAGAAGAAATAAATATTTGAGTATCATATCTCATCTGTAATAGATATTGTGACACTTAGCCAAGATTTTGTCATTATACATCATCGTAAAATGCATTGAAAAATTGGGGCATCACATTCTCCCCTCCTTAAAAGAATTTGGTCCCCAAATTCCTCTTAAAATAGTTCTAGGTATTGTCTTCGCATATCGTCCTCCATTTTCCACGTGGCAACTTCATCCCGATCATGCGCTTGCTACACTACCTTGACTGTTGGGATCTCCATTTTCTCAACTGGCGCACTTATCTATCTATCTCCATTTTCTCAACTGGCGCACTTATCTATCTATGATATGTAGCAGTTTATCGGTGTAAGACAAATTCTCTATAATGGGCGGATTTCCTCTGTGATAATGTGTTCCGGGTCGGGATGGTATTTTCTTAATTTGGAGACATGGAACACGTCATGCATACCAGCTATTGGAGGCGAAAGTTCAATATGATAAGCTAGCTTCTCGACTCTTAAATATCTTATGCGGCCCAATGTATCTCAGGCTCAGTTTTCCACCCTCCTGTGTTGCTTAAATCTCGTACAACACCTCAAGTCTCACTGAATTATTAGCCCAAATTTTGTTTGAGTGTTCGTTCTCATCGGATCCCATACACTCAACTCTTATAGGGATTTACATTCCATAATCATTAGTCTGGCGATGCTGGCCTTTCTTCTTAAGGCGTCTGACATTACATTTGCCCTCCCAGAGTGGTATTGGATATCAAAATGATAGTCTTTGATAAACTACATCCACCTTCTCTGTCTCACATTGAGATCCTTCTGGGAGAACAATTATATCAAACTCTTATAATCAGTGAAAACAATGAACATTTTTTTGTGTAAGTAGTGTCGCCACTCTTCAATGCGAACACTATTGCTGCCAATCCCACATCGTGCGTCGGGTAGTAGCCTTGTCTGGTTTGAGCTTCTGTGAGGCATGAACAATTACTTTCCCTTTTGCATAAGTACTGCACCCAACCCTTCTCTTGATGCATCACTATAAACGACAAACCCTTTTTATTCCTCTCGTGAGGGCTAAGGCAAAATGATCATGAGTCGTTTCTTTAGTTCTTGAAAACTAGTCTCATACACGTCATTCCATTTGAACTGAACTTGCTTCTGAGTCAATCATTCGAGAGTGGTCAATCACTTTTGGAGAAATCTTTGATAAATATTCGGTAATGTCCTTCTAGTCCCAAGGCTTCTTATCTGGGTCACTGTGTCTGGTCGTTTCTTCTCAACAATGGTTTACACCTTTGATGGATACACTGTGATCCCATCACCAAGCACTATATATCCTAGAAATGTGACTTACTTAAGCTTTAAATTGACGCTTGCTAAATTTGGTATATAACTTGTGTTCTCGTAGTGCTTCCAATCACGATTCTCAAATGATGTTCGTGATCCTCCCTCGACTTGGAGTACATGAGTATGTCATTGTTGAAAACCACTATGAATTAATCTCAGTAAGGTCAGAAGACTCGGCGTATTAGGTACACGAATGTTGTGGGGCATTTGTGATGTAGTGACTAGACCTAGCTTGGGAGGTTACCTTAGGTATGTGTTCGCCCTAAATCTTCTACTGATAATATCCTTATTGTAGATCGAATTTTGAGTACACTATGACTCCCTGGAGTTGGTCGAATAGTTCATTAATCATCGGGAGGGATGCTCATTTGTGATGGTTACGTTGTTAACCACAATAGTCAATCCACAGTCTCAGCATCTCATCCTTATAGTTAATCCATTCTTAACGACTGAAATTAAGTCGTAGTCGACCAAATTAACTAACAACTAATTCAAATATTGGATGAGTATCTAAATAACAATAGTAGTCTGAATAATCTCATAAAGTCATTATTCAATCTTAGTGAACAATAGCCATCATAACTTAGAGAAAACTTGTGGTAACATCTAGTCGAGATCCTATATTAGTCACATCTTTAACGTATCTTATCCGTGATACTTAAACCACAAGTTAAATTCCCTTACTTAAGCTTGTACAAGTATTTGGGAATGAATAACTCAAGGGTACTATCATCGATAATTATACTCAGTGAGTTCCCTACTATCCTTTTCCCAAAGTAATATCATTAGGTATCTAGATCCCATAATATATCACATCTAAATCATATACTTATTAAGAGATAACCTTATATCCTTCAAGTCTCATTACACCAGTCATTATAATCTTCAAATCAAGGATTTACTAAATCACCTAACATCCAAACCGAGGAATATCCGAATATCTTAACACTATGACAACCCAAAGAGTTCAAATATCCATCCAAGATTTAACTTAGGTGATCTAGTAGCGGTACCCAATCCAAGGTCAGAGGAACCTATCCTGGGTCAGCTCGGTGTAAGTTTTCTCCTTACAAACCGATCTCTGATACCATAACTGTCACGCCCCAAAACAAAAGTCGTGACACAATTTACCGAACTTATACCGATTTACCCGGCTTAACTATCCTCCAACATACATCCATATAATGCATAAATATGGGAATAACTAAGTCAGATTATGGTTGCACCGGAATCCAAAGAAATAAAATACAATACAATAATTGATTCTCAGGGTCATACGCCTTGCTATTGCAACAAATAACCAAAGTCTAAATCATCACAAATAAAATCCATCGTCTCGATAAAATTCGTAATACAATACATAACTAGGCTACGTCTTGCGATCTGTCATCACCAACATCCTGATAGAGTACTTCATCTTCTGGTTGATAAAAGAGGTAGGGTGAGAATAAAATTCCTCAGTGGGTAGGTGCCGGTGTGCGAGTGTGGCTGGTTTATGCACGAAAAAAATAGTTTCATGAAAATCAATGCATGAAGTGCATATGACATTGTCTCGTTGTTTGTATAAAGATTTCCATTAACCATTATGTTAGATTGGTCATAATCAGTCAAGTATTATTATTGTCTTATTAAATTTACTTCCACTTTCAATTGGATAAAGCCGAAGCAAATTATCCTACATCACTTGGATAAAGCCGAAGCAAATTATCCCACTTCACTTGGATAAAGACAAAGCAAATTATCCCACTTCACTTGGATAAAGCCGAAGTAAATTATCCCACATCACTTGAATAAAGCCGAAGCAAGTTATCCCACTCGGATAAAGCCGAAGCAAATTATCCCACATTACTTAGATAAAGCCGAAGAAAATTATCCCACATCACTTGGATAAAGCCGAAGCAAATTATCCCACTTTAAATTTTTACTTTATTTTTCACTTTCATTCTCATTTTCACTTCCACTTATCTTCACTTCACTTCACATTTCACTTCACTTTAATTTTCACTTCATTTCACATTTCACTTCAAGTTTCACTTCACTTCATTTAATTCCACTTCACGTTCACTCAAATTTTCACTTCAAATTTTCTCTTCCAAGTACTATCTTGATCGTTCAAAAATTTGATAAAATCAGTTAGCAAGTCCAGAGTGATTTTGGTCACACAATATCCGGTATTTATTTCAAAACAAAACACGCGGTCTAGTTATCGAGCGGATAATCTAGCTAGTTTTAATATTCTGTTGGGCGTATTACGTTCAAGCTCGATATTTTTATTTGATAAGTATGAAATATCTCTTAAAATATTTATAAGGTAATGAATTAGAAAATCTCAACTTTAATGTCCTTAGTAATTTTAAAAATAAAAATCATTTTTACTAAGGAAAAATATTCCCTTACCGGGTTCTAAAATTCGATAAGTTTCAATTCCAGACTTGGAAAAAAGTAAAGTCAGTTCCAAAAATTTCTATTCCCAGAGGTTTAAATTTTTCAGAGGCTCGAGACAGATTTTATGAATTAGGTAACTCTTAAACCGGGAGTTTTTGAGGTGATTACAACTTTTAAATACTTATTTGGACAGTAATAAGTTGTGGTTAAAACAGTTTTAATATTTTCGAAAGTTAGGTACCTCTTTTTTAAAAATTACAATTTTGGCTCAAAAGCGATTTTTTGTCGTTAAAGGCTCGTTTCAAGTCGGATGGTTATGAAATTTGAACTAAAGGTTTAAAATATCATAATAAATAAATCTGCAAGTTTTCGAGATACCTTGACTGTCCCAGTTTCGAAAATTATATTTTTGATCCTTTAAGTTTTACAATTTTATGTTTTGACATTAAACTTGCTCCTTATTGTATTTTTTACCCGAACGGGGTTCCAATCTTTCAAGTCACTTCGTATATGAAATTTTCAGAGTCTTGGGTCTAATATTTTGAATTTTCAGAGGTGGCCTTCATAGTTTTTCATATTTACTCTTTTGGCCCAATATTTCACAATAATTGCAAAAATAACCCAACCTTCGATTTTTCTTGCACAAGTTACAAATCCAGAATTCCAATAATATATAAAAACTCATTTTAAACATTTCTAAAATATATTTAAACATTCATAGCATCATAAATAATAAAAACATAATGATGAGCAATTTTATCAACATTTTATGCAAGAAAAATATCATACTCATCTTTTTATTTTCTCTAAATTTTATTAAAGTATAAATCTCATAAATACTTGCTAAAATTTAAAATAATATAATATTATCACATGAGCATGCATTTTTGCGCACTAGTAGAAAGAATGATGCATTTTTGTAAAAATATTTTTCACCCACCTCATAGTAATTTTTCGGGTTGTGGTCAAAATGAAGATCTTCTCAAGAATTCAAGCTCTTGGTTCTAATACTCAAGGTTCAGCCCCTAAATGTCACCATATCCATATTTTTGTGTTAAAATTGAGGTCTTAAGTCTAAGGAAAATCATAAAATAAATGGGTTAATTCTTACCTTAATATCCTCAAGTAGTCTCCAAAATGAATTTTCTCTCTTCAAGCTTCTAACCTCAACTTGAACTTGTATAGGTCAGCCCTTAAGCTCCAAAAATTCATATCCTTGAGTCAAAATTAATTCTTCAAGTTGTCAAGAGGAAAAATACTAAGCCACAATTTTCTCACCTTAAAAATATGTAGTCTTGAATTTCCTCTTCAAGATTGTAGTCAAGTCTAGGTCTCTTAATTCTTCATGAAACATTATTCTAGGAGTACCTCAACAAAATAATTCATCAAGTTAGGAATTGGAGGTATATTTTGGGGTTTCAAGAGAGGTAAAATAAAAATGGAAGAAAAAATTTCCTTACCTTACTAGAAATTTTCGGTCCCTTAGGATTTCTTTATTTTTGGAAGTGCGTCTTGTGTTCTCTTGCTCAAAGATGAAATGAAAGGAGGTTGGATGGTTGAATAGATAGAACAAAATTTTGGATTCCCCCTACTACATCATATGGCCGAATTATTGGCTAAGAAGGGGGATTTTTATTTAAATTTTTTTTGATGTATAAAAGTTGGCCTACTATTTGTGGGTTAACAAAACAAAAAGAAGAAAAATTTGGAAGGATTCCCTACCTTAAGCACTATGGCCGAAAGACAGAGAGAGAGGTAGGGAATTGTTTTTATATCTTTTTGTTGTCTTGTTTTGAATTTTTATTTTTTTTAATTACATAGTTGGATCAATAGGTAGGCTTTAAGAAAAAAAAAAATGACTACTCCCTACACGTCTTGGCCGAATGGTGGAAGGTAGGTGATTGAATTTTCGTTTTGTTAATTGGTGGTGTAGTGGGATTAGTAGGATAATTTAAAAATATTGTAGGTTAAATAAAATGAAACAACTTCCCCACTTTACTCAATAAGGCCGATTTGGTTGGGGGGCGGGGGTAATGTCAAAATAAAATCTTGTTGAGAGATATAAAATAATAAAGGAATAATAATAATAATAGGAAAAAAATGAGTTAAATTCTCCATTTAAGAGATAGGGTCGAAAATAAGGCATAGGAAAAAAATATTTTCTTTTCTTTTTTTGAAAAAAAATGGAAGGAAAATATAATGTATATGCATTCATTAATAAACATTTAGAAGATTAAAATTAAGGATGTAAAATAACAATGGTGTATTTCCAAAAAAATAAATAGGAAGTTGGTTGGGAATGTATTACAGAATAAATTGGAATATTTTTATAAGGAATGGAATGTACTCATAAAATTTTAAGAGGTCCAATAATACTTAAAGTCATCAATAGTCGATCACAAATTAATATTTGAGGAAGAATATGACGGGTATGCTCGAAATAGGGAAAGAGTAATCGTCGTTGGAAGAAATAAATATTTGAGTATCATATCTCATCTATAATAAATATTGTGACAATTAGCCAAGATTTTGTCATTATACATCATCGTAAAATGTGATGAAAAATTGGGGCCACACATATTTAAGACTTACAAGTAACTTTTATTCAAATTTGGGAAATCTATGTACTTTTAAGATTTTAATTATATAAAATTTGCAATACCCGGTATTTTGTTTGTTTAATAATATATAATCCAATTATTAATATAAAATAAGTAATTCGTTCGATATTTAAATTATCTCCATTTTTATTTACAATGATGATATTATATTGCAATATATAGTTTAATTGTGTTATGTTAAAATTCAAACCGAATAGGTAATTTTCGACGAGATATTTTTTGGAATATTTGATTTTGGGCGTTGTTAAAGTTTTATATTTTATTTGGGGTCTATCCCTAATATACTGAGTTGTTGAATTTTATTTATAACTAATCGAGAGTTCAGCTGTTAAACTTTAATTCAGATTAACTTAACACTATATCCCAAATCATATATTTCAATTGTTTATTTACAATTCGGATTAAGTTATATAATACCACGTATATTATAAATCATGTAGTTCAATTGTAATTCAGATTAAATTAATAATATCACACATATATCCTAAACCATACAGTTCAATTGTTTATTTATAATTCAAATTAAATTAATAGTCTCACATATATACCATGAATCATATAGTTCAATTTAGTTATAATTCGGATTAAATGATTAGTATCATAATTCGCATATATATATATATATATATATATATATATATATGTTGAACCATATAATTCAATTATCATTGAGAATGAACAAAACGATTTGTATCTTTTATATATCAAATCATATAATGCACCTATTTAATTATAATTAGAATTGAATGGTAAGACTATGAGTATAACTTTATATGTCCTAAATCATCTTGTAGTTCAATTGAAAATTGGATTAATTAAGTTAAGAGTATTGTTTTATATACCATGAACCATATAGTTCAATTTAGTTATAACTTGGATTAAACAATCAGTATCATAATTCATATATATAGATATGTATATATATATATATATATGTGTGTGTGTGTGTGTGTGTGTGTGTGTGTGTTTCCATATAGTCCAATTATCATTGAGAATGAACAAAATGATTTGTATCTTTTATATATCAAATCATATAATGGACCTATTCAATTATAATTAGAATTGAATGGTAAGACTTTGCCTATAACTTTATATGTCCTAAATCATCTTGTAGTTCGATTGAAAATTGGATTAAGTTAAGAGTATTGTTTTATATAATTTAAATATCATACAAATTAAATCTTATGAATTCCAACCATATCTACCCTACATAGTAAAGAAAAAACAAAGTAAACGCATGTCATCACCTCATTGATCTTGAACATATGTTAACTTCTCATCCTCTCAATTTCACATGGCGACTTCACATTTATTATATGTCAATCTTATGTACAAAATTAAAATACAACAAATTTTAATCAAGATTCCAAAAAATAAAATATAACCCAAAAAGTAAAGGATTTGCTTACAATTAGTTAGGAAAGGTCGATGCTGATCAAATCTATCTGAAGATTTTTTTATTGAAAAATACTATCTTAGTTCTTAATATATTTTTAAATTTAAAAGATAACAAATTTAAGAGATAACAAATAATCCAAAAATTAAGAATTATGTCTACACTATCTTTTAAATTTGTGATTAAAATTTTATGATTGGACAAATCTCGTGTAATACACAGATGTTACTCTAGTACAATTTAAAAGATAACAATTTATCCAAAAATCAATAATTCTATCTATACAGTCTATTTTTCTTAGTAAATCAAAGATTCCATCTATACAAATTATTAAAATCTAAAAGGTAACAAATAATAAAAAATTCAAAGATTTTGTCTAGACAATCTTTTTTTCTCAATAAATCAAAGTTTCTAAGTATGTGTTACATGATATATACTGAGAAGCCAAAACATAATAAATAAATAAATAAATTATTCAAATTAATTAATAATAAATGTGTTTATTGCTTGCAATTTTTAATAAAAATGTTTTTACCTAGCTACTTATTTGCAAAACTAAATAAATAATTTGTTTGTCTATTTAAATCTTATAGAAATTTAAAAAAACATGGAAGATATTTTTGTTTGGATACTTTTGGTAAATAAAATCAATCCAATTAACTAAGTTATTCTTTTACACAATGGCGACACACTTGATATTTTCATTGAATATAGTTTACAAAGAAGTTTTTCAAAATTTGAAGTGAATGATTTTTTATGATACTCTTCCAAATTTTATATTTCTTTTTTATTATTTTTTAATTATTATTGTGGATATCTTATAACTATCACAAATAAATTTGTGACACCAAAATGTTATCTTTTGACAATCCCATGCAACACACGAGTGTTGTTCTAGTATATATTAAAAGAAAAAACAACAAAGACATATGCCAACACCTCACTATTCTGAGACATGTGACAACTCCTCATAACCTAAACAATCTGTATCCATACAATCTAAATAAGTAAACTACTCTAAAAAAAATAGAAGATATTTTACTGGACATTTTTTGTTAATAAATTAGCACGTTTGACTAAATACTTTTTTAAACGCCAAAGAAGCTAAATATAAGCCATTGCAATAATAAAGTTAACTTATGGAAAATTACAATGTGAAAATGGTTGTGACAATATAAGCAAGAATTGAAAATTCACTTTTGAAAAGCTAAAACACAAAATAAAAGAAATAAGTAATTCAAATCTATCAATAATAAAATTGTTTGTTGCTTACAAAATATCATGCGAAATTAATTAAAGTGATTTTACGTAGCTAGATTATGTGCAAAGTTAAATAAATAGTATTTGTCAACCTATTTAAATCTTATAGAAATTATAATTGAAGAAATTTTCATTGAATATTTGTTATTAATAAAATTAGCACAAATAACTAAGTGATTTTTTAAACATCAAAACACAATGATGGTACACTTGAAAATAGAATAAATAATGTAGTTTACAAAGAAAATTTTAAGAATTTGAAATAAACGATTTGTATAATACACTTCTAAAATTTGAATTTATTATTAGTATTCCAATTAGTGGATCTCCTATATTTATCACAAACAAATTTGCAACACCAAAATTTTGCCTTTTGATAAATCCCATGTAACACACGGGTGTTATTCTAGTATATATATATATATATATATATACATATATATATGGTTAGGATCAAATGTGGCAGGGGATTAATCCAATCCATCCACAATTTTTATTCAATGGTCGAGATTGCTATTAAAAATAACTGATTTATCAATTAATTAATAGGTGGAAAGGGCATAATAGTAACTAGCAAAATGCCATAAACCACGCCCCTATAATCAAGGGATTGATTAATATCACGTTTCTATAAGTGAATTGTGCACCATTTTAATAGCTGAATAGTACACCATTTAATAACTGACTGCACACTATTTTATATCTACAAGTGCATCATTGTATAACTAATTGTACACCATTCAATTCCAGTAATTTTTATGGGATTTGATTTTACGATTGTTCCCGCTTTTGATTCAATTGTGATTTACTCACAATGATGTACAATTAGTTATACGATGATGCACTGTTAAATATAAAATCATGCATAGTCAGTTGATAAATGGTGCACAGTTCAGCTATTAAAATGGTGTGTAATTCAGTTATGGAAACGTGATCATTATCACATCCATGATTGTAGGGCATCTTTACGGGAAGGTGGTTACAACATTTTGTCTTTATAGGGTTTTTAGATGATGTACAATTAGTTATACAATGATGCACGGTTAGATATAAAATGGTGCACAATTAAGTAATTAAATGGGAAGATAGTTACACCATTTTGTCTTTTTAGTTCCTTAAGATGATGTACAATTAGTTATACAATGATGCACTGTTAGATATAAACTGGTGCACAGTCAGTTATTAAGGTGGGTGGAAAAATCCTTTCAACTCCTAGGTGTTTTTCTTTAAATGCATGTAGTATTTTATTCTTGAGCACTTGAGATATATATTATGTATTGCATGTTGATTTCATGTATCAATTTGTGAAAATTCTCAAGTGTTGTTCAAAAATGCTATTTATTGAATTTAGGTGCATGCGTGCACATTTTAATGATGTATTTGATGAATTATTGTATGAAATGGACATGCATGTTTATGATCCTTGAAATCCATGTTTGATATTAACTGTGAAGCCCTCGATTTTTATTCGAGCATGTAATTATTTCACTTATCGTCTATGTACAGTTTTGACTATTTTACCGCGTCACTTTGACGGGTAAATAATAATAATAAATATATTTTGCATTTAATTTCATTTTATTTATAACTAGTGATCATGATCCTTTATTAATTATATTTCACATTAATGATCACTTGATTGATCATTATTATTAATTGTGCATTTATTATCACCTTATAATTTTAAGAGACTATTTATTAGAGACTTATACCTTATAGAATTAAGAATTTGATTTAGAATAAGTGATCATGAGACTTATAAGTGATCAAGGAAATCACTATTTATTTTGGATATTGATATAATTCATCTATTATCATCAACTTTGGGACAAAAAAAATATATGGATACCACATTTAAACATAGGGGTGGACAGCCACATGGTGTATTTTGGAGTAGAAATATCACCCAACTCTTGTACACATACACCTTATGTTATTCATCTTGTGTATAATTACACCATTAATACAAACCTTATACACATTATCTTATACCTCAATTTTATATCATTAAATCTCCCAACATTCCCCACTATTTCCAACATTCCCCTTATTCCTATCAATATTCCATTCAAACTCATTCTTTGCCCATACTTTGACTAGTTTAATTGTGTCTATGCAACAGACCAAGTACAAGACTTAAAAAAAAAAAGAAAAAAATTTCTCTCCTATCCCTCACACATTGTACACAGCCATTTGGCCTATTTCACAAAAACAATTTCATTAAAAATTCACCAACACATTTCTATCTTCAAGCAAATCTTCATCCTTCTCTCTAAGTTTTCTCCTACTTCTCACTAAATTTTATTCTTCTTTTTCTTCCAACACTTAACAAAATAAAAGAATTTCTTCCTATTTCTTTCATAAAATTCGAACTATATACTACCAAAGGTAAGAAATTTCTTCTTTCAATCCATTTTTGATATCATCTAGCTTCCTCTATTCACTTCTTGACTTAAGTTTAAATTTTGATTTTGAGGTATACTTAGAAGACCTTGAAGATATTAAGAGCATGGACATCATCTTGAAAAGGACTTCAAGACTTTGAAGAAATTGTGAAGAATTGGACTATAAGGTAAGATATTGGACTCTAGTGTATTCTTCCTCCTTCTTTCTATTTTTTTCCCAAATTTTAACACCCTCTTCTCATTTTTGAGAAATAGGGGCTGACCTTGGGAGATTTTCTTGAGGGTGAGGAAGACCTTCAATTTTGAAGCCATTACTAGACTCATTTTTCCTACTACACAAGGTAAGTGTAGTTTTTGTCAATTTATTCACCTACTTCTTCTCCTTATTAATTGTAACCTCATTTTTCTAACTCCTATTTTTTGGTAATTCTTGACTTAGGGGCTGTCCTAGTGAGTTTCATTCAAAGTTGTGAAATTTATCCTTTTATTTCACAATTATCCAATTTTTAAGGTGGGTGGAAAAATCCTTTGAACTCCTAGGTATTTTTCCTTAAATGCATGTAGTACTTTATTCTAGAGCACTTGAGATATATATATTATGTATTGCATGTTGATTTCATGTATCAATTTGTGAAAATTCTCAAGTGTTGCTCAAAAATGCTATTTATTGAAATTTAGGTGCATGCATGTAAATTTTAATGATGTATTTGATGAATTATTATATGAAAATGGACATGCATTTTTATGATATTTGAAATACATGTTTGATATGACTTATAACCTTGAAAAATCGAGCATAATTGATTAAATTTGAATTTTTGGACTTAAAATACAAAAATGGCAAATTGGTGGACCTAATTGCAAGAAAACAAAACTTAAGGGACCCTTCTATAATTTTCGAATTTTGGGACTGTAGTCAGGTTCAGA